>VWZZ01007551.1:148078-218173 GCA_013399095.1 Psophia crepitans
CTAGCTCTGGGGTCCCCAGTACAGGAAGACATGGAGCTGCTGGAGCAAGTCCAGAAGAGGGCCATGAAGATGATCGAAGGGCTGGAGCACCTCTCCTACGAGAACAGGCTGAGGGAGTTGGGCTTGTTCGGCCTGGAGAAGTAAAGGCTTCAGGGAGATGTAATTGTGGCCTTCCAGTACCTAAAGGGGCCTACAGGAAAGCTGGAGAGGGGCTGTTTACAAGGGCAGGGAGTGACAGGACAAGGGGGAATGGATTTAAACTAAAAGAGGGGAGATTTGGATTAGATATTAGGAAGAAATTCTTCCCTGTGAGGGTGGTGAGGCACTTTAATATAGAATTCAGGTTTAATGCAGTCAGTGGATATCACAGCTGCAGTTTGCAGCAGTTTCACAATCATACAGCTAGTTCTGGCAATTTCATAACCAGCGTGCTTGCTCCTGAACCAAGAGCACACAGCACAGCTTATGACCTCAAGGATCACAGACAGCATTAAGATTTTATTCCAACCTTGTGCTCTCTGAGCCCAGGACTTCAGAGTACCGAGGCTATTATCACAGTTACATCCAGAAATTGCTGTATGAGAAGAGACCTTGGCAACAGCTGTCTGAGGAAATCAATTCATCAGTTTGGATGCCAAATTTAAGAGGTAAAGAATATTTAAACAGAATTGCAAAATTAAATGTTAGAGCATCTAAGTTTTTTTGTGGAAAATTAAACACTTCATCTGCTCCATAACGAATTTGTTCTGGCAAAGACATTGATTCCAGATGCCCTCTGAACTGGTGGTTGAGATGCAGAACTACAGTTTGAAGGGACAGTCTGAAATTCCCCTTCAGCCAAGTCAGAGCATAGACACACAGATTTTCCATCAGGCAGTAACCTAAAATAAGGAAGTGAGGGAGGAATGTGGGTTATAATCCATGCTCTGAAATCAGGCAGAGAATGTGGGGCAATGGGAGAGGGTAGTAGGTGCAGCTTCTTTCTGTAGTTTCATAACTCATGGAATCATAGAATCACAGAATGATTTGGGTTGGAAGGGACCTCAAAGATAGTCTAGTTCCAACCCCCCTGCCGTGGGCAGGGACACCCTACACTAGACCAGGTTGCCCAAAGCCCCATCCAACCTGGCCTTGAACACTGCCAGGGATGAGGCACCCACAGCTTCTCTGGGCAACATGTTCCAGTGACTCACCACCCTCACAGTAAAGAATCATATCCAAATTCCTTGCAGACCTTACCCAAGAAACCTGTATTTCATTGCAAAATTCCATTACTTTTCAAGCATGCTAGAGATCACGAAGCTGACTGAAATTGTTTCCTCCAGCAAGTTGTCCTTTCCTAATCACATTGTGGTGCTGACAGGCAGGCTTAGAGTACCATCAGCAGCATCCTTACGACTCTAACAGCTCAAGAAACTGGAGAGCTGCACATCACAAATGCCTATAATCCACTTCTCTGGTGCTTGGCAAGAAAGAAGCATGTGGAAGAAGGCAAACACAGTGCAGAATTTCTCCCCCTGGGAGAAGAACATTTTGGATCAAAACAGCATTGATAGAGCATCTGGTAGAATGAGTCACCATGACTTATTCAAGGCTTCTAGTCATTTTCTTAATGACACATATTGCAGTCAGTCAGGCCTGAGTCTTGCAAACTTTTTTTGCTTTTCCCAATTAACAAGTTGTTCCCAAACAACTTTTTTTTGCCTGTGTGATTGAAATTGTTAATTTCTTTTCTTTTACTACAAATTACAGTACAGGACAATAAGACCCACCAAGAAAGAAAAATAACCTCTTCACTGCTTGGTTTCATGAGCCTATGAAAATAATTCTCAAACCCTCAACTGCTAAAGGCGGGATGAAAATTAGCTGCCGGACCCATCTCACTGACAAGACCCTTACCTCAACTTTCAAAAGTTTTGTTGGCTAACCTTGAAACTATAAAGCACGGTAATGGTTATTTTTCCAAAAGCAAAAAACCTCAGAAAGCAAAACAGAACAGTAACCAGCAACACCTACACAAATACATAACAAAGTAGTTCCCATGTTCAGAAAATCTCTTCAGAAATGTTAGAGGGGAATATTCTGGAGGGTACTGTTTTGGAGGAACACTATTTTAATACTTCAGAATGTTGATCCTATCCTTTATCTATAGCAGTAACCATGCAGGAGGAAAAACTTGATTCAGAACACAAACCCCAGCACATTTAAAATACAAGGACACAAAATATCAAAGTACTAGTGGAGCTTGCAAAAAAAAAAAAAAAAGTTTTTATCAAAAGAACAAGCTGAAGGATAAAACCTTTCCTTATGCAACCTCATCCGCATTCATGAACTCGTTTCTAGATAATTCCACACCTGTGCCATCTTTCTCTCTTTGTTTTAGCCTGCAAAATTACTGATGAAGGGGCTAGTGTGATGGGTAGATACTCTCAAACTCATGATGTTGCAGGTATACACAAGCAATCACTGTTGTATTCATGAGTACACCCAATAACAGGCAAATCCTGCAAAACACAGCAGTCAGCAACAGAAAATAAAGTCATCCGAAATGAATGCTTTCACTTCCATTTGAAATCAAAGTTTTAAAAGCCATGTGAGCTCAGTCTTCAATAAAACATAGCTATTTCCACAACCAAAAAATGAAGCAAATATGTAATTCATATAGATTTGCTAAAATCTTAGTCTGAGCTTTGCATATTGCCAAGGTGATTTAGACAGAGCTGATCGGGAAGGGATTTATTTTCCAAGAAAGACTTAAACAACGTAAGTCAAAATTTTCCACACAAAATTAAGAAAACTAAAATTTAAGATTTTACTTTTTTTAAAAAAAGAGTACACATTTCTGACCCTTGTTTTTGCAGTCGTCTCTGAAAACTAGATTACAAAAAGACTACATCGTCTTATGGGATATTATTATCTTAATAAGGAGCCCGGTATTCTTGTGATGGATCATGAGAGACAGAGGTCAGCTAAAAAGCTGGAACCCTAGAGGAGGAGAACAATACTGGATCATGAACTTTCTCAAAGCACTGACTGTGCACCTGAAACACTGTCTGCACATCTGAATTAGTTTTGTTTGTTACAAAAAAGTTTTAATATTTGGCTCAAAACCTAAATACATTTTATAGGTTTGCTTTATTAAGGCAAAAACATTTACTTTTTCTGAGAAAACAGATCACTTCTGTTCAGATTTCTAAGTGTTTTTTTCTATTGTATAACTTAGCGATCTTCTAAATGTTCTTCAAGTTTTATTTTGAACCTATAAATTTTTTTACGTCTGTATCATCTTTTAGTGAAATATTTCCGAGGTTTACTGTCTTTTGCTTGAAGAATCATCTCCTTTTGTTCTGATTTGATTCACATTAGGATTGATTCGATGGCCTCATTCCTATGTTGAAAAAAAAACAGTGAGCATCCTTTCACATTTTTTTATTTCTCAATAATAAGCACCTTATGTTGTCTCCTTTACAAGACAAAAGCTCTTAGTATTTTTCAGTCTTTCTTCATTTGGAAGGTAGCCCCACATTCCTTCTCTTCACTATACTTTTTCTAAGTTTTATGATTATTTTTTTCTTTTTTTTTTTAATAAGGAGCCCGGTATTACACAGTGTTCAGAGTCTGCACAACTACGGATTTGTGCAGTGGCATAATGATGGGGTTTTGTTTAGTGGTAGGTTCTGGGTTTTTTTTATTTTTTCTTTTCTCCTTCTACTAAGTATTGCGGTAATATTTCATGAACCCCAAATCTCACTTGAAAAGTGGAATGGTCAAGCTTATACCCCACTTCTTTTGTACATGAAACGAGGATCATTTTGCTCTATGCATTTAACTTCATATTCATATGTATAAATACAGCTAGTTTTTTTATGGCTACGTCTGAAACTCCATTATTTTAGAAAATGCACCAGATTTTCAACTTGGAGTCCTGAAGCAGATTTAAGCTTTGCTTCAGATTCTGCTACTGATACTCTATTAGCCTGGTCTGCACAATAATGGTTGCTATCCAAGAATCAGGTTTTATTATTTTAACACTCACAAGAGCTAGGAATAATATTTTAAGCAGATTTAATTGACAATCCAAGTATTGAATCTAAACAACTAAAGATACAAAGGAAGTTTAATGAGGCCTCAGATCTGTGGTGTACATATCTATAGTTATATTCTGAATAGAATGGATAATATTTATAACCTGTACTGCAAACTCGTGAAATCTTTAAAGTTAGTTCTTTTGAGTTGGTATGCATAACTGAAGTTAAAAACCATTACATGAAGTGCTATAAAAGACCATAACCATTTTATTTGTTGAAATTTTCACGTTAAGAGCAATAAAGGAAAGCCATCAAATATCACAGGATGTTTGATCACTTACGAGGAAAAATAGAAGACAAAAAAATCAAATAAAAAGGCCGCTTTTTATACCCTATAGATGCAATTATGAGAAACAATGCTAGGATTCACCATGCACAGAAAGCAAGCTGAAATTTGATGATGCATCTAAAAGGCATCACTGAAAGGCAGCATGATAAATTATTTTTTATCCTTGTTTCCTGAGAAAAGCCTCACAGGGTAATACTTCTCATCTGTCTGGGATGATGGTATTTGAATCAGGGAAGCAGTAAGCCTGTAGGCTGAAATTACCTACAAGATAATATCAAGTGTGCTGTTTCCTGCACCAGAGAAATGACCCTTCTGTCTAATAAGACAGGTACTGAGAAATTCTCAAAATCACAAGTTCATCATTAGTAAACTTAATGAATGCTGGGTGGTGGCATTTTGGGTTTTTTTACTGAGCTGTAGGCCAAAGTAAAATTGAATTTCCAGACAAATCATTTCTAGTGAGTCAATATCTAAGGAACAACCATGCTACCAAGGCAGCAGAACACAATAGAGGTTATCAGCCTTCAGAAGCAGCTGTTCCAGTAATGTCCCTTGTCATTATTCAAGGAAGCAAACAATTAGATATGTATGACCTGATACGAGTACATTCATATCACAGCTTTCCACTTGATGTGGAGGACACTCCTCTGATGAAGATGTTGCATCCATCTTGCAGAATACTTCTCCAAGTAATAGAATTCAGGCTGGATGGCTGGATAGTGGCCCTGGCCCCAGCCATTGTTTCCCTATTTATAAAGACCATCATCTGTTGTATAAGAGGGGGGAAAATGACATCCTTCCCCTTTCTCCCTCTACACACTTAAACTATGTTACTTAGTCTTTATTCATAAAGCTGTAACAGCCAGGCTCCTCAGCAGAGGTATTTATCTCCACTACATTTTGCAAGGAAGGTGTATTTTTATAAGCTCAAATGACATGTTTGCAGATGCCATACCAATAACCTTGCAAGTTTTTCAGCCTTGTCAACTTGTACCATCAACATAAAAAAGTGAAGCGAAAGAGTAGACTTTAAGGAAGTAAACTCAAGAACTGTTTACTTGCTTTAAAACTAAAAATCAGAGAAGCTGGAGGTGTTAGGACTTGCTAAGAGAATTATGTTGTAGATGATGTCTTACAGGAATACTGCATATAAAACAGGTTTCTCTAAGTGCTAAAGTAAAAAAAAGGTCAAAGTGATCATTATTTGGGATCAAGTATGTTCAGAACCTTGATTCCTATTTATGAGTTAAAGACCAATATAGAATCACTTTAGTATGCCATAGCTACAACTGAAATTTGATAGCTTCACAACAGGCTTAGAGGACAAAAGAAGAAAAACAAACCACATACATGCAACTAAGAGAATCAGATTGTCAGAAAAGAGATGGGTTTAAATTAAAAACTATGGCTGAACTAAGACATTAGGAACTTTCCTAGGGTTACGAAACAGCTCCGAAGAGATTTGTTATCACAGTCACCTGGCACAGACTTTCAATTTAAAACATCAAACCATGTAAATTTTTATCCTATTATGTGCTTATTTTCATACCTTATACTACTTTTGGTAGCCAACCTGACTGTGTAGTCTTTAATCAAACTTCTTAATTCTTCTGAAATCAATGTCTATAGAAATTAATTTGCATTTCAAAGCAGACACATGAAAAATGACAAATCTTCCTTCTGACACTTTATTCAACAAATATTAAAGAGTATCACAGCTTTTCTCTTGCCCTCTCAACTTTGTTCAACAAAAGAAAGCTGTGCTACACTGGAGTATTATATATAGCACCTTTAAAAGTGATCTACAGTAGCAAGCATAATAATAAAATTAGGATAAAATATTTGAACACACTCTTGCATCTAAGAATGAAAAATTTCAGTATCTCTCTCCTCTGCCTCATAGACATCCATATCTCCCACAGAGTTGTATCTGAAAAGTATTTCCTTCAGGTTTAATCTGGCTATGTTACACATTCTTTAAACTCAAACTTTTAACCTTGATTCAGTGTTTAGAAGTATACAATAAATTTTGTTCCTTCGGAATTATTCAAATATTCAAAGGGCAATTCATTTATGAACAGATGAATCTTCCCATCATAATTTCTGAACATTTTGTCTCCTATCAAGCAGGCCTCTTAACCACCTCTCCAGTTTTCTGTAATTACAGTGTTATGACACTGTTCCACAAATAATTTTTTTTCTCTATCATTACTTACCTGTGTCACCATTCAAGTTTTCCAGTACACCAAGGAACAAAGGCAGCATGTTTAGTAGCTCAAAATCTTTGGCATAAGTTGCTAATCAAAATAATTATATGTTAAAAATTAAACAGTAATATTTCCCTATTGTGTCAAAATGGATGTAAGACTTCTCTCACTTAAGCTTTTTCAAAGGATTATGTGCATCTTCAGAGTTCCAACAAGATGCAGTTACTTAATAGTAAGAACAGGAGCCAATTGGAAAACCATGTCCTCCTTTTCAGTGGAAAATGTTTATTTCACTTGTTTTCTGACAGAAACCCCGTATTTTTCACAAAGATTTCACAAAGAAAAAGGAAGATGATGATATGTGGAATAAATGTAAAATATACAGGCAACCAGCAAGCGTACAGATTGACAGTGGCTGGTCATGGGAAGTGGATTATTTGGTGGAACAGAGGACAACACTTAAAGGGGAAACATTTGCCTGAAGAGACTTGCCTACCCGAAATCCCAAGGGATGGGAGTTGGGATGGATCTTAGTATTTTCATTTACATTTTTATACAAAATGTGCACCAGGTTGTTTGTCAGTGATATTTGCTGATAATCCTATGCTAGGAGCACTGTCAATGCAGAAGAAAACAGAAATATTCTGTAGGAATATGAAGGGTAATTGATGATTAATTACACTTTTGTTGCTACTACAAATGCCCTCCAGTTTCAGGTAACTGAGAAAGAGAATGACCTTGGTATGGCAGGTGATCTCCAACTACAAGTCAGTAGTATGATCAACCTGTCAAAAAAGACAGACATTATCCCAAGTTGTTCCCACAGAGTAACAGAGACATTAAGTCCAATATATGATGTACATTCAAATGACTGTATGCAATGAGATCATATAAAGTCAAAAATAGGTCTTTGTAACATCCAGACTAAATGGTTAGGTACCACTGTACACTTTATTATACTAGAGAAAGGGAGGACATGTAGAATGAGAAGCTAATATATGTGAAAATACTATTTCCAAAACACAAGAAAAATAAGTTCTTTGGTATATCAATATTCCCTCTGAAAATGTTTACAAATTGACTGAAAACATAACCAGCTTATAGAAAAGTTGGGAAAAAAAATCATTTTTGAGGAAAAAATGCCGGTTACAGTTCAGGCCATCACTGAACAGGATGAAGCTGAAAAAGAAGAGTGAGCCACAGGCAAGTAAAAGCTGGGTTTTTCGGGGGATTTTGTTAGTTTATTTGTTGGGGGTGTGTGTTTTTGTTATTTTTGTTTGAAAGTGGAGATTTTTTAGGAGAAAGGAAGTAAAGGTTTTCAGCAGCGAGCTAAGAAATGTTTTCCTAAGATCAGTTATTATACAGAACATTACCTACTGGGATTTTGTTGTTGCCTACAGTATTGCAAAACTATATTCTCTGGGATTTACCAATTTATTGTGAGCTGTATGAGAAAAGAAAACGAAGGTATTGCATGTTTTTGAACAATAGTATTTTATAGAAACTTGTCGCCTTTGGCAAACATTGTTTGTGTCAGAAATTTCCTCTAATATTCAATAGCATTGGGAGGGATACAGAATCTCTGAGGCAGGATCTAATCTGAGCTATTGCTCAGAGCTACACTGTGAAATCAAGAAACTAGATTTCACTGAGCCATTGTAATAAAAACCTTCCCAGATATCATCTATTCCAACATACCCTCTGAAAAGATCTCCCCTTAAGCTTAATTTCTTTCTGAATTATCTACCTATAAAAGCTATAATATGCCTTTAGGTTCAGGCACATTATCTACCTAATTCTCCCATTCCTACCTGACAATATGTGGGGTTTGAATAGGCAAAAGCTATTGTCTTCTTGTGAATTGGAGCTTGATTAAACAAACACTAATGAGCCACTGACTGTTATTTGACCACAGCGCATACCAACTTCACAACTGGCAATGTGATGGAAAGAGAAAACAAAAAGTAGCCACAGTTTTACAAAATAAAAGCTCTTCAGGAGTTTGGAGGTGAACATTACATTTAGAAGGAACACTGAGTGTTTACACCCGTACAACTTTCCATATAGAGCAGCAAACAGAAATTATGACAATCATGTCCAATTAAACACAGCAACTTTCCTTCGAACAAATCCTCTCTTCCCACCACTTTAAAATAAACAAATAAAACTCATTAAGGCAAAATTAATTTGATTCTGCAGATTTGATCCTTCTTTTTTAGAAGAATACCATGCGGAAGTATTTTTGCCACAGAGTTGAACTTGGTGATTTGGCCACTTCTAACATAAACACAGTCTGTCATCCCAGAATAGGTGGGATATGTCTGGGATATCAAAAAGAATACAAAAGACAATCCTTTCTCCAGCCGTTACAAACTAACCTTGTTTATATTCTTTGGCTGATTTTCTTAACTGCTCTCATTTCCCCATAATCACTTTAAAATCTGTGTCTCTCTGACAGCTGTTAAATGTTAGCTCAGTCAAATCCTCAGTTTTTATTGGTTTCACTGCAGTGCTTGCAGCCCCAGGCCTACCTCAGTCTTAAACTGACTCCTGTTGGATTTCTGATCATGTAATGAAGGGGGAAAAGTTTCAATTAAGCTTTAGTAGCAGACCTCAGCTTTTAAGACATTTTTCTGAAACTACAAATAATTTTGAATAGACCTGTCTAAAAACTCCTTATTGGTTTCTACCGTTTTCACATGCAATTTTTCAGCCAGTTCGAGTAGGTGAGTTTATTTCTAAGGAATCTGAACCTACATTCTAGCTACGAGACCAAACCAGTAAGTCTTAGTATTACCTCTCACATTTCTTCTCTGTTTGTGTGGCTAGAAACAGCCTTTCCAAAAGATTTTCTTTTACCACAGTCTGTTCGACAGAATCCAAGGCACTAAGTAAAGTTTATAACTTTTAGGTGATCTGGATGCACTTCAGATTAGTTTTTCACCTTGTCGTGGTTTAGCTGCAGCCAGCAGCTGAGAACCACGCGGCCGCTCACTCACCACTGGGCACTTCTGCCAGCTCCCTCAGTACCCTTGGGTGGGTACTGTCCGGCCCCAGAGACTTGTGTATGTCTGAGTGGTGTAGCAGGTCACTAATCATTTCCCCTTGGGTTATGGGGGCTTCATTCTGCTCCCTGTCCCTGTCTTCCAGCTCAAGGGGCTGGGTACCTAGAGAACTATTGGTCTTGCCATTAAAGACTGTGCCAAAGAAGGCATTAAGTACCTCAGCCTTTTCCTCATCCTTTGTCACTATGCTTCCCCCTGCATCCAATAAAGGGTGGAGTTTCTCCTTAGACCTCCTTTTGTTTCTAATGTATTTATAGAAACATTTTTATTACCTTGAAGCTGTAGCCAGATTAAGTTCTAGCTGGGCTTTGGCCCTTTTAGGTTTCCCCCTTCATAACCTTACAACACCCTTGTAGTCCTCCAGAGTTGCCTGTCCCTTCTTCCAAAGGTCATAAACTCTTTCTTCTTTTCCTGAACTCCAGCCAAAGCTCTCTGTTCAGCCAGGCCTGCCTGCTTCTCTATGGGCTCGTTTTAGCACATGGGGATGACCTGCTCTCAAGATTTTAGCATTTCCTTCTTGAAGAGTGTCCAGCCTTCCTGGACATCTTTGCCTTTCAGAATTGCCTCCCAAGGGATTTTATTGACCAGAAGTCCAAGGTAGCAGTTCTGCTGACCCCCTTCCTTACTTCTCCAAAAATTGAAAGCTTATCATCTCACTGGAGATGTCAGAGAAGAAAGGGGACTTTTAATGTTGAGTCAGAGCAGGCAGTGGGGGACCCTGGGACAGAAGAGTCATTTCTCAAAGCCCATTGAGAAAAAAAGCAAACTATCAAAGAATTTGGAAAGCGTCACTAGTTTATGTTTGACAATAATAAAGTGTTGGAGCGTCATTTACGCTCCTAGCTGTAATCTAGTTTAGATCCCTAGTACGTTATCCCCATATTCTCCAGTGACCATTCAGTCCAACCTTGTTCCAGGACCAGATTAAGGAGATAGGTTATTCTGAAAAAGAACATTCTGAAAAAGAAGACAACTTTCAGGAAAAGTCAACAATAAGAAGGCTAAATAATGTATTTAGTGACTATGACTGCTAGCATCAGGAAGTCATATTACTTCTGTACACTAGTAGGACAAATAGCCTGGCTTTATGGTAACGATACGTAGCAAAGAGATACTGAAAGGTGATAAACAGCTTATTTATCTGAGATCTACTCAAAACTAGATTATATCTTTTGTTTCCTTTTGCAGCTAGGAACCTCTGCCTAAGAGAGAGAACTGACCTTTCACTTATCAAGTAACGTGTAGTTGAGGGATGAGGTAGAAGAATGCTTGATTATTTAATTACATCATAAGTTATACAGAATGGAAAATGAGTAGCAAAGTGAACCAGTGCAGGGTGACACTACAGGCAAACCTGTGATTTTGATATACAACCCAGCGGCTGTGACTTGGTTCATCTGAATACACTGCAGTTTTAGCCAGTATTTACCCCTGCAAGGCATCACTGCATTTTCTTATTTTTCCCTATTTGTCAAAGACTGTTAAACTTTAACCCACACAACTGAAACAAAACGTATAGATGTTAATAACAGCTGTGAGCAACACTAAGGCTACAAGACTAACAGAAGCAGATATTAAACAAAACTTTTCGTAAGATTCCTTTAGATTTTAGATTAAACTTTAGTTGCATATTAAAGCTGTAATGCAGAAGCATCATAAGGGCAAAGGTTCCTTCAAGCGATTTACTGACCTCATAACTGAAAGTGTTTACATTACACCTATAAAAGAGTTCTGCATGGTTTTAACACTGCACTGAAAACTATGATCCTTGTGTTAACTCCCAAGATATCTCATACAGAGTGTTAACTATGGAAAGTTTGGCATTTTTAGACAAAAGCTTCTCTACCGTGCAATGAGGAACTAATTGCACACAGCACTGCAGACATTTCCATCAGGTTCAGCGCTGCTGGGACTATGTAGTGGCACCGTCATTGCTCCATCCTATTCCTCAATACACATCCCTGTGTGGTACTGTAGAGCTGCTCTAGTCGCCCAGGCCCAACAAAATTACCCAAGAACAGATCCTCAGGAATTGAAGCAGAGATCACAGATGGTGTTAAACCAGAATTTTTCTTTTTCTTTCCAATCCTACTCCTCCCTGAACAATAAATACAGAAGTAGAAAAGCACAGCGGTAAGCATACAGCGAGAATACCTCTTGTAAGGGGGAAGCAGTTCTGTCAAAACATTGTTTGTCTTTTCCCCATTGTCTGAATTAATGCATGATGACAGTCACATTAATTTATGGCAATGAACAATGTGCCAAAAGAAGAAAATTAACTTACATAGTAAGATATTAAACTATGGGTTTCTAATGTAATTCTTTATGGGAAACATACCATATTTTGAGTTCTTTTTCTGTCCTTTCTTTCTTTCCTTGTCTCTCAAAAATGAAGAAAATATGGCTCTGGGTAAGTTGGTTATGCATCAGGAACATGTCCCATTCATCGCATGTCTCCCTGCCAGGCACTCTTTATTTGTTTTTTTATCCTGTGTTCTAGATCACCCTGCAGGCTTTATAGGGTGGCAACTGTCTTTGTATTAGTACAGCATCTGGAAGAAACAGTCCCCTAGGTTATGCCTAGTGACAGGTATAATAGGAAGGGGCCTTAATGTCATCTTGCTCCCTCCCCTTAAATAAATGAATCCTCAGACAAGGAGAAGATCAGCTGGGAAACTGTAGATCTGTAGATTCAGTCCTGTAAAATGTTTTAGAGACACTGTTATGACTAAAACTATGATGTCCATCTATGACGTTTTGCAGCGTGGTTCCTGTTAACATTTCTGTCCATAATCCCACAAGTAACACTTGGGAAATATTTTGCAACAAGCTGGCAAGCTGAATTCAACTTCTTAATCCCATTTCCTAATAATTTAAGCCACTTTTCACATATAGAGTCCTAATTTGTATTTCTGGCTGCCACTGTGTGTTTACTGTGTTTAGTGTTCAGGAAGGGAAGAGGATACAGTCTCACATAGCATAGTGGAAATGGATGGATGGATGGGTGGAAAACTGTAACCACATTTTACCTTGAGGTTGGGGAAATCAAACTGTATTTATACTACCAGTTTTGTAATGAGTTTCAACAACTCTGAATTTGGCGCAAAGTTAATAACACAGTTCATTAGCTTCATATCTCTGGCTTTAGTGCCTTGTTTTCTAGCAGCTAATGTAGAAGCAAAACATTCTGTGAAGTCTGCTGTGCCCTTTCACTTGCCTCAGTTTATAGCATGCACCTAAGCCACTTTATGAACGCAAAAATATTTCACAGAGCAGTGGCAGCTCCTAGGCAGAAGTATCTATTCTACTGAAATTCTGAAAAATGGTAATCTTTACAGGCCTAAGCCAAGACGATGCATTGTTGGAGTGGGGCTGTATCACTGGGAGAAATCAATGTCACATCATATCAACTCAGCGCAATTTTCCTAATGGAAAATAAGTCTCCATTGATATGTTACTCAGGTAGATGTTGTTTCCAGAAGTAAAAACATTCGAAAGAAATGCAAAACCTCACAACTAAGGATATGGGTCGCTTAAAATTAAGTTTCAGTTTTCAAAGAGGTATCCACAAAACCTGACTCATATGTACCTGAGCTAAGCAATAGAATTCTCTTGCAGCGATTCACTTCTATTTCTCTTATCTATTATTTTCCCGAAATTTGTAAGCACTCAATGCATTTGAAGACCTTGTAAAATTTTACTCAAATTGGACAGCTCAGTAAAACAATCTGAAAAAGGAAGCTGTGTTCTGGTGACTGAAGTCTGGGCGTTCCCAGGGATGAGAGATTTGCATTTTTCTGCCAATGAAAATGCAGGACCTTTGGGAACAGTAGGAGTAATCGGCCATCTTGAACATTTACAGGAAACATCATATAACTGACGTAATATTTTTTAATTACATTTTAAAGAACTGAAAAATCCTGCCTTACTTATAGGAACAACCTGTGATTACCCAGTGTCTTTGAAAAGTTGAGTCCCCTCATCATCTTGGTAGCCCTCTGCTGGACTCTCTCCTTTAGTTCCCTATCTTGCACTGGGTGTCCCAGAACTGGACACAGGATTCCAGATGTGGCTTCACCAGGGCAGAGTAGGGGGAAGATAACCTCCCTCAACCTGCTGGCCATGCTTTTCTTAATGCACCCTAGGATACCATTGGCCTTCTTGGTCATGAGGGCACACTGCTGGCTCATGGAGAGCTTGTCATCCACCAAGACTCCCAGGTTCTTCTCTGCAGCACTGTTTCCCAGTGGGTCAACCACTAGCCTGTTCTGGTGTTTGGGGTTGTTCTTCCCTAGGTACAGGACCTGACACTTGCCCTTGTTAAATTTCATAAGGTTTCCCTTTGCCCAAGTCTCCGACCTGTCCGGGTTGAGTAAAGGTGAGAGTAAAGCTCACAGATAAGGAAGGATTGGATAAGCTAGTTCCACCGAAGTTGCAAATAAGACAAACTAAAACCCTTTTATTATCTTTATGGTACATTCTTCCTGCAAAGTGAATCTCGCATTTGTGCTATTTGCAGCTGATCTGTGATTTTAAGGGGAATCTCTCAAACAATGCTGGTTTGTGTACAAACATTGCTGGTTTGTCCGAATGAGAACTGAAGAAGAGAGCAATAAAAGCAGAATATGGACATTAAAGTTTTATACTTGTGTTTAAGTGTAAAGCCATACTTTTGCTTTAAATATAAAGTGTCAAAAATGAGCCTCCAGTGCCCTAATGATTGCTTCTTTAATAAACTTATCAATTCCAATTCACATTTAAGTCAGTTAGGAGACTTAGATGATGAGAATTGTATTGAAACCCAGAAGAAATACCAATAAAAATAAATCCCATTTTTGTTACATTATGTGAAATAGCATTTTGTTACAAGTGCATTATACTAATAATGTTAACACTGAATGCTCTATTTGATATAGATAAACAAACAAGCATTTTACAAGGAAATATTTCCTTTCCATAATCAGAGGAAATTGTTTTGAGTTGAAAAAGCTCCTGAAATTCTTAATTATTTGTATCAAATATAAAGAATATGGATTAATTGGGTAATTATATCTTGTGACAAATCTTCTAAACCCTAAAACAGCTTTGACATTTACATAAATTGCAAGATAAAATTAATTTTCCTTATTAAAACTAAGCAAAAAAACCTTTCAGACATAAAATAATGAATTCCAGATATTTCTACAAAATAATTGCCAAGTTCTGTTACACCAAGAGCTGTTACTACAAGCATCTTCGGTACGATTTTCTCCCAGTCCATTTCCACTGTCCTTGCACCATTTGAGCAGCAGAAGGATCTTAAAGCAGCCAACAGAATAACATTACACTAAGCTGAGATCTAACAGACTGCAGATCTTCAATATCTGTATTTATTCCCTTTTTTTTTTGTATTTTTCTCCTCTGCCTGTGAAGAGAAAAATAAAATATGGTGGGAAAGAGTAAATCTAGTCTTCTCTTGATCCCTGTTTCTGAGAGTCCTTTTGATGTACCTGAGAGCAGCCCTTAGTTTGCTGTAATTTATTCTTTCAGGGATATCTAAGAGCCAACTTGAAAGTTTTCTCCCTCACATACATTACCTTCAAGTGCCCAATGTACAGTTTCTTGTAGATGAGAACCTGGATCCAGCTCTTCAAAAATCCTCCTCAGATTGCATTCTCTCAGTTGCTAGGTTCCTGCTTTCCACTAAGTACTTGGCATCTCCGTTAAAACTGCGATGGCAAAAGCATGCAGGATTTCAACAAAGTAGGCACAGATCTATCATTGGTCTAATCACACCAAATTACGGCAGTAGCTTGTTTGCTGCAGGAGGCAGTGATTCCATGGGGCATGTTCATGTCTGAAATGATGCGAACAGATGTGAGAAGCATTGTAACCAACTGAAGTAAGCTTGATAGCTAATCTAAACAAAATTATTTCTTCCTAGTAATATGACCAAAAAGATGCTATGTCATTCCACTAGTAAAAAACTTCATAATAAATGGCGTGTGATTCAGGCAGTACAGAACCTGAGGCTCAGATAACTGATTTGAATGTTAGTTAGTTTGAAGTCTTAGGTGACCTACTGCATTTGAATGGAGGATGGAAACCCTGGCCATGCATAGTTAATAGTGACCTGTACGTGTCATTCCTTCATTGTGAAGGCAAAACTTCTTTTCCTTCTTAGCAGAGGTGACAATATGAAAGTTACATGAATACTACCTCTGATGTACCATATTGGTCTTATACCTCAAACTTTTAGTTTGGCCAAGCCACCTTGTGAATGATGCACACACTGGCACTCACTTCCAGCCATGATCTCGACGGTGGTTTAATTGCATTTCATTAGACTGAGTACTCAAACCAAAGCCACAAGGATTTGAGAAATTTTATTGAATTATCTAGTTCCTGTGCAGGTGTGCTGTCAGATAGGACTGATTTCAATTAATATCTGTAATACAGGCAAAAGTTTGAATGAATAGAAAAGGCTAGAAAAACAACGATAAGGATATCTTCAAAATATTTCTTCTTTTCTAGTAAATGTTTTGGATCAAAAAAAAAAAGATGTTTTAGTTTGTTATTTTCTGGAGCTGAAGCCATCTTTACTTCTGGACATAGTACAGACAGAATGAGAGCTTCAGTGTTTTACTTAGAAGTAAAAACTGTCCAAAAATGTCTGGAGGCTGATTGAGCTGTAGCATATGTCTTTTTTCCGGTCTGTAACAAAGTACAGTAAATGTTAGTGAAGGATCGAAAAGGTGGAGAACATTGTTCAAAGCAGTGAAATACATCACTTCTCCTTAAAAATAGTGTGTATCTCTAAATCCTTCTGCATTTCTATTTCTAATGGCTATATATGTCCTTATCTGGTTCCTTATCTGTATGCTGTCACAGGAGTGCAGAATGCTATGGCTTCTTTTCTGCCAAGTCTCTTTATAAACCATTTCTTCTGCTCACACTCCAACAAATAGCTCTCAAAACCTCCACTCACAGGGATTAGGTACAGTCTTTTATGTAGTCCAGATTTTTTTTTCCATTTCTCCCTCATCTGAAAAGACTCTTCTGAACGCCTTCCCTTCAAATGTGTTTGATTAAGACTTCAAAAATGTTATTACCTTTACTTCTGGAAATAATCCTTCTCACTTGATATGGTACTTCTCTGAGGCTCAGACCCATGACTGATTGCCCTAACGGATGGCTTTCACAACAGGAAAATGAAAAGCTCACATTTTCTTCTGAGCTGTGTGCCTTCTCCTACGTGGGAAAAGAAAAAAGAGAGGAGTGAAATCAATAATGAATAGTTTTGTAATTTGTGCAAATGCAGGGAAACTCTCTCCCAGCACCAGGAGCGGAACTCAGAAGCCATCTTCTAATCAGTATAATAAAGCTTGGCCTCGTTATTCTGCCTCTGTTAATTAGCTGCTATCAGCATACTGGCATTGTTGCTGTGGCACCTGCAACTTGAGGCTGAATTATAGGACCAGCTATTTCTAAAGCAACAGTATGGGGCTGAGACTTTATTAAAGCTCAGGCTAAAATCCTGATGTTAGCTTAGCCTGGGTCTCAGGGGCCGCCTTTCTCTTTGTCTCCTCACAAGTCATATGTACAGTGAGAACATGATGGCAGGAGGCACACAGCGTGCCTCTCTACCCTGAAATGCCAGTTACAAAAACAGTCTCCTCCAAACAAGTTTACTCTTACTCCAGCCCACCTAGTCAGTTCGTATCAAACCTTCTCCTCAGTAAACACTGCCACATCTACCTTAGCAAGTAGCATGGCGCAGGAGGAGTGCATCTGTGCCCAAATCTTCTACCCAAAGTATATGCGAGGTCTTTCATCACTCTAGCTCTTGTGCCCTGGATCCCAATTAGGAATTGGACTGCACTGAGTGTGCTTCTGGAGTGTAGCACATTAGTTCATTTAGTAAAATCTTTCAGATTATTCAAACAACTTCAGGTTTTCTTTGGCACATGCAAGTTGTATCCCCTGAACACCCATTCTTTCTCTGGCCATAGCTCTGTGAAGGTAATAAAGAGCTGGTATATGGTCCTTGACAGCCTTAGAACTGCTACAGCACCATTCAGCTTTTTGTGCTATCTGACACAACCTTCTCAAAAATAATTTCCCAAGAAATTAGTTTTGAGTCTTCTTTGAAATAAGATCCCCTTGCTGCCCTTCAAAGCTCCACTCAGCCTTGAGGTCCATGCTGCAGAGTTTGCTTCACACTTGGTTTGACTCCAGCCTGAATGTAGCTAAGGCAGAGGAAGAAGTTTACAGGGGTAATGAAAATGAGCTTGCAAATCTCCAGAGTTTGTTCTGGCATTTCACTTATCATCTCATGAGGGCTTTACGTGAGTGATGAGCTTACTCAGCAGCTGCTCTAGAGATTTAGTTTCTGAGGCATTCAAGACACACAGGAAATGTAATAGTCCTGCTAGGTGGATTTTTTTTCCATCAGGAGGAATGAGAAAGCTCAGGAAATAGTGAATTGTAGAATTGATTTTCTGTAATTTGAAATCAATGTAAAATGTTATAGGGATTCTCATCTAAATACAGCACAAAGCCTTCATGGAAATGGGCTTCTTAATCCATATGCCTCACTTGAAGTTTGAGGACTATGTATTTTGGAATCCCTTTTACAAGCAAAAAAATCCTTACTTGTATACAGTAGCACCAGCATTTCTGAGCAGGTTTCTGATTGCTGAGAAATCTGATTTACATTGATAAAAGGATCACCTTTTATTCTAACTTTGTTAGGAATGTTGTCAGTGGAGCTGGAGAATTTTGTATAAGAACATCTAAAATGATGGAGCAAATAACTACAGAAGTAAGTGGAAAAAAAACTAGGACTGCAAAATCAAAACTATAACTTCCTATTTCTTAACAATCACCCTTGGTCTTAGAATACCAATTTAAGAATGATGGAAAGTGAAGTGCTTTATGACACCTCATCACCAAAAAGATTAGGAAAGTCTTCAAAGCAGAAGTAGCAAGCAAGCAAAGAATTTTAAAATATTAATACCATTTAGCAGCGAGATTGTTAACCAGCAAGCTTTTCTGCAAACAAAGCTTGTCTGCAAGAAAAGTGAAATTTATGGCTCCACAGGGGAAACCTTGCAGACCTTACGAAAATGAAACCAAAAAACCCACAGGAAAGAAAAAAAAACCTTAAAGAATCTGGGACTTCACACAGAATTAGGTATTTTAACCTCTGGGGCTATTCAAGATTTGTCACAAATACTGTACTTAGTATGAATTAGGCACTATTTTCTTCCCTGCTTTCTCCAGCCTCGAACGAAGGGCAGCATTGCTTCAGAACGTGTTCCTTTGGTGGAGGAGATGGAATTCATATACATCAACTATGCTGCAATTACTCCAAAGTTATCTTATTTGCTTGCCACCCATGCAAGTATCAGAAGTCATAGCTGCAGTCTGGGACACCTGCCTGGAAGTACGAACAAACTCCCTGCACAGATGCCGGCACCGAGGATGTCAGCAGGGAGAACAGAGGAGGATTAATTTTTGTATACTCACGCTGTGCTGAAACACTGAACAAAGACTCAGTATACCCTTTGGTTTGATAGATCCAGATTCTGATACACTTCATCCACACGTAAGGGAAGTTATATGGGATAAGGTTCTGTGAGATGTTTCACCCTGGGTGAAGGTGTGAGGTCAGAGCCCAAGTACCACAGTCAGTGCCACTCGGCAGCAGACTGTGGACACCAGAACAGGGCTGTGCACCATGAAGGGAACAGGGACCCTTTGAATGCCTCAACAAAATGTCCACTTCATAATAAATGTACCACCTGTGCTGCTGACACTGCAATACAAAGCACTGTAAAGATGAATGAATTCAAATACTCCTGGCAAAAATTTACCTGGTGAAAATAACTTGATCATACAGCAGCTCAGCTTCAGCTGAGCAAATCCTTCTACACACAGACGCAATTCAAGAATAAATTTTTCGTCTTGCTTGTAATGCTTTGACTTGTCAGGAAATGTTAATGAATGGGATGTTTCTTTCCTAATTGCTAGAGTTATTTAAAGGGGTTTAGTTACTGAAGTAATGTAAAAAACTGTGTTTTATTAAATCTAGGGTTCAGTTTGTTTCATTTTGGTGAATGAGTTTAGTGATGGTAGCATTAATCTTAGTTTTTAAAGAGCTAAAAAACACATTTTATTTCTCTAATGTGACTTTTAAGCATGGAAATCATGCTTTTCCACTACTCAAAGAGACCTGAGTGATACATTAAAGAACATGAAACTGAGTAATATTTTATATTCAAGACAGGATAGGGAATTTCCCCTGCAACCAGGTGAGTAAAGTTGCACATGTGTTGTCTATGTATATCACAAGTCACAGCGGAAGAAGTGGAGCTATCACAGCTGGATTGCACTTTGTTTTCTCGAAGACACACACATACACATACATACGGCCCTAGTACAGGGAACCGGTTTCAAGGCAGAAGACACAGGATCTGTATTTTTTCCTCAATACATTCCTATGTTTTTCACTTTTAAAATAGCCTTTGTCCCAAGCATTGAAACAAATTATTTTCTCCCTTCCACAGTGGTTCCCCGAACAGTAGGTGAGAGCTGCAGCCCTGCTTGCTCTCACACTTGAGCCCTCTCTGTTTTGTGGCGTTTCAATCTGTACAGAAACCACAGTCACAGAAAAGTTGAAGTAACTCTCTGTATCAATTAAGACTATTCAAAGTGAACTATGCTATTTCTGCTGTTAAGGATCTTGACTCCATGTTTCCAGCAATGCTGGAAATACTGTAGATACAAAGCTTTTTGTCTGGGCTCTCCAGAGACTGTTTTGAAAGCTAAAGAACTTTGTAAAGGCGCCAGGGATGTACTTTGCTTCAAAGTTATAGTCAATACTAGAGAATGCTAATTAGCAACTTGATACTACCTGTTAGGTCTTGTACATGTTCTGATTTGAGACACAAGAAATGGCCAAGTCTGTATGCTATTATCATTTCATCTGAATGCATCTGCAGTTCTCCCAGTCTCCAGATTAATGCGTTGTATTTGTCAGGTATTACCTTTCCCTAGGGAATGTCAGTGTACTTTGCATAGAATTCAGTTAATTAGCCCTGAGGGAAAAAACACAGAACCAAAAACCTTGTGAGAAATGTCTTACCCTATACTTTAAAAAATGAGATAGAAATGGATGGACTCTTTTTTTTTTGGTGGTGTTTTTTCATTTGTTTTGTGGTTTTGGGGTGTTTTTTTTTAACAGATCTTGTCAGTAAAAGGAGGACTCAGATTTCCTTAACACAATCGAATGGGCTCCCCGAGGGGCTGGTCACAACACCGGGCTTGGCTGGGTTCGGGAGGCGTCTGAGCGGTGCTCTCCGTCATCTGCTCTGACTGGGCTGGTCCTGTGTGGAGCCAGGAGTTGGACTTGACGATCCTAATGGGTCCCTTCCAACTCGGGAGATTCTGTGTTATTATGATGTCACTCATCTTGGTCTTTCCAAGCTTAAGAAGAAGAAACAGAGGAATGAGGACATACAATAACAAAGAAAAATAATTTTATTTTCGTGGTCTCAGACAAAAATTCTGCAAAATAATCATCCAGCTGAGTTTTCAATTTAACCTTGAGACACAAAGTAAAACTACTAAAACTTAAAACTTCAGAAATCAGTAAAGATGACCACTGCCTTAATTCCTGCAGAGATTTTGCATTCACCGTGGATGTTTAGTTAAAGACTTTCCTACCTGCTTCTTGGAATAAGTCTTTCTGCACAATCAGAACAAAATAATCATGAAGTAGAAAAGTTCCTTGGCCTACAAAAAATTAATTTTTATTTAGAATAGAATCATTAAGGTTGGAAGTGACCTCAAGGGTCATCTACTCCAACTGTCCCCCCACCACCTATTACCCACTAAACCACGTCCTTAAGTACCACATCTAACCTTTCCTTAAACACCCTCAGGTATGGTGACTCCACCACCTCCCTGGGCAACCCGTTCCAATGCCCGACCACCCTTTCCGAGAAGAAATTTCTCCTCATCTCCAACCTGAACCTCCCCTGGCACAACTTGCAGCCATTTCCCCTTGTCCTGTCACTAGTTATCTGCGAGAAGAGGCCGACCCCCAGCTCGCCACAACTTCCTTTCAGGTAGTTGTAGAGGGCAATAAGGTCTGCCCTGAGCCTCCTTTTCTCCAGACTAAACAAGCCCAGTTCCCTCAGCCGCTCCTCATAAGACCTGTGCTCCAGACCCTTCACCAGTTTTGTTGCCCTTCTCTGGACACGCTCCAGGGCCTCGATGTCTTTCTTGTGGTGAGGGGCCCAAAACTGGACACAGCACTCAAGGTGCGGCCTCACCAGGGCTGAGTACAGGGGGACAATCACCTCCCTGCTCCTGCTGGCCACACTATTCCTGATACAGGCCAGGATGCTGTTGGCCTTCTTGGCCACCTGGGCACACTGCTGGCTCATGTCCAGGCGAGCGTCAACCAACACCCCCAGGTCCTTTTCCTCTACACAGCTTTCCAGCCACCCCGCTCCCAGCCTGTAGCGCTGCCTGGGGTTGTTGTGGCCAAAGTGCAGGACCCAGCACTTTGCCACATTAAACCTCATCCCGTTGGCCTCTGCCCAGTGATCCAACCTGTCCAGGTCCCTCTGCAGAACCATCCCACCCTCCGGCAGATCGACACTTCCCCTCAGCTTGGTGTCATCTGCAAACATACCGAGGGTGCACTCAATTCCCTCATCCAAATCATCAACAAAGATGTTGAAGAGGATGTGGTACTTAAGGACATGGTTTAGTGGGTAATAGGTGGTAGGGGGACGGTTAGACTAGATGATCCTGGAGGTCTCTTCCAACCTTAATGATCTCAACAATGCACTTGGTGATGCTTCTCACCAGAACCTTTCATTTCAGCCTGCGAGCTACTTTGGCTTCACTTTTAGAGATTTGGTTTTTTCCTCATACCACGTAGTGCAGCCTGTTCCTGCAAGTCATATTGAAAAATCTCTTTCTACCAATTGCTCCACTGAGCACACTGAGATATGTTATTTCACAGGAAGTCCCTTCAAGCATCATTTTTGATACAAAGGGAAAGTGTAATCATAAAGCTTGACAACTGAAAGATAAATAGAACCGAAAGACACATAAATGCAGTAATAGATTAATACGGATCATTATAGTAAATAGTGATGTTACATTCATGCCACAGCTAGAAAAATTGCAGTTATTTTATTCTGAAAACCTTAGATACAGAAAACCCAGTGATCCCTGGAGAACAGCATTGTTAGTGTTCAAAGGAAAGCCTGCTCTGGTGATGGGTACTTGGTGAGATAGCTAATTCAGGACCTCCAGGAAGATGTCAATGAAATATTTGATCTTAAAACAGCAGCTGTAAAGGGTATTGACCGGTTCTAATGTACAAGGCCTCCCAACACCAGGTTGGCTGCCCGTCCTACCAAGCCAGCCAGACTTATTAACTCCACCTGCAGTCACCATGAGTTAAGATAACTTTTTTTAGAAAATCCAGACCTCCAGTCTTTTCTACTCCCATATGAGAGTATGAGAGCAAACCAGGCTAGTACTCTTGCCTAGTTGCAGATGTGATGCTTTTCAGACAAAACACTCAGGCAATTAATACATTGAAACAGAAGGAAAAATTTGACATCTTCCTGCTAGCATACACCTGCTACTGGCCTTCCCACAGGGCTCGAGCAATTCTTCAGTGTCAAGTTCAACCCCTTGATTAAAGAGAGAGACATATTTCCACACTCCTAAAGCTCTGACATTTAGTATGATAAACTAATATTCCTTTCTAGCAAGTGTTCTTCATTTTTCGAACATAATCAGATAACAAAACAGTACTTTGTTTCAACAATAGGAAGGATAGATCTGACAAGCTGTTCTAAAAATGAGTCACTGTCTTATTATTCTGATTCTGAGGCCTGAGAACAAAAAAATACCATTCTGTTTTTTGGGGGGGGGTTGGGGTGGTGGTTTTTTTGTTGTTTTTTTTACACTGTCAACATGATTTGAGAAAAAGTCTTCCAATTCTTTTATTACAACCTACATGCTGCAGGTTTTTGATTTCCCTCTGAGGCCATGAGGAGGGAAAGGAAAGATTATTACACTATTTAAAGCATCTAACACAGCAGCCTGGAGCCAGCTCCTGCTGGCTCACTCAAATCCCAAGCCAATGCGTCAGTGTGCAGGTAAGGGTATGGAAGATAAATTTCCTCCAGCCACCCCACCCCTGGGTGCTTCTGTTTGGACTCTGGCCATATTGCATGTCTGGAAAAGAGCAAACCAAACTGAAGTACTGACACCTTGTACAAAGGTCTCTTGGCTTTAGTCCCCATCACAGCACAATAGCCCGAAAGCAGGAGGGAGCCTTTATTTTTACCCATAAAACACATTTGTGTATTTGACTTTTAAACTCCTTTTTGTTCTCCAGGTTTCCATTTTAGATATCATCGTGGTTTAATCCCAGCAGGTAACTATAGCACCACGCAGCCACTCGCTTACCCTTCCCCTGAGGGCACGGGAAGGAGAATGGAAATAACAACTCGTTGTTTGAGATAAAGACAGTTTAATAGGATAACAAAAGAAGACAATAATAACAACAACAATAATAATAGTAATAATAATACAAACCAAGTGATGCACAAATGCAATTATGCAATTGCTCACCACATGTGGAAGGAAAAAAAAAAGAACCCTGATGCCCGGTCTGTTTCTGAGCATCGAATCAGCCTCCTGGCACACTTCCCCGTTCCATATGGAGCATGATGTCATACATTAGGGAATATCCCTTTGGCCAGCCCAGCCAGCTGCCCTGGCTGTGCTCTCCCAGCTCCTTGTGCACCTGGCAGGGCCTGGGAAGTTGAAAAGTCCTTGACTTCGTGTAGACACTACAACTACCTGAAACAACTAAAAACATCAGTGCATCAATATTATTCTCATCCTAAACCCAAAACACAGCTCTATATCAGCTACTAGAAAGAAAAATTAACTACTTCAGCTGAAACCAGGACAACTATTTTCTATTCACTCTTTATTGCTGAGCAATTGCTCTCTGAGGGCATATGGTAGGTAAGAAAGGTTTAATTTCCCATGTGGCTCCATAATGGTATTGATAATTTATAGACTGTGAAACAGCTAGGGCACTACAAAGAACATCCAAGCACAACATTTCTTTCCTTGCTTTTCACCTACTTTGAGTAAAATCCAACTGTAATGCCCAGGAAACACCATTGTGAAAAAATGACTTTTTGGAAAATAATTTGTAATAATACTAGAGAGTATGGCTCTGAGAAGTAAAAGTTGAAAGTATGAAGAACCATTGTTACAAGGCTGCCTATCTGTGTGTCCTGGTTTCAGCTGAGAGAGAGTTAATTTTCTTCACAGCAGCCAGTGTGGGGCTGTGTTTGGGTTTGTGCTGGAAGCAGCGCTGATAGTGCAGAGATGTTTTTGCTGTTGCTGAGCGATGCTCACACAGAGCCAAGGCCTTTGCTGCTTCTCGCACCGCCCCGCCGGCGGGATGGCTGGGGGTGTGTGGGGAGTTGGGAGGGGACAGACAGGGCAGCTGACCCCAACTGACCAAAGGGACATTCCATACCATATGGCATCATGCTCGGTTTATAAGGGGCTGGGGGGAAGAAGAAGGGGGGGCAGCGGCATTCGGAGTGATGGCGTTTGTCTTCCCAAGTCACTGTTATGTGTGACAGAGCCCTGCTGCCCTGGGGNGCATCACCAGCATCACAGCTTCTCCATGAAAAGTTGAGAGTTACTGGGAGAAAATGAGAATATTTGTAAAATACTTTGCTGTAGAGCAAATGAAAAGCTTAAGAGGACTATTCGTTTGCTGCACAGATGGAATGAGAAGGGAACTAAATTACTTGTAATCAAAACCAGACTGAAGTGCCCCATAACAAAAGGCTGAAAAAAGTAAGCTAAGTGCAGACAGGGAGATCCTACACTGAAAGACTGGTGTATGGATTTCTGCAGATCCATAGCCTACCTTTTTATCTTCATTTTGGAGATTTGAAAAGCATTCATTTTATTTGAAAAGCAATTTGAAAGGGTTATATTTGCCAGTATACTTTGCTGGAAACCTATGTCTATGTGTGGTGACAATTTTTTCAAGTTCTAATATCCCCATTTCTCTAAAAGCAGACATTGAATTCAGAGCTGCTGGCCAAGTAGCGCAGACTTAACAATCGTTGCTTGCCAGTGATCTACCTTTTGTGCTTAGAAGACATTAAATTGCAGTGGTCAGACTGCAAGACTAATAGCACTCAAACACACAGTCCTATTTCTAGGTTCTATCAAGGGCAGCAGTATTTGTTCTTCACTTTTTCCATTTTCAGTTTACAGAAAAGTTTCTTTGAAGTCTAGTTTAATAAATCAAAGGACATTTTAATTGCTATTGACAGCTGTTCTATTCCACTGTAGCATCTTCTGTAATGTTGAAAAATAGAACAGCGAAAGGTACATGCTGTATCTTTATTTTCTCTACATCCACTGATACAAAAGTGACAAATCGTCATCAACTGCTACTAACACCGGTCTCTTTTTTGGTACAAACAATAATAATAAAATGACCTGTTTGAAGTTCTTTTTCTATAGAATCCTTTAAAATTATGGTATAAAATACTTTCTTCTCCTCAAATTCTAAGTGATATTTCATTCTCAACTGTATGCAGGAGTTAAGATTATGCAATAATTTATACAAAGAACTATATTAAAATATAGCAAAATGGTTTTTTCCATTTGTTAAAGCAAGACCTTTCTGTCCTCACCAAACCTTCTCTTTAGCACATGCCAAGCACAGCAAATCTCCTGCAAATCTTAGATCTCTTGGCTGTAACAGCACGTCAGAAGTCCAAGGGTCATCTTTATAAATAATGAGTGAGAAAATGTAAAAGGTACAAGTTCTCTTTTCCTTGAAAGCACATAAACTTCACAACTGCCATCAACTTTTTTAGATCTTAATGCAATGAACCTAAAGTTAAATATTAAGTTATGATTAACGAGTAAATTATGAATGTGGTTATATAATTCTGCAGAATGCCTCCACTGATTTGCTGAAGGTATGTTCGTTTGCATAGTTGAATATTTAAGAATTAAGGAGTGTGAGAGCAGTTACCAGAGGTCCATTCAGCCTGGTAACCTGTCTTCAACTATGGCTGCTAGCCACTGGGGAGTGGCTAGCTAGAAACTAGCTCTAGCTGGAGTTACTAGCTAGTAACTAGAGGACTAACCTCTTTGTTAGGAGAGGCAAGCAAATGAGCAACTCATGTGATTCTACTCAGTATATCCTGCCGAGGTGATTCTTTCCTCAAAGTTCAGGACACAGAGCTAACTATTGCAATCTAGCTATAACATGTAATTCTGAAGGCGTCAGTGTTTGCGCAAAGGCTTAAGTGGCAAGTTCTTTCAACTATTTGCCAATTGTTCTAGCAAAAAAGGATTGTTCTTATTTCTCCTTTCATTTCACTAATCATACCTAAGGACTCCTCCGTACATTTTGGTACAATATGAAGTAAAACTATCCAAGTTTCAGTCGCTGAACATCTTCTCTCTTTTAAAGCTATGTGTGAGAGTTAAAAATGTAATTAAAAATATAGTGAGAAAATGAGAATTTATGGTTCTCACATACAAAAAAAACCCCAGATTCAATAGGATGGCAATATTAACATGAACTTGAAAGAATTCAGCTCTGTCATCAGCAAAATTTACAACCACCTCTGCAGTAAAAGGGAGGAAACCGCAGATGTTCATGTAGATATTTCTTGATCCTGTGCTGATTCTACGTTTAAGTCTTGGCTGATTTCAAATAAAGATGAGGGGAAGTTACTTCTCTAAATATAATATCTTACAATATCTTGCTTATATTTAGAATGAAATGTTGTCGATAAGGTGATTCCATTGAAGATGGTGGTTTGCTAGAGATGAGTTTAGCTAATAATTTGGCAGTTATAGTACAACTCAGTTCTGACATTTTGCAGTTTATCTTATCTTGTTAAAAACTAACCACTAGGTAAAATAGTGAGTTATTATTTTACTTTCTCTGAAGTGAGAACTGAGAACAAAAGATGGGAAATTGCTGGTCACCATGGATACCTGCTCCTTTCATCTTACAGGTGTTTTTATGAGTCTTACTTTGGGGTAAAACTGTAAATTATCTGGTAAGATACTGTTCTTTGGAGAAAAAAAAATCAAAATCCTTATCTCTCCCTCAGCCTCAAGAAACCAAGAATGAATTATTTTTCATGATGTGGTCAAGGGCAAAACTCAGAGGTGTATGGGGTGGGTGTGTAGAATTTCAAGTTCTTTCAATCACTTGGCATTTGTCTTTTAGATTAAAAATTCCCACTTACCAAAATTACCATTACTTTTAGCTTGCAGGTGGTTACTAAAAATAGACGTCTTTGCAGTGGGATTTGCAAAATCTCAGCATAAACCAGGTTGCTTCTTAACAAAAAAACTATAACATTAGCGGGGAATCTGATGACATCCCATGATACCTGCTCTGCTCCAGGGGACACTGCAGCTCTGTGTTTCAAGCTGCTGTACCTACAGGTAAGCAGACACAGTTTCTGTCCCATGCTGCTCACAGATGACAGACAAGGGGAGCATTATTTCTGTCACAAGTAAGGCTCTAAACTGGAAGGGTATAGCTCCTCTAGAGTACTGCACCGGCTGCACTTGGCCATGCAAAGCGAATCTCAAAGGTAGTTTGCATTGTCCAAGTCTGTCTCACAATTCATGAGCGTGTGTGCCCACAGAGCTTTGAAAAGTAAAGTGAACTAAGCCCAGTTAGCCACGGGCAGAAGGTAGAAACGGTACAGTGCCTGCGACTGAGTAGCTGACCTAGCCAGAGTGTTTCTCCCCAGGCTGAGGATTTCCAGCTGCTGAACCTCTCCAGAGGAAATGGCCTGCCAAAAGAGAGGGATTCAACACATTAAAAAAAGCAAACTGGGAGATCCACTACAGGATAGTGAATGTTGTACACAGTGGCCAGATCTCCAATTTGGATGCCGAAGAAGCTGTCTCGACACCTGCTCCAGATCAACCCCACTATACTACATGAATCCAGGGTCATGTTTACCACGGCACTCACTTAGGAGAGGAGGTCCCAAAGGCAGGAGGACATCTCACACAGGAGTAGCAGATTTGTGGCTTGAATTCAGGCCAGGCTGGACACCACTGAGAAGAGTCTGGCATCATCCTCCCCAGTGCAACTCTCATCTACTCACACTGAAGTTTACGGAAGTAATTTGAAATCAAGCAGCCCAGCAAACTATTCATCTTTGACCATAAGTCTTTTTTCATAAAATGTCTATTCAATCCCGTTCACACTTTGGTACAGTTTAGAAAGATAGCTTTTCCTCACCGAGCAGATCTGCTTTTGTGAATGCACATCAATGGAGAAATGTAAACTTCTCTAGTTTCTCAGGTACCTATGTTTTACTGGGGAAAGCCTATCAATTCAGCACTCACAGACTTGGTTCTCTGAGCAAAATCTTCAGATTTAATTAGGTCAATACAGTTTTATAGCTTTAATGTAAGCTATAAACTACACGTCCAGTGAGAAATCAAGTCTGAGACATTCATATTAACAGGACCTTAGATTCCATACAATTTATGTTTCTCTTTTTCTGACATCTGAACAACTTGACATTTCAGGTCTTGAACAGATGCAGGCAGGAATTTTTGCTTTCTGTTGATCCCAGCTGTAACCTGAAAGGGTGGTCGGGCATTGGAACGGGTTGCCCAGGGAGGTGGTGGAGTCACCGTCCCTGCGGGTATTTAAGGAAAGGTTAGAGGCAGCATTGAAGGACATGGTTTAGTGGTTAATAGGTGGGGGAGGTCGATTGGACTAGATGATCCTTGAGGTCTCTTCCAACCTTAATGATTCTATTCTATTCTATTCTATTCTATTCTATTCTATTCTATTCTATTCTATTCTATTCTTTTTGTGCACTTCAGTGCAAGGAGGGTCTCAATCTAAGGAACTAGAGTACCAGAACGACATTGCCTGAGTTGAAGCAGATATATTTCAGAAAGAATTGGATCATGAGTAAATATTTTAATATTACATTTTAACTTATTTCCTATTAATCATTCTGTTCATTCACAAGCTGATCCCACCATAAAGGTTATTCTGTACTTGGCAAAAGCAAACCCTGACATAGTGAATCCATTTTTTAATCGCTATACTCATTGCTAGCTCTGTATAAGTATCATACTAACAGATGTAAGTATTGTTTCTTTTGAGGAAAGTCAGTCTGAATGTTCTAGAAGCAGAAACACTTCACTTGAAGACAGCATTATTCGGAAACATGTAAAACATGTAAATAAAAGAGAGTTGTAGAGTTTCCTAAACTACAAGATTTTCTATTTAAAAAGATGGTTTTATGGAAAATAGTTGGAAATGAGTGATGACAAATCTTCCAGAAGGAAAAAAAAAAATAATTCCAGAAGCAAATAAAACCTTATTGCTGTCACAACCAATAATAAATAGTTATAGATATTTGCTTCCTGCTGAAAAATAATGTAGGATTTAGTAGCTGACAGTTTCCCTGGCAATATTTTCAGTACAAGGGGATTATTTATTTCTAGTATAAATTATTCCAACTGAAAAAGAAGTAGAACCTGTTAGCGATGAGTAAACAACATTGTGTTTGGGCGTGAGTAATGCCATGAATCCTTTCTTATTTTATTCACAAAAGGGCAAATATCAGATGTGGGAAATATAAGGGGGGTACAACACTCTGTAAAGTGAATTTTTAAAAGGTAGCTCTCATGCTGCCTTGTGCCAAGGACAAGTTTTACAAAGCGCTTCTGCACAAACTCACTTACCTAATTGCAGGACTCTTACTGTTTCCAACCCTGGAAATACCAATGCCAGCATGTGTCTTATGGATAGCTGCTTCATACAAACAGATTTCCACAGACCACCTTATCAGTTTTACCAGCTGTATACAGCCTTTTATATCACAGTGCATACAAAGGCAGGTAAACTTCATTTCCATCACATTCAGTATAGAAAAGAGACTGCGCTTGGGCAGCATCTGTGCGTTGTGAATGAGATGTAAATCAAAGTCAGTCTCTCTGATATTCTATATCTAAGGCTAGCCCTCCTCAGAACTCACTGAAACCATGCAGAAAACATACATCAAGGAACGTAAAGAAAAATATTAATTGATAAATAAGAGCAGAGAACATAACCCCACAGAAAATCAAATTGCAGAATTTTAAAAAGTGTTCGGCAATATAGTAAACAAATGCCAGTATCAATCACTTGATGTGAGGGACATTGCATGTGATTGTTCTCCTCCTGGATTAACAGTGTACTGGGAGGCAATTGTAGAAACACTCCATCAATCCACATGCAAGGTGGTAAGGAGGGACAATGACAGAGTGCACACAGTCTGGGGCCAACGGATGATAAGCAAGCTGGGGAAAGAATGGATTCCATTCCTTTTCTTTTGCCTCAATCTGAACACAATACACTGAAATTCAATGGGCATATGAAGCTGGATGAAGTTCATTAGAGATTTTTACAGGTTCATAGAACTGGTGTCCCCATAATAGAGTTCTTGAGCTTGCTTTGTTAAGGGTTTGGTTTGTGTTGAATGGTGCAAAAAGGAATATTTTCAAAGATTTTGTTTGTAGTTTCAAATTATGAATCAAATTCCTAAACAAGGTAGTGTTTAAATAGTTTTTCCTTTGAAGATGCTGTGTTTTGTTTTGTTTTAAAAAAGAAAATCAAGTCCCTCATAACTAGTAAGAAACAACTAAGTAGTCAATAGAGTAGCTAGCTTCAGAAGAGGTGTAGATTTACTGAAGAAACTAAGGGGAGCTAATGTCCTCCATGGCTGTGTTGGCAGGAGCCAGCATGTTGCATGGAATGCTAGCTTGCTGGTGTAGAAATGACCGCATGGCCCCACAATTCTGCAGGACTGCCGTACTCCCTGAAATCTCATGAGTCTTCTAGTCCAAAGTAGATGTGCTCCAGCTAGTGTCCATCTTTAGGATAATAATCTTGAGATTGTTATTACTATTATTAACCTTAGGAATTGTACTGTCCAAGACAAAATAAATTTTACAATGTGAGATATTACTATCACTCCAGAATATTCTTATTTTACTTGATTATTAAGCAGAATGATGTGCATCTCTAAATTACTGCTTAGAGAACTATAGTATACCCAGATATCTGATTCCTAGGTTTAGGCTGAAGTAAGGTGCCTTTACTAGAAATTTTCCTTTCTATGAGAGCACAGGTCGACCCTATGTTTGGAGAAACAAAACTGTTCTGTGAGTGGATTAGCTCAATCTTGCTGTAGTTTGTTTCTAAGCATAACAGGAGCTTGCTGTATGCAGTGTCTGATATGCTTTGACTTTTCAGGCTACTTATGGACCAGAATATAAAAATCTTTATGCAGCATATTCTCATTCCGATGCTTCTATTTTTCACTTTCATTTATTTCAGCTATCTCCCTGACATCAAATCAGAGATTTCTGCACAAAAAGGCATCTCAAAACTTCATGATGATAGTTTCTTTCAAATTTGTATTCTGTTCTTTTTGTGCCATTTAGTAGTTCTTGCACAGCATGCAAGGGCATTCCAGACATGATAGTTTAACATAATTTTCTGTGTTTTCATAATTTCTTTAAGTGTATAAACAGCATTAGAGAGCTGCCATTTCACAGAGCACTTGAGGGCCTGGCTATCGCACATCACACAGATTAAGGCTACAAACTGAAGTAGCATCTGGCTTAGAGTGTTCTACAGGTGATTAAACTGCAGATCTGCACATTGATGGTCAGACATCCCACTTCAATAAAACTATGAGTCAAACTCAGAAGATTCCAGAGAAAAACACAGAGAAGAGAAACTCTGGAGAATAGGACTGGCCAAGGCTGAAGAAACAATTTGTTAAGTCTAGCCAAAAGAGACTGACAAGCTACCAGCCTCCTAATATGTAAAACTGTAAAGAGAGTGGCAAAAAAACTGCTCCAAAATATTCCAGCATGTATCCCAGAGTATCTCCAACAAAGCTAATTAACTAAGTGATTAATAGCCGTACACAGCAAGTTTTACCAATTTGATGAATAGTGTCTCTTTTTCCACCAGGGGCACCAGAAAATACAACCTAGTGCACGTAAGAGCATCTCTAGCAGAGAATACAGGTGAGTTTTGCTCCTTTGCCTCTGGCCCCCAAGAGGTATTGAAATCCATAGCGAAAAAATTTATCTCCACAGTCATTTTTCCCCATCCATCTTTTCTTGTTATATGTTGCATTTGCATCTGTGGTTGTAATCAAAATTTACAATTATTATTCTGGGGTGCCTGAACCCACAGCCAGGCTACGCAAGGTCTAATTTTACACATGGACACACATGTTAGATGAAACTCCTCCAGATGTTCCAACAAATAATACTTTAATTGAAGGGTTCCCATCTTACATTAGTCAATAGTGCCCTTGGATATATTCTAAGACCATATTCATAAAATTAAAATTCCATTCTTCTCTATTTCAGAATAATTCACAGTAGAAAACACACAATAGTATATATCTTTTCATTTCCAAATGTGTAACTACATATCAAGTATGAAAAAGTAAAACATTTTCAGCACCCTTGGACAGTTGAACATGAATTGATAAACACAGTAAAGTGACTTAAGGTAGACACACTTGCAAATCATATCAGGAGTAGGCTGAAAAGCTTTTCCAGGGAGGACTGTCAATTGTGTAAATTCTACGGCAGCTACTTATCAAGCATTGCCTTAAGATCCCAGAAAACTTAACAGAAAGAGCAGCTTTTAATAAATGAGAAAGCTCTCCCGAACTTTCAAATTTTTTTGTTGTTTATGTAATGGGTACCATTGTGTTTCCCTATATCATGTAGGGAAAAATCTACCCAAAATCTCAGAGGCAGGACAAAAGAAGAGTTAGTCTGAAGCCTACACCTGCTCTGCAAGAGACACCATTCTGCATTAAAAAAAAAAAAAGAAGAAGAAAAAGAAAAAAAAAGTGTAGAACAGCAATACAACCAGTTAGCTTTCCCATGAAGAAAATGGTAGAAGGCCCAGGCTTCCAGCTGCCTTTATGAAAAGAAAGAAGAAGAAAAAAAAAAAAAAAAGCCAAGGGGCCTTGCTTTCTATCTCAAGCACAAAATGTGTAAAAGAAAGTGAGTAGGTCAGTGCTGAATGCTAAGCCAAAAGCTACATAACAAAAAATTTGAGAAAAGAAAGAATAGGTTTAAGTTAAGCTCGTTCAAGAGTTTTGAATTACTGCAGTTTATTAGGACCAACTTTCAAAAGGTATATTATTACTCATTTTCTGTGGAGACATACTCTCCAGTGCTCATTAATATTTTTTCAGCTGTTAATGGCTTTATGTTTCTCATATATATGCTAATTTGTAATCAAAAACTCCTCTAGAACGGTCTATGTTGACCTTAAAGTCACTGCCAGCATATGTTGGAGACTCTGCTTTAGCTGATAGATGAAAAAAATAATGTATTTGCCCAGTTGCTGATGCTCAGGGAGAATATTTTTACCTGCTAATCTATGTGTCACTGAAGGCACAGACATTAGTCAGTTTTTTGCATGAAACTAAATTAAACCACAATTTTTTTTTTCTCTCTACCTTCACACTCCCAAAGGAGCTACAATTTACGGATGCAGTGGACACACTCACACAACAAAATGATTATTACCTGATATTCTCATCCTGCAGCTGGCAAATTTGAACATATGAAATGTGTAGTACTTCAGTTTATGGAACAGAAGACTTTTCTTCATGAATCTGGCAAAAAGTAAAAAATATAATGGATTTTTTCATCTGCTTTTGTGTGATACATTTGATGCCCCAGTGGACATGTTAAGTAGCAATTCTTTTTGAAAACTCCTTGAAAACTGGCATCCTGACCATGGGAAAAAAAAAAAAAAAGGACAGGATAATGGAACAAGAAAACTCTTGGCGTTTACTACCTTAGTTTAATTTTCCCCTTCTATGAGTTAATTTATTTTAAAAGTAACTCTTCAGTTTCAGCAAAAGCGAACATATTCCCCATTTTCACCCCCGGCTTCAACCCAAGTCCCTTACTGCCTTTTGTCGCTTCCTCAAATTCGCAAGACATCTCCTTGGCATCCAGTGACAGGACATGTGGGAATGGTTCAGAGCTGCACCAGGGGGGGTTCAGGCTGGACATTAGGCAGCATTCCTTTACCAAGAGGGTGGTCAAACACTGGAACCGGCTTCCTAGGGAGGTGGTCGATGCCCCAAGCCTGTCAATGTTTAAGAGGCATTTGGACAATGCCCTTAACAACATGCTTTAACTCTTGGTCAGCTCTGAAGTGGTCAGGCAGTTGGACTAGATGATGGTTGTAGGTCCCTTCCAACTGAAATCTATTCTATTCTATTCTATTCTATTCTATTCTATTCTATTCTATTCTGCTCTGCTCTGCTCTGCTCTGCTCTGCTCTGCTCTATTTAATCTGTAGCTCTGTCAGACACTCGGTAATCAGCACTTGTGCAAAGCCACAAGTAATGTGTGCAACAATAAATTGCTTAAGACCCCATTCTGTAGTATCAGAGCACTGTTCCTCGCTGTGTAGGACACCAGCCAACAAATGTACAAATGCTTCTATGCAGTATATTGTTTCCACCTCTCAAAAGCTACATAATGAAGAAGGATTTCTCTATGAAACTTCAGATTCCATCGTAACAGAAAGCTGAGCATATCTGGGAAGCTCCAGCTTTTTGGAAACATTGCTGAAAAGCGGCAGAAATGAAGCAATGATTTCTTAAATATTTATAATGGTATGGCACATCCTTCCACCAAGAGTCAGACAGATCTCAGAGGCTTGCCCAGTCGCTAGGGTTCTCTTATGCTCCTGGTGAAGTTTCAAAGAACATAAGTATATTTTACTCATCAGAATTGGCAGCCAGAAAAATGAGGAGGAGTTTATTATGGCAATGTTGTGGGAGCAGTTTAGGGAATATCCTCCTTAGGATTGCTTGGAGGGAGCTGGAGCAAAGTTTTATAACATATGTAAAAACTTGAAACTTGGAAACACAGAACATCTTAACACATGAAAAAAAAGTGCTAAAATGAAAAACAGGAAAGAAAGATAACCAGATTCCCAGGACTGACAGAGCGAAGGGAACTTTTCCAACTAGCCTCAGCTTCACAGGCAAACTCAGCTTATTGTTCCCATGGACTTTGATCTGACTTTCATACAGAAGGTTAAGAAGATGAGACCAAGAACAACCATGCACCCATTGGCGAGCAGGACCTACAACGAATGTTGCTGCCTGCCCAGCCGTGCTCCTCCTTGCCCTACACACGCACAGACACACACACACCTGAGCCCCTCTGGTAGTTCTCCTGCCATCTGATCAATAACTTGTTTTACTTGCAGCAAAAAAAAGTGCAGACAGATGCTTTTGGCATGAGAAAGCTTCCGGAGCACCACAATGCCAACTGCTTCTCACACTGTGACCAACCTGTCTCTTCAGTGTTCAAGCTGCCCGCATTAACTACACGCTATACCATTTTCAAGCTGCTCACCCAAGCATCTTCATCAAGTATCCTCAACAAAATTTTGTTGCAGTTGTCTAAACAATGCACTGAGAACGACCTCTAGATTAGTATAATTACTATGCTGTTCGTTATAGAAAAGGAAAAGTTAATGCTACCTATTTTGCAATGTTAAAATGTGGCATGAAAGTATTCCAGGCATACAAGAATCCCACTTTCTGTGGCTGAAATAAATGGCATATCAGTATTTTCAAGGAAATTCAATAGTTCTGCAGGCAAAGAGCCAGGATTGTCAGTGTTGGATTTCTCACTTGGATTCCCTGCTGATAGACATTGACTCCAGACACTGTGGTTCCATGCACAGGCACACATGTAACAGTGCCCAGGAGAACAGCCATCTCACCAAAACTAATTATCCCTTTTGGAAAGCAAAATGGTTCCACTGGTAACGTTTTTTTTTCTCACTCAGAAGTTTCCCTGACATGATGTCTCTTTGTCAGGTTTCCCCGGTGTGATGTCCACTTGGGCCAGCCACTTTTCCCAAGCAATTCCCTGGCACTGCTCAGGAGAGAACGTCATTTTCCTTCGGGTCATTTAATGCCTGGGGACAGGGGAAGGGACTGCAGTGTTAAAAAGCCCCAGGCTGCAGTTCTGGCTGGAAGATAGTGTATCTGGGGCAGGAGCCAAGACCCATAAGCATTTTTCTGGAAACTCCTTCTAAAGTTCCACCATAAAATCCTCATGGACTGAGGATCAGAAAGGGCAGCAGCCAGAGGAGCAGGAAAAACGTGAAGCTGTCAGTGTGCCCTGAGCCTGAGAGCACGGCTGACCCTTTGCCCCTTCCTACCTTAGCTGAGATCGCCCACATCTGATAGTGAGTCAGCACCTGTCCCACCAGCTGCAGTTTCCTCCACAGCATCGCTGCTACTACAGCCGGCTTCTTACAGGGAGCAAAACCTTTTGTATGGGCCACAGTTCTACCTTAAGGTCAGGGTAAAGCTCACTTAAGGTACATACCCTTGGGTGAAACCAGCAAAACACAACATGGTTTCAAGCATTTCTTTCTTGACAGGATCTGAGGTTCAGTCCTTTCCTTCTGTGGAGTGAGAGCTGCTGAAAGAAACAGTCCACTGAAGTTCGACTGTTCAGAGCAACCAGCAGATGTTTTTAGGTGAAAGGTGGGTTACCCTGAAGATATCAAGGAGTAGAAAAACAAAATAAAAACCTTAAAAAAAGAAAAAAAGTCACAGCATACTTGAGTACTCACAATGAGGTAGGAAAGGTTGGATGGTTGGTTCTGCTGCAAGTCAGAATAGTTAATTACACACCCACTTTTAAAACTAGTGTCCAGAAGCCTGACTTTTGCTTCTTTATATTGTCTGGCAGCATTACAGGTCCCGAAAACAGATTTAAATAAATTCTTTTCTTGTTAGCAATGAGCTATTCATTCCAGGAGAATTTCTGGCTGCCCGGTGCTATCCAGATTGAGTTGAAGATGTTATGAGTTTCTCAGTTTTTTTCTAAGAAAGAAAAAACAAACCTCTTTTGGGAAGCTCCATCTGTGTTAGTGCCACTGTGATTAGAGCTGGAAGTGCTTGAAGTGTCTCTTTCCTCATCCTATAATAAGTGCTATCAGAAAAAAGGCCAACATACAGGATGTCAGACTCCTGTTCCTGTGTCACCCAGGCTGATTTTTTCCTGAGGGACTGAGGCAGGACCTCTTGAACAAGCTGCCTATGAGACAGCGCTAATGATCCAAATCTACTCTACTGGCTTTCTAATACTATTTTAGTTTTCACAATTAATTGCAAGTCTCTCCCCTCTACCTTGAGAATTGTTTAGTTTCATTTAAACATTAAACCAAACAACATAAGAAAAAAAAACAAGGAAAAATGAAACGTTATGTCATGGGACACAGGAGACAGATGTATTCCTAGGCTGGAGTAATCCAGCTGGCAATTTAGACATACTAGTCCATCAGCAAGCATATTGGTCTGTGTTTACATATGGTGGGAACAACAGCATGTTGGAGTAATGCATAGCATGTAAACTACATTTTAGCCAAAGGCAGTGCCACGCACACAAGGCTAGCCTGCAGCAGCTGGGAATGCAAGTGTTCTTGAACATATGGTAAACTGAAGAGGAACAGTCAACTTCTAGCTTTGGCATTGACCTAGAACTGGTCAAAAAGGTGACAACTAACCTGGAATTAGCTACAGAGTGGCCTGAGGCCACAAATGTATGGGTCAATTACTACAGCAGTCAAAATTATGACTGTCTGGCTGGAGCCACAAAAACCACAAGTAATTGCAGTCAAGAAGCAATGAAAAATTTCAGTCAAGGGTGTTCATCACAACGTAGGTAGTAGTATCCCAAAACTTCAGAAACGATCTTGGAAACATAGCTCATATATAGCACATGCAGAAGCAAAGCGTGAAACACCAAGTATTGTGCTTGCTATTTGTGTTGCACAAAGCTCAAAGTTAACACGAAGTGTTTAGAAGAAAGGATTTTAGTTTCCTGTGTAAAGTGCCAGTAAGTCTATGTGTTCCAGCTCATGTACAGAAATCTCTCAGTAGCCAGCATCTAAGCTAGGGAAGAAGTAGGGTCTATATCTACGTATAAGTCCCCCCATGTATGTATAAAAGCATCATGGTTTCCTTCCTTGTTTATGCTCCCATTTTATGTTTGTCGAAGCTATAGTTGCTCCTTCTTCATTTATTTCACTCTTTAAAAGAATTCTTAGAAGATGTTCCTTACAAGGTCTACCTTCTCCCTTTCCTACCCCACAAAAATCAGACTGTTTGTGGTAATTTATCTTCATAGTCCTCTTTGCTCCTAGTCTTTTCGATTCCTATCTGCTTATACGTTGCTCTTTTTTGACAGAATAATTCCCTGGATTGTTTTCAAGCATCTCTGAGGTTCGGTTTCTTGATAAAGGAAGGGAAGGAGCAGGGGGAAGAGCTTTTCCTCTTCTGTCCTTACATAGCCAGTATCTTACCTTAGAAGTAAATGAGAACGTTCCTCATGTTTCGTGAAGATTTGGACAGCATGTGCTTGCTGACAACGTTCTTCATTCTAGGGATGCTTTTAGTAGCCTGAACACAGTGATAAACACATCATGGCTAATGGGCGATGAAGGCTAAGCAGCAGCCCCAAGGCTAGAGCTGGCCAGGCCCCAGCACAGTTGACTTGCTTTGCTTCTGGAAAGGGAACAAAACAATTCCCTTCACCAACTGCCAGATGTTGGTGGTTCACAGACTAAAAAATCTTGGAAGTGTTTTATTTGAACACTTCACAGAAGGGGAAGCAATGGGAAAACAGTGGGCTGGAAAAGACATGAAAGGCTCAGCAGGAAAATCTGACTCTCCCAGGCTGATAATTTGGACCCAACAAATACTGTAAAAAAAAAAATAATAAAAAAACCCCACCCTGTGGCTTCATCACTATGTCCAGTAAACGGTATTTGCTATTCTGCCCAGCAGAAAATGAATAAGCTTTTTTCATCTCCATCCCAAAAAGTCTCATTGACTTTTTCTGTTTAAATCTCCTTGGTGACTATATATGTAAAAGATATTAATAATTCGCACTATTTCTTAAAGAAATATCTCCAAGAATAAAACTACTTTGCTGCAAAAGTACTTATTCAGATATGAAGTATTTGTGCCTCCCTACTCCTACTCCATGTTTAATGCAGTGAGCCAATGATTAAGCACAAAGGTTTAGTAGTTCTTAGGATGTAGTTGCACACCACATGCCAAAAGCCAAAGTTAGCTGTTTTGCCTTTAAAGAAGATGTAGCTCAGCAGCTGGAGCCTGTGGGGCCGCACTGTCAACTCACTTGAAAAACAGGGACAAAGGAGAGAAGCTGCAAACCCCCTAAGTTGGCTTTCCTCCTAAAGGTAATGTCACCACACTGTGAACCTTGAGATGACACATTACCCCTTCGAGTCATATGAGCTCCTCTGCAATCTTTCCTGTACAACCAGGAACACAAAATTTAGGAGACTTATGGATAGTTTCCAGATAGTTTTGGTGAAGGGTAGATGGTTTTCCTTATAGCTGGCTGTGTGCTTGTCCCACAGGGAGTGGAGGCTTAAATGTCCTGCTTGGAACAGGGAGCAGTGAACCCCAGAGACAGGGTGTGAGCTGGTATGTACTGTACACTGGTGGTGTCATCAAAAATAATGTATGCATGGTGGTGTATGGACAAACTAGGAGATGATAGGAAGCAACGATTAATAAACAGCAAGCCTTAGCTGGTGGAGGATTGTTTTTCTACAGATACATTTCATTAGAGTTACAAATAGAATGAAATCTCAGAATTGTGTAAACTGATAAAACTTCATTGGATATTGATCTTCTACAACAGCTGATGCTCTGAAACTAGAAATTGCCCTTCCAGAGCTACTCAAATGCAGTAGATGGTGCAGCTTTCTGCCTGTACCCAACTACAACAGAAATTTGCAGTTTCCACTGTGCCTTCATTTCAAGCGGTAGGGATGATGCCTGACAGCAGGGTGGTTTGTGGCAGCCTGAACAGCCCTTTGAACTGTCATTTAGAGTAAAACCGACCACTTATTCTCTTTGCCTTAGTGTTCCCAGTGTCCTGTTGACTAAACATGGTTTTGTGTACTCAGAGATATGTCACATAGAAAACAGGCATTAAATGCAGCATGTACGGAAACACGAGCTTTGCACAGGGGATAAACCTAATATCAGACCTGTTTCCAAAGTTCATGGACAAACTCATTAATAGCAGTCAAATCAGTTTTTCTCTCCATAACAGACAGTAGATGCAAAACCCCAAAACATAAACTCCCAACAAAACCTGAAATTAGGCAACATTATAATTATTCATTTATCCATTGCCTAAGTAAGACCCCCGACAGATAACTGTCTGGTTGTCTCAGTAGTGAAGTAGGAGAGCAGAGACTGTGGGGTCTGCACCAAAAATATCACCAGGAAAGGAGGCACTGAGTTTCACCACAAAGCTCTCTGAAATGCAGCCACAGGCTCTGTAAAGGCACTGTATAAACTGCTCTGTCTCAGAGTCTCTGATGTACAACCCCAGAAGTACTCACTCACATCATCCTGCTAACAGCAAGGTAAAGCTGCAACAGTTGGCAAGGCTGCCAGGGTGGACTTATTCCTTCTTGTACACTTTTATTGTAAAAACTCATATTGCTGTCAGCATCAGTTTTATTTTCTCTTCCTTTGTATGGCAAGACAAACATAATACAGGAAAGTATTTTCTAAAGGCTGTACACTTAATCTTGTGAAACAAGAAACAAGGTGGTTTTACATGTAGAGATTAAGTTCTGTGTGGAGAAAAAGAAGTGGTGGAGAAATGGGAAGAAAAAAAAAAAACACTAAAAACCAGAAGGAATGCACATTGAGTTAAAAATGAGGAGGGAAATTATCCAAGTTTCCTCAAGTATTTGGAGGTCTTTCTAAAATAGTCTCCCTTCAAAAATCTTCATTTCTCTTGTCTTGACCTGGTAAGGTACAGGCTTCAAAACTAGGCAGATGTAGAGTCCTGTTCTTCGACACAGACTCACTGAAATGAAAGGTTTCCACCCTTCTGTAGCTAAAGGAATTTGCTGTGTAGCAATGCCTGACCTCTATGGACCATCAATGGAAAGGGGACATTAGGATGTTTTGATCCACTCCACATGACAATATTTGATCCACCGATGATCATGCTGTAATCAGAGATTTAAAGCAAAATCAAAACAAGTTAACAGGATTGAAACTTCAAAACTGATTGCTTAAGATGTGGACACTTAGCTATGAAACCTGGAAGCCTCAGCTTTAGGAAAAAAAATCGCACATGACAGGTAATACTTGCCACTGTTTCCCCGCTGGCATAGCTGGAGGCAAACCTTTTAGCCCAGCATTTCAGCACCTTGGCTGATGGGTGGGCAACAGGCTCTGCAAAAGATAGTATTCCATATTAACGGGGAGGAAAGTGATGTGGAGCGGCACCGTGCAACACCTTCAAGAAGCTAATTAGTGGCCACCAGCTACCTTCCCTGCCCTGCAGGTTAGAGAAACAAACCTATTCTTATTTTGTCCTGGCTAGATGGTTTGATTCAAACCATTTTCCTGAGGAGAAAAAAAAAACATATTTCTTTGAAGGGAAAAATAGTCAAGTTGATGAAATGTTTTGATTTGTTGCCAAAAGAAGTTTTACATTGGTATTTTGAGTCTCAGCCATTAAAAACTCTTTAATGAAGAGTCAGGTTTAGTTAAGAGATAGGCATTTATTTTCAAGATTTACTCTGTTAGACACATTACTGAGCATGAACGGACACTCTCTTTCACTTTCCCCCCATTTAAATAACAGTAAAGTTATTTAATTGATTGCTTCTGTCATCAGGCAGATATGAAACATGAAAGTATCCAAGTAAAAGCTGGATACAAGGGTTAAATGGCCAGTGACTAAATCGCGCTTGTGAATAAACTTTGCCAAATTAAGAAATATTGCTTGCAAGTATGCTAAAATACAAACTCAGCTTAGTGGGTTTAATAGTTATGAACAATGTGACAATAAACAGCTTTTTATAGTCTATCTCAGTGGAAAGCTTCATTTGACCCTGGCCAAGTAGCAGCTTATTCACAAGCTTTTAACTCATTTTTCTCATCACCATGGCTACCATTTTAATCCTTTTTGTTACCGTTTAGTATCCAAAAAAGACTCCGAGGGGAAAACAGGAGATTTTTCACTCTCAGCTTCCAAATCATAAAGTACGTGTGAGGGACCCTCACAACAGCGTCACTGAAGGACTTTGGTACACAAACAGGAACAGTTAAATACACATGCTTATCAGGACACCCTGAGATCTCAGAGCAAATAGGCATTTTTAGGGGGAGAGAGGCAGGTAACCAGATTTCCACAAAACAGTAGTCAGAGCACCAAAGAGTTACAAAAAATTACCATTATCTTCTGCGTTTCTCCATTGTAAGGGCTGACCTGCAAGACGATGTTAGAGACGTGAATCTCCTAAGACAGAGAATAACTTCACCTCTAGCAGGTGAAGCAGAAGCAGCAATGGTGAAGGGGCTCTCCATGCAGCTGTAGCGTGGCTGCCATTGCAGAGACCCACTGCCCAGCAGCTTCTCCAGGCAAATATCTCCCAGCGTCTCCTACTACTGTCCCCGTAGCTGTTGAAGGAAACACCTAGAGAAGTGCTTGATTCATTCAAATCCTGATGGGCTGAGTCACAAGGCATAAAGGTACAGCTATTTGTCATGCCGGTTTAGAAACCATAAGGACACAGAATTCACAAAGTGGTCCCTGTGCTACTCTGTTTAAAAAATTACCCAACAATTAAGCAAACAAAAAACCCCACTTAATCCTTCCCAGTAATCATGTGCCTAGGCACAGACTGAGAGAGAAGACAATCTGGTTACCCAGATTGTCTACAAGGGTCAGACAAACCATTTCTGTTTGTCTTCACAAAGACCTTCCACCTTTTTGACAGGAAGAGTGCTATAAAGGTCATTCAGAAATTCCAGTGCCAGGTCAGGAAACATTTCCTTCAGAGAGTTGCCTTTTGAGAATGTATGTAGTGAACACACGAGGAATACTGAGGGTGAACAAACTCTGAGCATGACCTTAAATGCTTGTATGCCGAGCGCTTGTCTCAAATAAAAAGGTGTCAGAACAGCATCTACTGAATGAGATTATTCTAGTCAACCATGGCTCTCTATGTATCCAGCTACCCAAGACAAAATGTTCCTCCACCCTGAATTGGCAGAGGGCGTTGGTAAAGCTCACGGTTGCCTGGGATGGAGAATCACAGGATGTGCTAAAATAGCACCATTAGGGTCCTGGCTATTTTTTCTACAGTGCTCTTGGACATAGGGCAGGAAAGCAAGAGTGAATCTAGCTAGCTAGAAGCAACTTTTCCACATGGGCAGTGGGGAGAGAAGTGGGTCTTCAGAATGTCTTTAGTACCAACCTGCCTCAGCTGAGACCAATAATCACTGTAAAGGTTTCTGAGGCCCTGTGTGGTTCATGTGAACTAGAATGGGATCCAGAGATGAGGTACAGCCCTTGCTATGGTAGACCTGGGGTTCCCTGCACAACTCATCCCTGCCTGACAGCCCCTTCTGCCCTCTCTGCAGCTGTTGGATCTCTGAGGTGCTCTTTTCAGAGACAGTCCTTTCCCCCTCCTCCAAGCCCTGTCTTTCTCCAGTGGTATAGATAAATTCAAAATTGTTCCTACTGTCCAGAACAGGGAACAACCAAAAACACAGAAAAAGTACATCCAGGATAGTGATGGGTCTTGAGGGCAAATGGGAGAGAAGGGCAGAAAGGTATGATAGCAATGGGGTGGAATCATAAATTCATAGAATCTTTAAGGTTGGAAAAGACCTCTAGGATCATCAAGTCCAACCGTCAGCCCAACACCACCATGTCTACTAAATCATGTCCCGAAGTGCCACGTCTACATGTTTTTTGAACACCTCCAGGGACAGTGACTCCACCACCTCCCTGGGCAGACTGTTCCAATGCCTGACCACTCTTTCTGAGAAGAAATTTTTCCTAATATCCAACCTAAACCTTCCCTGGAGCAATTTGAGGCCCTTCTCATCCTATCATTTGTTGCTTGGTAGAAGAGACCAAGACCCACTTCACCACAACTTCCTTTCAGGTATTTGTAGAGGGCAATAAGGTCTCCCCTGAGCCTCCTCTTCTCCAGACTAAACAAGCCCAGTTCCTCCAGCAGCTCCTCATAAGACTTGTGCTCCAGACCCTTCACCAGCGTCGTTGCCCTTCTCTGGACACGCTCCAGGGCCTCAACATCTTTCTTGTGGTGAGGGGCCCAAAACTGGACACAGGACTCGAGGGGTGGCCTCACCGGAGTTGAGTACAGTGGGATGATCACTGCTCTAGTCCTGCTGAGAACACTATTCCTGATACAGGCCAGATTGCTGTTGGTCTTCTTGGCCACCTGGAAATACACCTGGAAGACACACACATGCCCACAGCATGCAGGGGGATGGAGAAGGGAGGCTGTTTATGCACTGACCCAGAGGATTTCTTCCATCCCAGCATGATAGGCGAGGCTGCTGTGGTTCCCTGATCCTACGTGCCGCTAGTAGCAAGTTATGTCCTCTCAGTGCTGCTAGTGACAGGCCATGTCTATGCAGAGTAGCACAGAAAGGAGAGCAGTGTCTCCACAGGCACTGCGTGCCCAGAGGCAGCACTCATATCAATAGGAGCAATAACAATGGCCTGATCAGGGTTTTGTTCACCAGCTAATCAGGCTAAAATCTTGCTGGTAGACCTCACATCCCCACATGGTCCTGACTTATGTTTCTCCAGCAGCCAGCTCTCAGCTTCTGGTCTCTACAGTATGGACCTGTAGTGCCTGTGGTAGCTGGCTTCCAGATGATGAATTAGATTTTTTGGCTGATGTGAAACTTCATGTCTTCTGTGACAGTGGAGCTTTTACACCAGCAGATGTTTTGCACCATAGAGTAATAAAGAAAACTGTTAATTTTGTTTTGTGTTTGTTTGATTTTTAAGGTCAGTCAGCATTGTATGTAATAAACTAAGTATTCTAAAATATTCAAAAATACCCTTTGGAAGATTAACCATCATCATCACATTGACTTCCCCCTTTCTACTAGAGGTCCTCCTAGTATCTGATACACCTTTCACCAGATTGCTAGAAATAGTGTTAAGTATCTAAAATTTTTTTAATGGAAAATCTGTAATAAAATCCAGTCAAGCAGACAACAAACACATATTCAACATCATTATCAGCTTTTTGCACAATTTTTGTTAAAGCTGGTAAGAATTCCAGCTCAATATATTGACACACTTGTCTCCTTTTGACCTGTCAAAATTTTATGTCTTTTTATAGCATATTTCTATGGATTTTTTTCTATTCTACTCCCAAGAGCTTTTGTTTCTCATTTGAGAAAATTCGTTATGTTTATGTAAAAAAAAAAAAAGAAGTCTAAATATTGTGAAAGTTACATTGACTATATTCTTCAGTGCCTTGTCTTTGGAAGGGTGGTTTTGAACCTAAGGATTCTCTCATGTGTTTTCTTACCCCTTTTTTGACTTATGACCGTAAAACAATATTTCTAGCAGTAATGCCCCTGGAAATAAAGATACCACATCTCCTATGTTTGATCATCATCCCAAAGTGAACATCTCTGGATTTTTTTTCCTTTTAACTTAACCTTTACAGATTGCTTTTAGAAAGATGAATTCAAAACATGCCACACTGATTTAATTAATATAGTATACTGACTTTGTTTTCCCTTGTACCATACTATACACTCATTTAATATAGGCTTTCTTGGAATAAAAGCCAAAATAAAAATCAAGAAGATATATGTGAAACCGTTAACTGAAGACACCAGCTATGAATAACATCAGACAATTCAGCACAAACAGTATTCTACAGAGATTTAAACAGCATGTTGAAAAACAAGATCTGGTATGCTATCAATTAAGAACTGCGCTTCAGCACTTGCTGATGAACATCTCTCCTCTAGCAGACTTAAAACCTTTCCAGTGTAATATTGCCAGATAGCTTCCACATCTCAGTCATAAAATTCCTCTTAGGAGAATTACAAAGTTTAAATGACAATTGCATACTAATTCAGTCCAATAATCAAATAACTAAAGTTTTTAATAGTGAACTAACCACACCAGCAGCAGATGAGAAATAGTTTGACAGTCAGTGTGAGCTTGCATGCAATGACAAGTCTGTCAGAAGGAAAAAGCAAAATAATTTTATCATGTTTCCATCAGGTAGGAGGCGGGTTGCTTCATGATAGATACAAGATATAAGCAGAGAAGCCTCAAAGTGCCCAACAATGTTCTGAGTTTCTAAACTTTGGAGACCTTGCCCAGGGAGCCTTCATTGTGTTTTGAAAACAGTAGGAGTTAGGACTATAGCTTGGCTATGACGTCTCACCATGGAAAATCTTATAATTTTGAGCAAGTTTTTGGAGCTTGCACAGGAGTGCCTGTGCTTGAAAGTTTGTGGTCACTGCATGGAAGGAAGGTGAAAGGCATGCCTACACTGATGGAAGGGTTTCTGTTGCTACAAAACCAGGTAGGAACAGCTGTCCTTATGGCATCCTTCATAAGGGTTAAGCTAGTGTAAAATGCTACAGAAAATGTAAGGTACTGACATATATTTAATATATTAAAGTACAAGATCACTTGTAGGTTTTCTAGAAAGTATAAAGGATTAAGAGGAAGAGTGAAGGTTTCTCGTTCTAGTTAAGACTGAGATATCAAAAAATTCTGCATCTCTAGACTAGTCCCACATTGATAACATGCAAAAAACAAACGTTAGAATCTTATCCCCACCTAACTCAGATATGTCAGGTTGGAAAGCAAATAACACACACTATTGACAGGATAGATGGGGAAAATACACATATATGACTGATTTAGACCCTAACTGTGCTGTAGTTCCCATAAGCCTTCAGCTGAGAAAACAGTGCCAAATTCTGCAAGACCGGCACTCCAGGGGACATAGCGCAAGGAGAATCGCAGTCAGAAGTTATTGGGCATGACAACTGAACTGACTGCGGGTGGTACTGTTGTGTGAGCTTGCAACAGGAAAAGGTAGGAGCAGAGAACTGTTGACCACCAGCAGCTTTGTATGCTGCAATGACAGCCATTCTGTGATGTTCCTTCTGGATTACAGATCTTTGATATCTCATTCTTTTTTAAACTATGGCACAGGGTTTTGATGCAATGGCCAAACCTAAGAGCTTATTCCTAATGCAAATTTCAGAATATAATTGCTGCCTTCACTTACCTATAACAGAGTCAGTCTTTCCTGAGAAAGTCCACAGTGAAATGATGGGAGGTAAAAGGCAATTAACAGGAATAAAATATTCAATGAGAAATAAGGGAACAATTATTCACATGAGGGTGACAAAGTGGTGGATATTATGTACTGTGGGATCTCCATTCCTGGAGATATTCAAAACTCAAGAGGACAAGGTCCTGAACGACCTAATCTAGCTTTGAAGCTGGCATTGCTTTGAGCACGGGGTGGCAGAGATTAACTCTGAAAGTCTTTTGCAGCCTAAATTCTGTGGGTTAATGAAGTCTTATACATGATATGGGAGGTAAAAGTTCTGTACTGCGATAGGGTTTTTACTAGTACTGGAGAGGAAACTAGTACTGGAGAGGAAAAGGAAGATGAATGTTTCCACCAGTGTCCAATTAGCACGTTTTGGAGAAATAAACTAAGAATGTAGACAGTCAATAGATGCCATTTAGTGTCACATCTGGTGCTGCCAAGTCCTTTCACCTTAAGGAATGTTTCACAGAACAATGTGAATTTCACAGTACATCCTCCTTTCCTGGCTTATTCCACATGCAGATATGAGCAATTCAGTCAAGGAAAGTGAGGAGAAATAGACAGGTTAATAAGGGAAAAAAAGTCTGTAATCCCAGAATTGATTGAAATTTTTGCCTTTTTTTTTCCGCTTTCCTTCTTCCTTCATTCTGCAAGGAAGGTTTAAAACTTCCAGTGCAGATGTTGTAGCATGGAAAGAATTCCTATACTCATAGGGTCACAACAACATTTCCTGAAGCTAAGGATCAAGTTCTGATGTTCTGGACAGTTATGTGTCAAGGGACCCAAGATCCATTCTCACATGGAATGCAAAACAACCCCAGACAGGAGCAGTCACAGTCCAGTCTGAGTCACTGACTGATTCATGATACCCTTCATAGTTACCTTCAGTAAACCCTGACGTAGTACTTGTTACAGACCAAACCTTCTAGGAAGAAGAAAAATGCTATACAGTCTTAAGTGACTTACAATTTTACTGGGTTTTTATTAAAGGTCCATCCTGGAGAAAAATAATACCATAACTTTGCCACTGTTGTAAGGAAAATAACAAAGCAAAGGTATTTGTATTGCAGCTTTGGTAGGCTAGGGACCACGCAAGTCTTTCAAAAGTTTTGATGATGTTTGGACAACTGCATTTCTTATTCCAGTTCCTGCTGTTATGTTGTTTATTTTTGGTCCTTTTCCCCAGCAACTTATTTAAATGCCAGTCAAAGTCTCATGGTAGAATACGAAGCCATGGAGGGATTTATGGAACTAATGTCCAATACAGTGAGAAGTACTCAGTTTAGGTTTAAGCCCTTAAATAAGTTTGTAACAATCTATTAAAGTTAATGAACTTAAAAGCTTTGTTAAGAGTTTGTCAGGCTGATGAAGCAGGACATTCTCGTTCACAAACAGAACATTAAAACCAAGAAATGTGAGGAGTACAGTGAAGTTCAGTGAGGATTTGCTTACCAAAAAAACCCAAAACCCAAAGACAACAAAAACGCACTTAGGTGTTTGTGGCTGGATTTTTTTCCCTTTTTATTCAGCGACTGCTTTTGCCTCTCTTCCATTACCCTTATTATACGTCATTCATATTTTACTAATCAACCTCTTTTTCATTTTCTTTTCTTTTTTTAATTACTATTCCTAACCCTAGCATCTATACAGCCCAAATCTTTGTGGATGTTCTGATCTTTATCACCATTTGATGCCTGATTCTGACAGAAACACAATATATATTTATTTATATATATATATCTCTTTAGTTGTAGGGAGATCTCTTTGGTTTTCTCTTGTTTTAAAAAAGCTCACTGATATCAATCATGTTTCAAACCGATTTAGAACTGATTTCTAAGGCCTGCATGGTTCAGATGTGATAGACACAGGCTGATTTCTTGTCGAGTAATGCAGTGCAAAAGACACCACGCACAGGCACTCCCGTAGCAGCTTCCCATCTCTCCAGCCCTACTTCACAGGGCTCTTTATTCCTCCAAATCCTGAGTATGTAGAAGCTTGCCAACTCTGGTCTAAAGCACAACAACCTGAAGGTTTGCCACAGGCCTCATTTACTGATGCGCAACTTTGGTTTGATACTGTCACAAAGACATGGCACCTAATAAATACAAAAACAACCCTAGTAGAAGACACCACACAAAAGCCACAGGCCAAATGGAAACTAGAAGGAACAACCCAGGAGGAAAGACTGTAAGAGCTGTGTTTGTCAGTCTAGAGAAAAGACTGAGGGGAAGACACCACTACAGTGTTCAGACATCGGAAGAGCTCACCACGGGGCAGAAAACATTCTGTTCTCAGCTCCCATTTGGGGCAGGAAAATAACCAAAGGATTTAAAATCATAGCAAAAGGTCGGAGTTTGAAGAATAGACTGCCTGGAGCAGATTACCTGGGGAGGCTGTGGCTTTGCGATTACTGGATATTTTTTGAAAGAATTTTACAAATATTTGTGAAGATTGATATAGGATAGACTGATCTTGATGTCACCTGACATGCAGGCAAGTTTATTCCTTTGCACCTAATAAATAGATCTGTTGATCCATCATGTTTCCTCCCTAGAAGGCAGCAATCACAAAAGGATTCTCTCACCTGAATACTTTTGCACTCTACATCTGTACCTTGTACTGGCAAATAAGTCAGTCCCAAAGATAGAAAATTAGTATCTTTTCTTACTTCAGGAGCTGCACCCTAGCTCCACTGCTGAGCTATCTTCTGTACTGGTTGATGAGGCGCTCCTGCAAAGAGAAAACATGTGACTTTTTCCTCCCTGCTTGAGGTGATTGAAGTTCAAGACTGACTCAGTTAACCAGTGAGAGGGATCTCTCTCACATGGGTTTGGCCCACAGGAGGAAGGGATATATTCTAAAATTCAGACATGGATTAATTGAATGGAGAAGGCACAAGACTTGTAGGCTTATTATGAAGAAATCTCAGTTCTTAGTGGCAATTCACAAAGCCATTTTCCTTTGTTACTCATCTAGCTCACCAGGTAATGATACTGAAGATTAACAAAGAAGCAATCGTGATTTACACTGTTCAAAGAAAAAGTCATCTCACTTTTTCCTGTCTTAACTTGGACAGCATGAACTACTTTAAGTGTTCAGAAGAAAACACAGCCAGAGATATTCTGTATGCACCGATAACAATTACAAATTAGTGTCTTCTCAGGGCATGAGCATACGGTGTTTGCATGCCTAATGACTGGCTGGTACAACCGTTTGTCAGCAGGCACAGCTCCACCAGCTGTAATGGGGTCATACCTCATCGACCAAAAGCTGAATTTGGTCTACACGATTTCATGGCTCCTTGAGGAGCTGCTGTGGTTGTTAGTCCAGACTTCCAAATCCTGAAAGTCTCATCTTATAGGGGTTATCAGGTTATTCCTAACAGTTCTCATTCCTCTCTGCTTTCAGCTGAAAGGAAGATCCTCTGTGCGCCTGCAGAAACACTGAGATGTGTGAGCAGAAGTACAGAATTTCTAAGTTTATAGCAGTCAGAAATAAAGACTCAAATATATCTATACCGAAATTAAAGTATCTGCATTATTTTTTGTTTTCTTCACATTCCTATATCAGTCTTGCATGAAACAGAAATGAAGATCTCCATATCACACGTATGAAAATAAAAGAAACAACAAAGGGTCTTTTTGTTTTTGTTTTGGGTTTTTTATTTTTGATTGTTTGTTTGTTTATTTGTGTGGTTTTTTGTTTGAGGGAGGGGAGTAGTTGAAAGGACCCTGGCAAACACTGAAGTACTTCAAAATGCTATATTCCACATGATACTCACTATTCCAATAACTAGATTGCTCTCCTGGGGCAAGTCACTGCTTTTCTCTGGGCTTCCTCCCACCTCCCTTCCCCCTCATCCCTCATATCTTTGATTGCCTTTCTGGGAACTGATGTTATTAAAGGGGAAAAAAAAATTACTATGATGGCTGTCTATGAGATTTGATAGCTTTTGATGCCCCCAAACACTACAGCAATAACTGCAATGAACACCTGACAGTAGAGGCAAGTCGTTTATTGCTGTGTTGTACAGACAGCTACAATTCCCTGAGTAATGACAGCAGTTCACATAAAAGCATTGGAGATTTGTTATTAGACTAAAAATCTGTTCCTTCAACTGCCAGAAAAGAGGAAACAGGCAGATTCCTTCTGCTGGTCAGATTCCTCTTATAACTGCATTTTTGTGCACATTTAGATGAGGTCACCTCCAGCGCTTGCATGTAAGCAAAGAAAATTCCCCAAGCCCTTTCTAGGAACTCAGCATGCCGGGATGCCTCTCTCATAGTACTGCATGCAGTATGGGGAACACACATATTGAGTTAGAGGTGTGTGCACTGGCAGGGCTACAATCTCCTTGGGATCACAGAGATGTGGTGGGGTGGCACCCATGACTGGAATGTTGCAATGAAAGCCTCCTTAGGAAGGACAGGATGGGAAGACGAGGAAGACGAGGAGGGGGAGTTGCCCTTTTTGTGAGAGAGCAGGTGAGGTGCAACTTCATTTAACATTTTTTAAACAAATCACAACTGAAGACTACCATTTTTTTCTTCTCCAGGGTGTAGTTTTGCAGTGTGTCAACCAAGGAGTGAACCACATGCTGTTTGTACCTCACATTTTGAGAGAGCAAGGCTGCTTTATCCAGCAACACAGGCACCCTCTCTTTGAGCTTGCCTTTAAGAAGAAAAAATTAAGTGGACTGATCCAAGGGATGTTTGCAACCTCTGAAATCAACTCAACAATCCTGGAGAAAAAAACTACCTTTTACCATTGTGTTTACACAACATTCTTTTACCTGTGAGCCACCTTAAAGAGGGGATCTGAGTTATCTGAACCCATGAGTCCCTGCTCTGAGACTGCAATGTTTTTCTTTATTTTAAAAATGAAAAATCCAAATAAATTACCTAAAACAGATGTCAAGACATCTACAGTTCCAGTCACTACCAGTTCCCTTCTCATCTGGACCTGAAAGAACGGCTTTAATCTGCCCTTTCCCAATCTTCACAATCAGCTCCCCAGTACTAATTGGTACAATTAGCCCCTGTTTCCCTAGCCTAATCACTAAACCAGGAGCAATCCAGCCAGCTTCCTAAAAAATAACGAACACACAATCATACAAAATCAGCCAGAAAGAGCTTGGGCAGAAGAAGTGATAGCCATAAAAGGCAGAAATAACAAGAAAGAAAGGACAAATCTTCTTTCACCTCTATCACACAGAAAATTCTTTTGATGGGCAGTGGACACCACAACAAAGGGATCTATGAGGGGACAAAAAAAGCAATCTGAAAAATAACTGACTGGAGAGAAAAAATGACAAAGTAGAAATGCAAGTGGCTTGCTAGCAGAGAGCAGACAGCGCCCAGCTGCGTCGTACACAGCCTCTGAGAGCACCTCTCACTGCCTTTGCGGCAGGCGAAAAACTCTCTAAGGCAGCCTCTCTGCTGCGGAATAACAGAATCAAAGTCAGCTGGCACGAATTAACACTGGTTTAGATTTTTTCCGCCACACCAGACCACTCCTCTGCCCAAATCTTCGTGACCTCTGCTCCTGTACCGAATCAGTAAAAAATTTGGACACACAAACTGAGAGAAGTAGCATGGCTACCTTTACTGCAATTCTGAGCAAAACCATGCTAAACCAGAAAGGAAGTTCATTTGTGAATAGAATTCATTTATGACAGAAACAAAGTTATATATTGTAACCCTTTAGATTGTTCAGTTTTAATGCACACTAAATTTACAGACTAATTATTTCACGAGGAACCATTTCTCTTTATATTATACCCGATCTACATTATTATTTCCTAACAAAAGACACATTGAAAGGTTTATATGGGACCGATGCATAAAGAGAGTAAGTTTTTACAGTTTCAGCTAATTTCAAAGCGCAGCAAGCTCCTATGATAAATAGGTGACTAAATGCTCAGTATCCCTAGCTACATCTTGCAGAGTTATATTAATACAACTCACACATTGAAGATGGACTTCTAAAGCAAAGCGAGAAGAAGGTCCTGGTTTCTAGTATGAGTCCTGGCTCTCTGTTTCTGTGTCTCAATCACTGGTAATGCCCATATTATATACTACATAAAAGAGCATTTTTAATATATACTAAATCAGCTCAGTAGTATGCCATCAGTGTCCCTTCTACTGATATATGATCTCTGGCACCTGCTTTCTGATTCCTAGAAGCCCTTCTCCCTGTAAAATGTGATATGCATCACCTTGACAGTTTTAATGGTGGCTGGATTTGTTGTGGGGATGTTTGGGTTTTTGGGGAGTTTGTTTGCTTGTTTGTTGCCATATAATAAAGGAAACCTCTCTCAGTTGTTTAGTTAGAGTAATAACCAAAGAAGTGACAAGACCTACCATACTGATAAAGTCTGAAATTATCCTATAGAGTTATATTCTCCTCCTGAGTTGTCAAAATATATAATAAGCATTGCTAGAAAGTACAAAAATAATTTTGACAGCTTCTGGATGCAGGATAGAAATTAATTCAAAATACATACTCTAGGAAATTAAATCTAATTTTTCATCTATTGCTATTCAGCCTTTGTGCTCCATCAGTCCAGCTGAAGTCTAGGGATAAAATCTGAATGTAAAAATGTAATTAATTATTAGGCTTCTCTTTAACACAACATAAAACTTAAAAGGAACTATTTTTTTTCTACTTTACTCTTAAAGATTTCCTTCCTACATAATTAACCCCTGAAGCTATTCCACCAAAACGAGACCAGTTACAAGAGAGGAAAGTACTGAGAATAAGTAAACCACCATAAGGATTCTATCAGTCAGATCAGAAACACACAGCATTTTAAACATAATCACATTCATAATGATCACATTATGCATGGAATCTTGCTGTAAACATCCCCCTTCAGCTCTGTTGAATGGTTTCTTCACCCATGAATTACTCACCAGATGTTCTGTGCTCTCTCAACAGAAATTCCTCTTCTACAGAGGGTTGTTAGAAAGTATTTGTTTTGGTTAAGGTTTGATATTATGCAATTGTATCAAAAATATTTAGTTTCCTCTGAAAATAATTTTTTTTAATTACCGTATAATTTGTTGGGATGGGTCTGATTTCAAAGGCTTAAAATAAGAATTTAACGTGGTGAAATCACAGAATAATTTATGGTAAAGGGACTTTTGAAGATCACCTAACGCAATTCCCTGCTCAAAGCAGCGTCAACTTTGAATGTAGATCAGGTTATTCAATACTATGTTCAGTCAAATTCTGAGCATCTCTAGGGATGGAGAAACTTTCAGAAGTTTAAACATCCTCACTGTGAATAATTTTATGCTTTACATCTAGTCAGAACTGACCTTGCTGCAATTCACAACTGTTGTCACTCATCCTATTGTTTTGTGACTGGAAGAAGATTTTGACCCTGTCTTCTTCGTAAGCCACATTTAGATGTCTGGAGACGGTAATTGAATTCCTCCCAGGCCTTCTCTTCTCCAGGCAAAACAATCCAGTTCCCTCAATATCTCCTCAACTGTAATGTGCTTCAGCATCTCGACCATCTCAATGACCCTTCACTGCATTTAGCTGCAGTTTCGCATAGTCTTTCTTCTACCAGAGAGCCCAAATTGTGTATATCACAATTGCCAAATAAAGGAGAATAACTGCTTCCCTTGACCTGCTGACTACACACTTGATGACATGGCACAAGGGCTTTCTGCTCACTGACCTTCATCTTGTTCTCTACCAGGTACTCTATGTCCTTTTCTGCAAAATTGCTTCCTAGTGAGACAGTAACCAAACTCTGCTGTTAGGTGCGATTTTTCCTCTCAGACACAGGAAATTTTTACCTTTTAGAAGTTATCATGGTTTCTGAGCAGCTGTCCTACCTTCCAGCATACTGACCATCCTCTCCAATTTGGTAACATCTGTAAACTTTTCTGGAGAGGTGCCCTATTCCATCATTCAGGTCCCTAAAGAAGACACTAAAAAGTATTAGCTCCAGTACCAACCCTGAAAAATGCTACTAATAAGCAACCACCAATTAGACATTCAATTACTGACTGCTACTCTTTGAGCCCACCTATTCAATGTAGGTGAGCTAAAGGCTTTGTTAAAACTCCTGGTAAACCACACCCACCATTGTCTCCTCATTCAGAGTCAGTCATCTCATCAGAGGAGGCAACCAGGTTGGTCAGCCCTTTGGAGAATCAATGTTGCTTTCTCCAAAACACTTTCTTGTTCTTCATGATCCTGGAAATGGCTTCCAGGAGGATTTCCCCCACAATTCTTCCAGAGACTGAGGTCTGACGAACCAGCCTGTAGTTCCTTGGATTGTCTTCCTTGCCATCGCTGCAGGTGACTATGAAGTGATTTTGCAGTCACCAGAGGCATTCCCCAGTGACCATGAGTAGAGGGTCAGAGATTTTATTTATTTAGGTTATCTATTATATTACTGCAATAAGCACACACTATGGCTGAGATCCTCCAATAGCATCTGTACATAAAAATATTTCTTCCTGTTTAGAATATCAGAAAGTGAATCATAGTAATTTTTTTCCTGCATTGGTGCTATTATGGTGTTGCTCAGTGCCTGTGTTCTCTTTTGTTTAAACTATGCCATGGCTGGTCTTACAACAAAGCTGAAATGTTATGAAAGGTTTTGGTAAACTTCAGTAGAAATTCCTATTTCAGTAGGATTTCTGAGAGAACAAAACATTTCTAAAGCAGCAAAGGAAGGTCACAAAGCTTCTCCAGAGAAACAAATGTGAAGATGATGAAAAATAGCTGAATCAGTTTTATCAGGATTAAATTTGTATTTTCTAGTTGGGATTACTTGAGTAGATAAAAAGGGGAAGAAGGGGCTTGTGGTACTATCTGCACTAACTCACTGGAAATAAACGACCAAATAAAAAGGTAGTCACCAGGAGTTTTGATCACATCCAAAATGAAAAATGTAATTCTTAGAGAAAGTCTCCAACACTATATTCACTTTAGGGCAACTGTGCCTAAGTGTTTGGGTCAGAAAACCTGACTGAAGTGCTAGTTTCTACTAAAGTTCATAGTGAAGGTGATACTTTCATTCCTTGGCATGTGAAAGTACAAAGTATACAGAAAAGGGCTCAAAAGTCCATGATAAACCTGCAGCATAGTACTGATGTCATTCTCATGGGAGCACACAGATGTGTGAACATCTTTCCTTCCCAAATGTTTCTGCAGAGAAAGTCAAGAACCACAGACCATACGGTGTACTCTGTGCGATGAAGTGTTATTTGCTATATCTTGTAGCTAGTAGTATATAACAAAATAAGAGCACTAGAAAGCATAATCACAACGAAGCAAAGCTACTTTTCTTTGCACATTTTAATCTATTTTTGTTTGTTTGTTTTCTGTTATATCTATTTACTCATTTATTTATTTGCTTGGATTTTCATATTCGTGATATCCTGCTAATCTAGGTAATTATGCATCAGGATAAAGCCAAGGAACTGCGTTTCTCTCTCACGCCATGGTGTCAACTCAGAGATATCAAACAGTTTTGGCACACTCTTTGCCCGAAGGATGCGTGTGCTACAGTATTGGTACCTCGGTGTATGTGGTCAGTACTGCTGGTATCACCACGGAAGGCAATTTCACTTCTAATTTAAGAGAAGCAAAATATGATTGAACGTACCAAAGCACATTTAAGAAGTAAAACTGAAGTGATTTTACTCCGTGTGCTTTTTGAAAAAAAAAACCCCAACAGGATAACCAGGGTCTCTGAACTGCCCTGAAGAGGATTGCCTCCCCGGGATGACGTTCAGATCCCTCAGCATCACAGCGCGAAGGGGTGGGAGCGCCGAGCGGCGGCACAGAACTCCCGTGGCTGCGTCCTGCTGCGGTTCCAGACCCACAGCCCCTGGAAGCGGCGCTCGGGGGCGGGAGGAGCAGCAGCACCCCTCCGCCGAGGGGCTGCCCCCGGCCCGCACCGCGGACAGCCCCCTGGGCTGGGGGGTGGTGGCACGGTTAGCAGAGGCCACCCAGAGCTGCGATTTCCCTCGGCTTTGCTGCACTGCGATACCGTCGGGAGGAGATGTGACTTCAGGTAACTGTACAAATCTCTTCCCAGTGGTCCAGCTCCCGACCTTCCAGCCATCCTCTCTGCGATTCCTGTCACCTATCTGATGCTACCTGGATCGAGGCAGGCACGCATCTAACTCTCAGGATCGAGGAAAGAAGCGGCGCCAGCATCCCCCGCCAGCAGGGACCTGGGACCGCAGCCCCCTCCCCGCTTCTGCGCCCCGCCGTGAGCCCCACCGCCGCCGCAGCCGGGCTGGCAGAGGTCAGTGCATCACTCCTCCCCTTCCGAAGCGCTCGGGCCCGCCGGGAAAGGGGGACGTTTTGCTTTTTGGGGGGCATCCTAAAGACACCGGCTCCCTCCGAAGGCAGGGGTCCCGTGGTGCGCCCCGGCCGCCGCCTCCGGCGTCCCTCCGTGGTGGTGGTGGGGGCGGCGGCCGGGACGGACCCTGGGTTCTCAGGTGAGCGCTGTCACCTTGGGGTGGTCACTTTGGGGGAGTCCGAGGCTGGGTCCTGACCTCACACAGTGCCCCTCGGTGCGAGAGGAGGGAAGGGGCAGCTGGTGGGGGACCATCTTCACTTGGGGGAATGATGGGACCCTCTGCTGCTGGCTGAGCCCTTGTGATCTCCCCTTGCTCCTGGCAGGGTGGCAGCAGACAGTGTATGTGAGACCTCGGTAGCTGGATGCACCGGAGGAGACAGGCTTGAGAAGAGCAGGGATCTCACCTTTTTTCTGCCAGTTCCAAGTCGTTTCTATCACCAGTGGGCCTGGCCACCCTCTCCTGTGGCCATGGAGAACTCCTCCCTCCCTGAGATCAATTCCTCATGTGCGGACAGGCCTGCAGACTGCGCCGGGAGAGAGGATGGGGGGCTCAATATGTCCGCTCCCTCACTGAGCCCCAGCTTCTACGTCACAGTGCCTGTCATCTACTCCATCATCTGTGCCGTGGGGCTGACAGGCAACACTGCTGTCATCTATGTAATCCTCAAAGCCCCGAAGATGAAAACAGTCACCAATATCTTCATACTCAACCTAGCCATTGCTGATGAGCTTTTTATCTTGGTGCTACCCATCAACGTTGCTGACTACCTGCTGTTCCAGTGGCCCTTTGGAGAGTTCATGTGCAAGCTCATCATCTCCATAGACCAGTACAACATATTCTCCAGCATCTACTTCCTCACCATCATGAGCATTGACCGCTACCTGGTTGTGGTGGCTACCACCAAGTCCAGGAAGATGTCCTACCGCACCTACCGAGCAGCCAAGATACTGAGCCTCTGTGTCTGGTCCTTTGTCACCATCATCATCCTACCCTTCACTGTCTTTGCTAAGATACATAAGGAACAGGGGCGCTCCCAGTGCGTCTTCGTGTTCCCCCACCCTGAGAGCGTGTGGTGGAAAGGCAGTCGGATCTACACCCTTGTTTTAGGCTTTGCCATCCCAGTGTCCACCATCTGCATCCTCTACACCACCATGCTGTGCAGATTGAGACGTGTGCACCTCCACAGCAATGCAAAAGCCCTGGACAAAGCAAAAAAAAAAGTTACGCTGATGGTTGTTGTCATCTTAGCTGTGTGCCTGTTCTGCTGGACGCCTTATCACCTTAGCACAGTGGTGGCCCTCACCACAGATATCCCACAAACTCCACTGGTCATTGGGATTTCCTACTTCATCACTAGCTTGAGTTATGCCAACAGCTGCTTCAATCCTTTCCTGTACGCCTTTCTGGATGACAGTTTCCGGAGGAGCTTTCGCAAACTGATAGATTGCAGAAAGACCTCATAGAGCCAAACCTCTGTCCCCTCCTGTGACCCTTTCACTGTCGTCTGCTCTTCCTGGGTGACTCCAGCACAGAGAGCGCTTTCTCTCCAGCCTCCTTGTGAAGGCTCACAGGGCTTCAGATTATCTCACTACCCAAGAAACAAACTGGGGACAAGTAGAGCTTTCTCAACTTTCCTGCACTGAATTTTATTTTTTTTTCAATTTATTTTTTAATCCCTTCTCTCTAACGTGCTTTGTGTCCTAGGTTTGTAGCTCACAGAGCTGCAGCAGGTCCCTTTTCCCTTGTTAAAGACACTGCTTTGTGAACTCAAAACACGACTGTCTCTATTACTGGTGATTCGTAAAGCCCAATAAAGGTGTGTTACTGAGTGTCTTGCTTCATGATTCCTCAGCCTCCTTCATATCCACGGGACCTGCTTACCCAACGTCTTGCAAATAGCAATACTGAAAAAGGCAGAACTGCAAAGGATAAGGAATAAACAAAGGTACTGAGCTCGCTTCATTTCACAGGGGACTGAGATAAGGTAGTCAAAACCTGTGATAACAGGCAAGAGAGACCTCAGTCTTTAAGGAAGAAGGAGTAAACCCTCACTAGTGAATAAAATACACAGATGTGAGTTTGGACACACTTGATGTAGAAAATAGCTTAATTGTACTTGGCAGCTGTAGTTTGTAAAGTTTGCAGCTTTGGTTTGCATCAGAAGTGGTGTTTACTTTTTTATTCACCATATGTTTATGGCCAATCTTCTTTCGCATACAGGTATTTTACATGTTTTTGGTCCTAAAAAAGAGAATTGGAAGGTATTTTCAGAACAAATTAGCCTTCTTCCCTAAAAATCATAAATAATATATGCAGTGGTTTGGTTACTTTAAGTCTCCCACATACTTGTGCTCTGCTTGCTGGTGAGATTTATTAATAATTCTTCTAAGGAGGACAAAGGAAGTTAAAAAAAACTGAAAGACTAGCTCAATTTTATCTGGAGGAAGGGGAGAGAGGATCAATGAAAGTTTCACTAGAATTCACATGTCCAAACATTGCCTGAGGAGTTTTTTTCCACTTTTCTCCTCTTTTAGCCCTCTAAGGAAAATTGAAAAAAGTGTGTAAGACTGGGAAAATACTTGCAATCATTTAACATTTCTTGTCTCAGTGGTCTTCCCTGCTGCAGATGCTGAATCAGTGTAACACAAATTTCGTTACGTATTCCCCCTCCACTGAATACAGAGGTAAAGAAATGCAGTTAAAGATTTGCATTTCCACCTACACAGGGTTTCAGGAGGTGCACAAGGATTCGTGTGGCACATGCTGAGGTTTGCACGTGCCTCCTGAGAGCCCTTGCACCAGGTCCCTTCCCACTGCTGCAGCCTACAGTACTGTGATAGTTATGTGGAAAGTTTCTTTGTTAAATCTTTCCAAAGAAATTCCAGGTAAAATTTTTATTTGTGGATTTTAGCAATTATACAAACCCTGGTACATTATACTGCCATATAACCGCATTGGTAATTAAACAATTTCCACTTATAAGTCATTAATATCCTCTGAGACAGCCAGTGGAAATGGCTGTCATGGAAATGAAAGGGTTCCTTTGGGGGACAAGGGTTCTAATTCCGCTTCACTGGAGGGTGTATGATTAACTTCTATCAGACACGGAAACTGGCTTTTGAAAGAGCAAGAGCAGAAGTTGTTGAGCACCCATTTCCACGCCACATACAAGAGCGTGCTGCAGGCCGTTGCTTCCCCGTTCCGCCTGCAACGTAAATTAACTGTTCCCACCAGCTGCCTGCTGTTTCAGCTGGGCTTCTAAATTGAAATGATACTTCTCTGTGGCCAGTCACTTGTTGTAGAGAAAGATCCCTGTGTCTCCGCATGTCCCTGTCGGGTGCACTTTTGGCATGTTACCCTGTATGGGCCAAGTCTGTCTTCTGGCTGCGAACCTATATACACACGCTGCCTCTCCTGTACCCTTAAGCCATCGTGTTCACAGCAACGTTACTTGTATGAAGACTGCATACGGTTTTCAAAGTAACCAGAATTATTCTCAGGAAAGACATTTTCAGGACTGCTGTGCTCTCGCTGGTTGCTGATCCTTCCCTGAAGAACACCAGTGAAATACAGTTCTCTGTCAGTCACCTCAGGGAGTGGCACAGATTTGAGCGTTGCTCTTGAGAGCAGCCACCTGAATGTTTTGCTCAAGCTGCTATGTAGTCACCTTTGTCTCATCATCTGTTGGGGCTCCAACTTATCCCAGAAATGTTATTGACACTTAAATAGACTTACTGTGCTTCTGCAAAACCTAGCCTGTACCTGTACATCAACTGCATCTCTGTGATGCTCGACTGATATTAACAGTAGGTTATAAGAACAGTCTGATTTATATTTTACTTTTATCTAGTTTCAAATGCAAAAATTTTAACTGTTCCTGACCAATATAATCTGGTTCAAGATTTAAAAAAAAACAGCCAACAAAACTACTTTCTAATCTAGATCAATATGAAGAGATTTCTTTAAAATCTACCTATTTCTTAGGAAATAGGAAAGCATTTTGAAGTATGTCTTTCCTTATACTTGGTATCTCATGCCTTTCTCTTTCCCATACTCAGTTCCTGTTGTCCATAGGAGATAATAACAAACATTACATTACATCCATTAACAAACATAATTTTAAGGTTTTTTGTGCTGCTTGTCTTTTCTGTATCAGAAACATAAAAATACAAAGAGAACATCACCTGGGGCAAACACAATCCTTCCCTAAATTCTGAAGCCACATCTTACCTGTTCTTCATAGTAGGATGAATATCTGAGAAGAATTCAGTGTTTCCTAAAACACCTGGAGTTTTCCCATGGTTGTGAATCACAGAATAGGCTGAAACTTGAGTGGCAGCCCAGCTTCGATGCGGTTGCTCAGCTCAGACCCATGCGCTGGGCAGGACTCCCCTTGCACGGCTGTGCCGTCGCAGTGTCCGTGACATGTCTGTCCTGCTGCAGGCCTTGCACAGGGGCGTCTGTGTGGAGAAGGAAGTTGAGCCTGGACAGCCTGAGGAGGGTGCTGAATGGCCACAAATGAAAGACTAAACCTTCTCCGGATTGAGACATCCTGACCACAAGGAGCCAACCCCTGTGCTGAGGCTCATGGCCATGCACACAGCGCCCAAGCCATTTTCCCCACTTTGATGCGTAGAGGCACCTCCCTGTGCTGTGGAGCAGATCATCCTGCTCCGATCCACACACAGCTGCAGGTATCTGTGCAGGAGTAGAGCCCGTCCCACACAGGCATCCTCTGGCTGTTTGTGCCTCATCCTCACCTCTTTGGATCACCCTGCCTGCTGTCAGACCCATCGTTTCAAACTGCTGGCCACTGCCTAAAAGCATGCAGCAAATTTTGTGTGTCTGTGTGATTTTGGGGGGGAGCAAGATGGAAGGAGCAGACAGGGCTGTATTCTCCTTAGAGTACCAGGAGAATACACCCGTATAATACCAGTTACCCTGCTTTGCAGGGAGCAGGGAGGGGCAAAGTTCTGGGACCCAGACAGGGCCCTGATGCAGCAGAAGCACAAAGGCTGGCATACAGGCAGCTCCAGAAACAGCCGCAAGCGTGGAGTCCAAGCACTCCATTGACTGACAGGGACCTGTAAAGTGGAGATGCTCAAAGTATTATCACTTATATTGGGATCTGGCAGCCCACACATGGAAATTGAGAAAAGCAGCTAAACCGTTACAGGCCATAAAACTAATCAGGTACAACATCCAAAGCTGACCAGCAGGAAAATATAACCCACGTTAAAGTATGAAAAGTACAAACTAGTAATAAAATTAATGCAACAGCACACAGACCAAAGCATAGTGAAGAAAGGAGGATAAGTGCAATGCAAGTGAGTGATTGCACATGTGTGATCGGCATGTGAAAACATATGGCATCCATAAGTTCCTTTGCATACTCTTTATCCAGATGTGACAGCATGGATAGGTAAAGGGGAACCCTCAGTGCCTAGGGCCCAGCGACACACCATCATCCAGCCCCACGTGTCAGGTGAGATGCAACAGGTCACTGCATCCAGATGGTTCAGTCAGCAGTGTGAGTTTGCCTTTCATCTGCAAGGTACGTACCTCGATGTAGTCTTGAGACACATAAACTTGACATTGTGTACTCTTTACCTGGAGTTAGTGTGACTGCACTAAGGCCTCATAAGCCAAGGCAGGAGGGAACAGTGTCATCTTTTCTGTATAAGTGGGTATTCAGTCCCATGTCCTGTCCCATCCCTCCCCCAAAAAAATAATGTGATTAAACAGAACCAGGCCTCCAGCTTGTTGTAGTCTGTCAGCACCAAATCTCCTCAACACCTTGGCTTCTGACACATGCGAATTGCTTTCCATGAGCATTTCCCGTAGTCTACATATAGCAAGCTATAGAGACCCAAAGAGTAACAGTGTGTGTCAAGCACCCCTTCAGCTAGAAACCCTGAGTGCGTTGTGTCCCTTGGTGGCTAAGGCACACTCTGGGAGCTCTGCCCACTGAAAACCAGATATTCCTTCAGATCCATGACTTATCTATAAATTGCTTTAAAAGCCACCCTGCCTACCTTCCCAGCAACAGCACTGTTGCCCGGCCGTTCCTGAGCTGACTGCCCCAAACCTGTGGCTGCCACTGACCACCACTAATCCCTGTGCTCTTTCGGGCTCCCTCAGCCGACTGCTCTGACACCAAAGGATTTAGGCAAGTTTGTCACTCAGCTCAGGAAAGGTTTTTCTGTGCGTGGGTGTTTGCAACACTTCTAGTCCTGAAAGCTGGATTAATGAAACGGATACACCATGCCATGCTAGTTTTCATGTTCCAGACACACTGCAGCACTGGGTGGCCAAAGCAGCCCTCAGTACATACACCTCACTTCTACATCACTTGCCCAATAAATTTTGCACCTCTATCAGTTGCATTTTAGTGTCAAGCACCTCTGTGATTATTTGTTCCACAGCAAAAAGCTGCCCTGAAGTCAGGAGCAGTATCATCAGGAAGCAGGCAGAAGTAAGGGGGAGTACACGGCATCAGAGGAGACTTGTGCGATGTCAGGCTAAAGTGATTCCTGTGTTTGGGTCCAGGAAGGGAGAACCTTGGCTCTGTCTAGCTTAACACTGAGTGCAATAAGAACAGATTTGTTCTTATGGCTGGTGTTAAGAGCCTAGAGTTGATGCTTTGTGTATTTCAGGAGTTTCTACCTTGGACTAGCTGCGGTCTGACTGCACAGATGCGTTAGCAGTTGCAACACATTAGCTGTCCTCCTGGACTGTATGTGCTGCCTTAATTACATCCAAAAGGACTTAAGTTGGTATGTCCATGGGCTGCTCTGCAGAATGGACCAAAGAGTGGCAAGGGGGGGATGATGAGTGGATTTAATTCAAAAGCACTTTCCTGGCCTAACTGAGGTACTGGCATGCACACATCCCCCACAGCATCACAAGACTTCACAATCCAGAACCAAAAAGTTCTCACCCTGAGCAGTACTGGGAAATCCAGGATCTGCCCCCTAAATCCTGGTTCTAAGTAGCTGATAACAGGCTGAGTACAAATACTTAAGAGTATATAGAATCATGGAATCATTAAGGTTGGAAGAGACCTCAAGGATCATCTAGTCCAACGGTCCCTCCACCACCTATTACCCACTAATCTATATATATATATATAAAATAATATATAACTATATAGTAGTCAGTGGGACATGAAAAGTCATTCAGCTCTTCCCTGACTTGCTGTTCAGGCTGCCTGTCACTGGCATAACAAGCTGAAGTCTTAAGAACACTCTCCACGTGCATGACTGTGATGTGCAGATATGTGATCTCTGTGGTACATCTGGATGGTTCCCTGCAGGTGTCTCTTGTTGGGCACATCTGGCAAGGAAATGTCCATCCTCAGAATGGAACATTTTATTTCATAAAATAATGTTTTCTTTAGATTGACTCTGCAAGCTAAACTATACCTGTTTCAAATATTTTCTTAATTCTTGGAAGTCTCTAAAATTCAATTTCTTTTATTTCTCTCCTAAGAATATTTCCAATTTCCTTTCCTTCTAATCAACCAAATGATAATAATTTTTCTAATAAAACTTTTGAGAGCAAAATTTTCCATAGTTTTCTTGTGCTTAGTTAGACTAGTTATTGCCATTTCTAAAGCAGATTAATACCTTATTTTTAGGTCAAATATTTTTAGAAAGATTTTTGTCATAGAGACTTCCTCTTAAATGAAGACTGCACTGAGTTTTGTCTAGTTATATTTGAGCAGATGAAGTTGTCCTCAGAGTTCAGAAATTCTGGAATTTCCAGAGCCTGTAAATACAGAAAGATACCTTTCCTAGAGACCATTTCTATGGTATTCTATCAATTTCAACTATATAAATAATTCAGTGGAATAACATCCTATCTCTCAGAAATAAAACATACTGAAATTAATTGCAAATTAATCAAAGAGCAAAAAGGATCTGATATTCACCCAGTGAAGACAGAATATGAAGCAGAAGTTTACAGACTTGATTTTAATAGACCTACATTCATCTAATATTGATGTTGTTGTCTCATACATAACCCAACATCCATCCGGCTTATCCTCTGCGTGTTCACATGTACAAGGTACACAAGTTTTCATTAAAAAAAAAATAAGCAGATTATGATTCTTCTGCTCATTCTGGTAAACAGCTGTTTACACAAGCAGCCCAGTCATGCCAAGGACATGATTCCTTAATTAACACTGTCTCAGGGTTAATTGCTCACCAGTGTGAGTAAGGGTCTTGCAAACCAGCCCATTCCAGTTAGAGTGGTCCCCAACTCCTTCAACTTGTCTGGCCTCTTTCTGCTTCAAAGTAGTTCCTTTGCAGGTAATTCTATCATTGTGCTGCCAGTGTAAAACATGATTGCAACCCAAGGTGACTCTATGTATTGGTGTGGTGAGTTGACCTTGGCTGGACAACAGGTGCCCACCAAGGTGCTCTATCACTCCCCTCCTCAGCAGGACAGGAAGGGGAGAAAAAATAAGATGGAAAAAACCCAAGATGGGTCAAGATAAAGGTAGAATAAAGCAGAATCAAAAGGCTGTGCACAGAAGAGAAGGCAAACCAAAAGATTTATTCTCTCCTTCCCATCAGCAGGCAACATCCAGTCACTTCCCAGGAAGCAGGGCATGTAGTGGTTGCTCCAGAAGATAAAGATTGTAAATAACAAATGCCCCCCACTTCCTCCTTCCTCCTAGCTTTTATTGCTGGGCAGACATCATATGGTATGGAATATCCCTTTGGTCAGTTGGGGTCAGCTGTCCTGACTGTGTCCCCTCCCAGTTTTGCCCACCCCGAGTCTACTGGTGAGGGGGGAGTGTTGGAGAGACAGCCTGGATGCTGTGCCAGTGCTGCTCAGCAGTGGTCACAACACCGGTGTGTTATCAGCACCTTGCTGGCTACCAGTGCACAGCACAGCACTGTGAAGGCTGCTGGGGGGGAAATTAACTCCATCTCCACCACACCCAATACAATTTGTGGCCCCAGTAAAAGAAAACCACCAACTTATTTTTTTCTGCACTACCAAATGAAAACCAAAAAATTAAACCTTGCATAATTTTTATATACTTTTTTCCTATCTTCTTCCATATCCATTTTTAGGAAGGATGAAGAAAAATCACAAACTAGCAACTCACTGCTAAAAACAGGCAACCTGAAGCTCCACAAGCGCTTACACAATCTTTTTCTATTTACACGTCCTTTACACCACCAGAGGGAGTTCAAAGACAACTTATTCAGAGAATGTACTCAGTGGAAACTGGAGTTACTGCTGTCCTTCCCGACACAGAGCAGGCATTTTCTGTGTAAGGTATCCCATCCCCTCCTGCACATTCCCACTCCCCAATTCCCAGTCTGCCCCGTGGAAACACTGGTTTGGAGGAGCACCGAGAGAGTGTCACCGATGTAAAGCAAAGGCAGGTTCAGCAGGCAGAGGTCACATTTCCTCCCCACCGTTCCCCAAGCCAGGGCAGCCCTGTGCACCCGAAGCTGTTTCTGGGCAAAGATTTGGGTGTCTCTGTACTGTGCTTCCCACTATTTTCAGTAGTTGGATTTTTTTCCCATTGTTTCCCTTTTTCCTATGCCTGGTTCCTATTATCCCCAGACTGTACTTAGTGTTTTGGACAATTCCTCTCCATTCAGCTTTCAGCCCCTAGATGACACTGGTTCTTCACTGACAAACCTTTACTGTTTTCCTAAACTGGAGTTCAAGACTAAAAAAAATGCTCCCGAGAGCTAATTCAGATGTTGTGTTATAGGATATGCCAAAACTACTACAAGTTAGCCAGGGGAATCAAGAAAATACTGGGATTTTTATTGTAAACTATATATAAAATGGCCTGAATCCTTATGCATTTAAAAATTTTTGAGACAGTACTTTTTAACAGGTGTGGTTTGGATGGTTGAACAAAGCCTGCTGAAATTGCAGAAGCAGTTTAGTTTAAATCTAGATCAAAACTCCTTTTTGCTCCCAGATTTAAGTTCTCAGTTCAGACACTAGACGGATCAGTCAGGTAAGAGGCCCTCAACCAAAACTCCCAAGTCCTTCTAGCAAAATGTGTCCAAAACATTTTTTAATGTGTATATTAATTAAAAAACCTATATGCTTCTGATAAGGAGGAAGGAGTGTGATTTTATTAGATATCTGGCAGCTCTAAGTAGTACAATGGGCTTTATACAGTTATTATAATTTCAAATATGTGAATAGCCAACAATATAATCTGTCCTTATATATTATTACAGGCTCAAATGTTTCTATGGTCCCCTTAAATACTGTAATGTACATTTAGGTTTCTCATTGAATGGAAATCCTAGAACATGCGTGTGTGGTGACAGATCTCTTCCCTAATGGGAAAAATCTAGGCTACACTACCTGGCACCTGATGAGTAAGGACTCCTTAGCTCTAGCTCTGAGGTGCATTACTTCTGCATTGTATCCTTACCCAGTGAGGGTAAGTCAAATCAGCAGAAAAATGCTAACATAGCGGAACTGCTGGTTGGTTATTGTCATTTACTGCTGATATTATGGTAGCACTGAGGTGCTAACCAGCCTGGGTTATTGTGGTAGACCTTTACCCACCAACAGAAAATGAAAAGCAGCACAAGAGAACTTGCAATCTAGAAGAGACAGAAAGTGTCTTCCTTTCCTGGGGACACTGGTCTCCTGAAAGCCTGAGAGGAGCATGAGTCTGCTCCCCTCCATGCCTCAGAAGAGACAAGTATTTTCCAAGGTTTACATTTCACTTCTGCATTAAATTCACCTTGAAACTCTATCTGAAAAATTGCACATGGACCTTTATGCCTTAGTCACTGAGTCTGTGTTATAAAACAGATTTTCTGCTGAAGAAATAACAAGGCTAATTTCTGGTTGGCATAGTGACATAGCAGCAGTGTACTATATAAAACTTTCATGGGCTTTATATTAGGTACCTATAGAAGCTATTGTCTTCATATTTGGTGGGCCTTGCATTTTGACATTTGTTCTCTGCATTTAGCTAAAGCTACCCAAGTACCAGCAAGGATTAATGTGATTTTCAGTTTCTGGGGCTGCAACATGTGATGGGAACTTCGTACAACTAAATGTAAAAATTTCATATAATGGGAGAAGGCAGCTAGCTGTCATCTTTGGGGATACCTTGATTAGTTTGAATAAAGCTTAAAACCTATCTTCTAAGTAACACTGCAGGATTAAAACAAAAATATTCAAGAGTACAGTAATATTTCCCTTCTTCTAAGGCCTTGATAGGTTTGTTCATTCAAACAATGTGTGGTAAAGGGAAAACCAAAATGTTAAAAGCCTTCTTAAAAGCTGCAGTTCTCACAAAGCTCAGAACAAACTTCAACCCTATTGACAAGTTTTTTTAGTGTGATGAAGCGTTCTGCTGCCTTGTACTTGAACTCTACTAAAATAAAAAAGACCCAGTTACCCAGTGAAATTAATCCTGGTATAAATAACTTTGAACACAGTTAAATAAACCAGGCCATTCCTAAATATAAGACAGAAAGATCATGGCCAGGTGGCCAAGAAGGCCAACGGCATCCTGGCCTGTATCAGGAATAGTGTGGCCAGCAGGAGCAGGGAGGTGATCGTCCCCCTGTACTCAGCCCTGGTGAGGCCGCACCTCGAGTCCTGTGTCCAGTTTTGGGCCCCTCACCACAAGAAAGACATCGAGGCCCTGGAGCGTGTCCAGAGAAGGGCAACGAAACTGGTGAAGGATCTGGAGCACAGGTCTTATG
>VWZZ01007551.1:221421-232958 GCA_013399095.1 Psophia crepitans
AGAGTAGAGAGAGGAGTGAGAATATGTGAGAGGAACAACTCTGCAGACACCCAGGTCAGTGAAGAAAGAGGGGGAGGAGATCCGCCATGTGCCAGTGCAGAGATATCCTTGCAGCCTCTGGAGAAGACCATGGTGAGGCAGGATGTCCCCCTGCAGCCCATGGAGTAGGGATGGTGGAGCAGATATCCACCTGCAGCCAATGGAGGACCCCACGCTGGAGCAGGTGGATGCCTACAGGATGCTGTAACCCCGTGGGAAGCCAGTGTTGGAGCAAGCTTCTGGCAGGACCTATGGACCTGTGAAGAAAGGAGCCCATGCAGCAGGTTTGCTGGCAAGGACTTGTGACCCCATGGGGGACCCAGGTTGGAGCAGTCTGCTCCTGAAGGTCTGCACCCCGTGGAAGGGACCCACAGTAGAGCAGTTAGTGAAGGACTGTAGCCCATGGGAAGGACTCATGTTGGAGAAGCTGGTAGAGGACTGTCTGCCATGAGAGAGACCCCATACTGGAGCAGGGGAAGAGTGTGAGGAGTCCTTCCCCTGAGGAGGAAGGAGCAGTAGAGACAACAAGCCTTTTGTTACATTTTCTCTCCCCTGCCCAGCTGAGGATGGACAGTGACAGAGTGGCTTTGGTGGGCACCTGGCCTCCAGCCAGGGTCAAGCCACCAAGTTATATACTCAGAACTGTATCTATAATATACTAAGTAGAAAACTACAGATAAGAATGATTCTTTTATATATTAGAACTCTGCTTACAAAAAATAAAAGTTATTGCAGATGCCTGAGAAATTTATGCACTGTGTAATTATAAAGTGCTACAAGTACAATTATAGACTTTTTAATAAGGGGCAAGCTTTTCATTTTCTTCCCTCTTGTTTTGAATATTGCTTCATCTAAGATGATTTATTCCCTTGTTTCATAACCAGTTAGTAGTTTTCCAAAGTGGGGATTTTTCTAGAGCTCTGTTATTTGTTTTGCAAGGGAGTAAATTTCCATGAAGTGTTTATATGTGCTTTTTGTATTCAGCAATAAGTATATGGAGTGATTTAAAACAAAAAAAAAATCTCCACAATTCAGAAAATCACTTGGGTCATCAGTAAAGATCTACACAGCTTATGAAAGCTTCCAGTTTAGAAAAGAATAGGCAAGAAATCACAAAACTTCTTACATAATAGAAGTATTTTCAACAAAGTAAGTTTATGAAAACTTCCTAGAGGACCTCAGTACTATAAAAATTAAATCAGCCATCTTTTAAAATTAAACGTAGTTTGGAGGAAAAAAAATGGGACTTTGAGATCACAAGTGCAAACCTTGGTAATGTTTATCTGGAAGTAGCTACTTTACCACAGACAGAGTAAGGGTTATTGCTCTTTCCAGCACTAAGCTTAGGATCAACAGAAAAAAAATCAAGTCTTCAGAGGAGTGGGGAGCAACAAGTCAGAATTTGCTTAGGAACAGTGATAAGCAGAGGCAAAAAGCAAGGAGGAAACCCAAAACAGAGGTACTTGGTTTTATCCTTTCACGTTTGCTTTATACCTTTGAATGAATAAATAACATTTTACAAACTTCAAGAACAAGGAAATAGATGTGCAGCTGGGATTCTTCTTCCAGTCTCAGTCATTCACCTGCCCAAAGGCTGTCTAATCCTAACGTCTACCAGTTTAAAGCAGATGGGCTGCAGTAGAGATGTGCTTACAAAAAGGCTGCTTAAGTATCCTCTCCACCAATGATCATATTTATCTGCCACAAAACTAACAATTTCTTAGGACAGAAGTGGATCTTTCCCAAACTAACCAGGGATTAACGTGGACCCAAGAGCTTCCTTGCTCTCACTGCAGCTGGCAGGTCTAAATGAAGAAACCCATTCTTAACAGATCTGCATTTTTTAGGAAATTATTTTGACGAAGTATTCCCAACTGCCTCTGTCAAGGACTTTTTAAAAGCAATTTAGCTTTTCTTACTATTTGCCTACATGGTAACAGAGACAGAAGAGCCACATAGCATGTCACACCTTATGGATTCAATGGTTTGCCAATACATTCTCACTAATAGAAACACAACAGGTGTCAACAGGTCAGAGCAACAAGGTTGAAGCACTAAAGCGTACACAAAGAAGCACTGCAAAGACAGATTAATTTCTCCATGGGAAAAGATGTGCAAGAGTGAGCACAGTGAGTATTTGCTCCACTTTGTGGGTGTCTCACAAATGTAGCAACAGAAGTCAAGTATTTTCAGAAGCCAGATTTTAATCAGGGAAAACATGTGTCTTGGAAAAGACTTATGTCAGAAAACTCCCTGCAGCACTGCTGTTTCTCAGCTTATACTTATGTCCAAGAAAGACATGGAGCTGCTGGAGCGAGTCCAGAGGAGGGCCACAAAGTTGATCAGAGGGCTGGAGCACCTCTTCTACAAGGACAGGCTGAGGGAGTTGGGCTTGTTCAGCCTAGAGAAGAGAAGGCTCTGGGGAGACCTAACTGGCCTTCCAATCCCTAAAGGGACCTATAGGAAAGCTGGCGAGGGGCTGTTTACAAGGATAGGGAGCGATAGGACAAGGGAGAGTGGGTTTTAACTAAAAGAGGGGAGATTTAGATTAGATGTTAGGAAGAAATTCTTTCCTGTGAGGGTGGTGAGGCACTGGAACAGGTTGCCCAGAGAAGCTGTGGAACAGGAAGCTCGGAGAACCCTGGCAGGGTTCAAGGCCAGGTTGGATGGGGCTTTGGGCAGCCTGGTCTAGTGGAGGATGTCCCTGCCCATGGCAGGAGGTTGGAACTAGGTGATCTTTGAGGTCCCTTCCAACCCAACCCATTCTATGGTTCTATGATTCTACAGTCTACTAAGGCAGCTTTGTCCAAAACAAACTGTTTACAATATATGTATGAATTACTATAACAGTGGGGCAAGTATTGGTATTGTGTGCATACATACATTATTGCTTTTGTCTCCAAAGCAATGTCAGCTCAAAAGCTCTTTCAGGACGTACTACTGTGGTACTACTAGCAACAACTTAGTATCTTTCTGCAAGGAGGAGCTGAACTCTAAAGAGAAAAAATCTTGGCCATCTGGAATCTAATCTGGTACACCTTTCTATTTCCCAGGGAAATTCTAGTCAAACAATGTATTGATTTTTTTTTTTTCCTCCTATATAGATCAGGCACTTATAAAACTTGCAAAATTGGAAAGATAACACAAAGAATACTTCTGAGAATGTGATCTAACAAGGGATTTTTATTACCCCCATCATGGGAGATACCTACTCAAAAATCAATGAGGTGAGAATGGAGTTCCGCATGCCAAAAATCTAATGCAGCATATGTTGTAAAATTATAAATACTGTGAAGTATATTTCAAAGAACTGTTGTTCAGGGTTGGCCAAATGGGAATGAATAAATAGATAAAAGGGACTGCTAACTTGCTTTGCTCAAGGTATATCCACGTTTTGAGGTTGCTTTTGCCATCCTATGTCAACTAGCTCCTTAGGAGGGAAATCTTCCTGACTGAAAATACAGCGATCAGACCAGATTCTAGTAACCTGCTTTAGCTGAGCTGAAGATGGAAAGGTTTTTGACTGTACTCTCCTAAAGTAAAAGCTAAGGAGTCATCTAGTGTTCAAAAACCCTAAGTAGGAAAAATAGTCTCTGCACTGTTGAAAAGGCATTTGAGGTCACATTATGGCTGTTATGAGTAGATTACTCACCATTTGTGTCAGGATGTTCAGCTTCAAGAGGAACTATTTTCTCACTGAAGTTTCTAAGAGACAGCATTTTATCCGAGCAGCTGGGTGCTGGAAACTGTTCTTCTTTAGGGAAAAAATAATGATACCTGGTTCAGAGTAAATACCATTGACGCTTTAATAGCTCCTAATGTTTCATAGAATACGGGCTTTATATATATGTAGTTTCATCTAGGTATATCATGCCACAGTTATGCAAGCCTGTAGATTAGGCTAGTAGTCCAATCAATAGTCCCGTAATAACACACTATGTCAATGAAAGAGAAGAGATTATCCAAACACACAAAACAGACCTGCAAAATTATGCTCTTAATTTAAATGGAAGTGGCATCGGCTTCTGTGGGAGTTTTGCCAGTAGTCCAAAAATCAAGTTTTTATATCTATTACATCGATCTAAAACTTTTTAGTAAATGAATTTCACTTGCAGAAATGTACGAGCTCTTATCAAGTAGCATGTTCTATTGCATGTTCTCTGTTGTTCCACACTTCAGATTTATTCTGGTGTCTCTTTTCCTCCCACAGACCTGATCATCCTTCAAAGTCCTGCTTATTGTCACTACTATAAGCTAGAGGGCTGCTTCTGCCTATAAAACAGGCATATTTATTTTTGATGATGCTTTCTCATGCAGGATCAAAAAATCCTGCATGAAAAGAAAAGAATCAGTTTCCATAAGGATTAATTCACCCAAAAGATGATACTTATTTCTGCTGTTGGATTTAGTTCTAATAAAAAGCTATAACGATGCAGAAATAATAGCATAAGCCCAGGAAATTTCTGTGCATTCGCATATAGGGTGCTGCTTCGTCTCTCTAATGTTCAGAACTAATAGGATCTGGAATTGTGTGAAGTGCAATCTCAGATAGTCTCAACCCATTAATTACAGAAGAATTACCAAGACGATAAATGAAGCAGCCCACAGTGCTGTAACGAATGCCTCTAACCCACAGAGAACCCCATCCTTTACCAGTCTACCAGAAATAACACTGCTGAGCAGAGATTGCGCTGTCAAAGCAATAACAAGCAGTGCTGAGGCACAGAGCCCAGCAACACGGAGGGTGGGAGGGAGCTGAGTTAGCGCAGGAGCGGGGCCCTGCAAGCAGCCCAGGGCTGCCAGGGGTGCTGTGCCAGGGTCAGAAGAAAACAGGATCCCTGACGCAGCAGAGAAGGACACTCTACTTGGGCATGGGGATGGTGCAGCAGAAGTGCAGGAAACATCAGGGCTTGCTAGAGCCAGCGGAGGTAGTTGAGAGACTTCTGGAGATTTAGTGCCCAGAAGGAACAAATGTGAACGTCATTTTGGGGTTTTCAAGTACACTGACACTTCTCTTCCTCCCACTTCCAGACACAAGTGCTCTCAGGTATTTAGATATGTACTTTCATAGGGGGAACACTGTTTTGAAAGAGTTTCTAACCCAGAAATTGCAAAAAAAATACCCTTGAAAACAAATTAGCCTTTTCTTTGTCAGGCAACAAATGTCAGTGAGCAAGACCAAAGGCACCAAATGGAGCTTTTAGTCTGATGGCAGTAATTGTCAGGGGTGGTGTCTGGAAACACAGCTCTAGTCATGGAATCAGGCAAGGGAGTGTGATTTGCACTTCGGTGCAAACACAAGCACACTCTTAAGAAGTTTTACTCAAGGCAGGAAGGTGCTGCTACCCTCTTCGGTCACACTTGGGCACGTATCCTGTGACACTCACTCTGCCAGCTTCAGCACCTCATCTGTTTCCCAAAAGTTTCTGTTTGAGCCATGAGAGTTACTGACTCACCAACAACCTTGTTTTTTCACTGTTTTTTCTGCATCTGTACACATGAAGGCCTTCATAATGATACAGCAGTGAGGGAAATGTAGGGATGAAAGTCTTATGCTGTCACCTGCTATGCAGAATATGTAAAGGGTCACTGAGGTGAAAAATTAAAAGTCAAGTCATTGTCCTTGCTAGTTGGTGAGAGTTTCATCACCATCTCTTCAATGGGCAGTTTTACCTTTCCCACTAATTTCTAGTCACAAGAACTTGTGCCACAACAACAGGCACAGACTCCCCTAAATGTGGATGAAGAAAAGTGATGTCCCTCAAAAGAATTAAACCCAGAAGTGGTAGTCTCAGCATTCCTTTAGTTCTGCAAAGAATTTTGTCTGAAACTCTTCCTCCTCATGCAATAACACAGAACTCACCTTTGGCCACAGACCAGATAGCTGTTGGGTGAGATCACAACTCCAAGAAAAATGTGGAGGAGAGAGGGGAGTTTGTTCTTTCTTTTAAAATCTCATCAATTAAAAAAATGCCAACAGCATCAATCCCAAACTGGATAATTGGAAGACTAACCATTTCAGCAAACTGACAAGACCACAAACAGAAACCCTATCAGGTCCAGATCGATTCAACTGCTTTGTTTTAATAACACTGTAATGTTTAAATTAACGTCAATTTGTGTAAACTAGACTGTCAGATACTTCACTGTAATTAAGTACCCATCACATTGTCAGGTGCAGCTGAAAGGTGGAAAGCTATCTTATGTTTTCAGTCAGTAAGTGAAGATGAAGACTTGGTCCTATATTAAATCAGGCAGAGAAACAGCAGATCGGAGGCTTCTCAAGCTGACCTCCAGGTGAACCATACCTTCACGGTACAGACCTTTGCCCTTCAGCGAGAAGGGGAGCTGAGCTGAGCTAATGTGCTGTCCAGAATATGAGGTTTTCTGGCAACATCATTTGTGAGAACCCCTACAAGCTGACCTAAAGTTTATAAAGTTGTAATGTTTTTCTCCTGGTTATTACAAGAACAGAAAGGGAACAGCAATCAATAGAATTGAGAGATGGAAATAAGATTTTCAGTGTGGCATGGATATTGACAATTCAAGGGAGGCTTTAGCAGTTTTGATTGTATTAATGAAGTGTCCTGGTTTCAGCTGGGAGAGAGTTAATTTTCTTCACAGCAGCCAGTATGGGGCTGTGTTTTGGGTTTGTGTTGGAAGCAGCGCTGATAGTGCAGAGATGTTTTTGCTGTTGCTGAGCGATGCTCACACAGAGCCAAGGCCTTTGCTGCTTCTCGCACCGTCCCGCCGGCGGGATGGCTGGGGGTGTGCGGGGAGTTGGGAGGGGACAGACAGGGCAGCTGACCCCAGCTGACCAAAGGGACATTCCATACCATATGGCGTCATACTCGGTTTATAAGGGGCTGGGGGGAAGAGGAAGAGGGGGGCCAGCGGCATTCAGAGCGATGGCGTTTGTCTTCCCAAGTCACCATTACGCGTGACGGAGCCCTGCTGCCCTGGGGATGGCTGAACCCCTGCCTGCCGTGGGCAGTGGGGAATGAATCCCTTGTTTTGCTTTGCTTGTGCACGTGGCTTTTGCTTCACTTATTAAACTCTTGTACCTGAATCCACGAGTTTTCTCACTTCCGCTCTTCCGATTCTCTCCCCCTTCCCAATGCAGGGGACTGAGTGAGCATCTGCATGGTGCTCAGCTACCGGCTGGGGTAAAGCCACGACATGAAGAAACATCCTCTCTGGGAAAAGGTTTGTGTGTCTCATTTCAGTGAAGGTAAACACATTTCAATATGGAACAAAACAGCTCTATAAAACAATGTTTCTTTAAGTGTGAGACTAAAAGAATTAATTACACCACTGAAAATTTTCTGACAGAGACAGTCATCTGGGATTTCTGGAGATGTGTTGTCCCAAGTCAAATCTCCCCTAGATTGCCAGCACTGTTCTGGTGCACATGCAGACCTCTAACTCACTGAGCTGCGATTTTTCTGCTGTGAATCAGAATTGCACTGTCTAGAACTCACAAGGCCAAAACCTGAAAAGGAGAAAGAAAGATTATTTACTTTGAAAGACAACGGGTATTTGGCTTGATCTGAAATACTCACGAACTGACTTCAGCAATTGAATTCACAATCTGCCTCACTGTGGATGAAGACGAATAACCAGAAGGTCAGAAAGTGGGAACAAAGTTAGTTGAAATATCTTCAAGAGTATTTCTACAGCATCTATTTATAAGAGTCTAGGTTTCAAAGACATTTCTATTATCTTTTTAAATCTTGATAGAACAGATCTCCATATTCACTACATTAGTTTCAGTTAGATGGATTTATAAGTAATTCCTTGTCTGGTAGGTAATTTTGCTCCTTCCATTTTTGTTTTTTTATAAGATTTTATTTCCTTCGAAGAAAAATATCCCAATTACCTCCACATTTGTCTGCCTTCTCACTTCAAAATCTGGCCCCTCAAAGGCAGATTTTTACAAACCAATTTTAATATCAAGATAGGATTAGAAGAGAAAAAAATAGTCTTCTCTTGAGCTACTGTGCTACCCTTTAGAGTTTTCACTTCATGATCCTACCTGAGTCCTTTGCAACTTGTCAAATAGCATAAGTGTAAAATAATCTCTCCACACAGGTACATCAGCTTCAGCTTCTGAGAACTAATTTGTTAAATAGGCAATTTAAGTACTGAAGAGTTAATGAGGAATACCATTTTCTGAGTTCCTTAATAGTGTAAATTCATGACAGTTTCAAGAGGACAGCAGTATTTTTAAAGGATCTTGGCATATCAAATTCAAACCGTACTCTTAGACATGAGTACACGTATCCAACAATTCCATTTACTGCCTTGTGGAGACCACAGCTGATATTCAGCTTTCCCTTGTAGCACAGCCAGCACCAGTGATGAGTTTTGAGACTGAGATACAATCAGTAGTGTCTAAGTACAGCTTCTTACCTCACCAAGGTACACTATATAATTCAGTCAACTCCTCATGGATGATAATGGCATCATTCACAGGCCAGGAACAACATTATTCACTGTTTGAAACAAATCATTTGCCCTCCCAAAACTTATTAAACTTGTTATTATGAAAATCATGGAGTCAATTTAATTTCAATTTCCATTCAATCACTTTTTAAATAACTAGACTTACAGATTTGTCTCAAGGTTTTTTGACCACCTTGAAATATTGGTCTTGCAAGTAAGGCAAATGAGCAAAGGCGCAGCCACTCAGAAGAGTATTTTCAAATTGTTCACAAGCTGCACAGTGCAGATCCTGCAAGACAAAAACCTAAAATTCCAAAGCTCTTAATTTATCTATTTTAAAAAAAAAAATACTAGATCATTTGTAACTTCATGATTATTAGCAACTGTTTCTTGATGATAAAAAGAAACTTGACATTTTTCAAGGTTACCTCCAGGGAGGATTTTCTGTTTTCTTTTTTCTAGTTTGGTTTTTCCATTTAGAAAATCTACCCTTTTTGAAAGCTTCAGTAGTGCATTTGGTCTACAGTTTCCACCTAAAATCTAGACGCGAAGTCCTTCAGTTCTAAGTTCAAAATGGACAGCACCAAAACCCAGCTAGTACGAGCAGGAGAGGAAAAAAAAGCCCTCATAACCAAAACAGAGACAAAAGGTTTGTGTATCAGAAATGCCAAGTGACCACTGTTTGGAATTGGTTCTTCTTCCTAAACAAGGATGGAGACTGCAGTGGATTCATTTAATAAGTTATCTAATTACTCTAGCAGCATTCCCTCCTCTTCTTTAAGGGACCATATTTTTAATTCCTGCCTTAAAAAGTTTTTCTTTCCTTCAGTGACTGTTGTGGTTTAACTAATCAATATGCATAAAGTTGGATAGCAGAATTAAAATCATACTGTTCTCTGGCAAACATTTTCTGCCATCTCGGTTGTGTACACTCACAGTGCTTCTTAAACCTTCCCCTCTTCATTTGCACTCCAGAGCACCCTGTGCCTCCCTTCTGCGGTTCGTCTGCTCCTTGCTTTACCTGACTCTTTTGGCAAAGGAGACAACTGCCATGAAGTACAGCCGAACCTCCAAATATTGGTGTATTGGTGTCAGCAGCTGTTTAAATCATTTGGACATCCTGTTGGCTGGAGTGCCGCCTCTTAAGAGCCTTCAGACCTCGTCCAGGAATACAAGAGGAAGGTGCACCAGGACACCCAGGGACCTGGTGCCAGTGGAGTGGCAGCTCCTTGAACCTGAGCAACAATGAAAGGGAGTGAGAAGTCTTCATGCACTGCAGACTAGAGGGAAAAGCCTAAAAAGAGTAAATAGTATTTCATGCACTGCATTTCAAGTACCATAACAGTAAAAAAAAAAAAAAAAAAAAAGAAAATATGTATATATACCTTTTTTTAAAAAAACATGCTGAGTTTCCAGCTAGCATTGCAGCCGTATTCATGCTAACGAGACCTGTCATCTTTCTGCCTTCTCCTGCAGGCTGTGCGCCTTCTTCCAAACTTCAGGCAAGTTGCTATAGAAACCATCAGTGTGGCTACAGAAATGGGGAAGAATTACAGATTTCATTCACATATACATAATTCACTTTCACAGAAAGAAAAAATGACACAAAATGGCAGGCCCTGTTACTGAGACACTTTCACTTTGGGGGAGAAAGGACCCTCTGCAGAAGCGATCTCAGCTGATCATCAGCCCTTTCAGCCACGGTCACCCTGAAGACTAGTCCATCGGCGAACTCTGTCCCCCTTCAACTGAGGATGATTAGTGCAAGATGCCCACCAACAATTTTCATTTCTTCCTATTTCGTTGAACTCGTGTAATCTGCCAATAGAGGAAAGACTCACATCACTCCCTTGCATCTTGTTCTCGCATCTTCTTCTCACACATTGACATAGTATTTGGAATTTATTCCTGTTTGTAAGCAAAGGTGTTTGGGGATCATTTCAACCCTGGTAGCTCTCTACACTGAGCACAGATGTCTCTGCCTCAAAACTTTGCCATCTAAAAAGAAAGTGTAAATGCAGGAGAAGGAAACTCTACTAATTGTTCTTGGGTTTTATTTTATTTGTTTAAAATTAAAATACATTTAAAACATGTTGAGCAATCACTTTTTTAGAAATCCTGTGGCAACTCAGTTTTCTAATGGCTCTATACAAAGATGGAATAAACTGAAAGATACAAACCATGTTACTCTGTAATTCTTCAAGTTGTATTAAATGAATTCTATATAGCGAAGTTGGGAGAACCTGACCAGAATGTTTTTCTTTTGGGTTTTTTCTTCTTTTTTAATTCAAAGGGCCTCCTAACCAGTTGAACTGTATTTTTCATAACTAATTAGGCTTCATCTTGAGGCCTGTATATAATTGTGTGCCCCCAGGGGTCAGTGCTTGGTCTGGTCTTATTCAACATATTCATCAATGACCTGAACAAGGGGACAAAGAGTTCTTTCAGCAAATTTGCTGATGGTACCAACCTGGGAGGAGTGGCTGACACACCTGAAGGCTGTGCTGCCATTCAGTGAGATCATGACAGGCTGGAGAGTTGGGCAGAGAGGAACCGAATGAAATTCAACAAGGGCAAGTGTAGGGTCCTGCACCTGGGGAAGAAAAACCCCAGGCACCAGTACAGGTTAGGGGTTGACCTGCTGGGAAGCAGCACTGCAGAGAAGGATCTGGGAGTCCTGGTGGTCAACAGTCTCTCCATGAGCCAGCAGTGTGTCCTCATGGCCAAGAATGCCAATGGTATCCTGTGGTACATTAAGAAAAGCGTGGCCAGCAGGTTGAGGGAGGTTATCTTCCCCCTACTTTGCCCTGGTGAAGCCACATCTGGAGTCCTGTGTCCAGTTCTGGGATGCCCAGTGCAAGACAGGGAACTACTGGAGAGAGTCCAGCAGTGGGCTACCAAGATGATGAGCGGACTGAAGCATCCCTCATATGAGGTGTCGTGGTTTTACTCCAGCCATTGGCTGGGCACCACATAAACACGCGCTCAGTCCCCCTCATCGGAAAAGGGGGAGAGAATCGGAAGAGCGAAAGTGAGAAAACTCGTGGGTTCAG
>VWZZ01007551.1:233683-250306 GCA_013399095.1 Psophia crepitans
GGCATTGGAACAGGCTGCCCAGGGAGGTGGTGCAGTCACTGTCCTTGGAGGTGTTCAAAAAGCATGTAGAGGTGGCACTTTGGGACATGAGGGTGTTGGGTTGATGGTTGGACTCAATGACCTTAGAGGTCTTTTCCAACCTTAAAGATTCTATGATTCTCAGTGGTGCCCAGTGACAGAACAAGGGGCAATGGGCACAAACTGGAACACAGGAAGTTCCATCGGAATATGAGAAAAATATTTTTTATGTGTGAGTGACCAATCACTGGCACAGGCTGCCCAGAGAGGTTGTGGAGTCTCTTCTGGAGATATTCAAAAGCTGCCTGGATGCATTCCTGTGCAATCTGCTGTAGGTGATCCTGCTCTAGCGGGGAGCTTGAACTCTATGATCTCCAGAAGTCCCTTCCAACCCCTACCACTCTGTGAATCTGTGAATCTTAATTCGCTGTACCACATTCTTATTTTTACCACTCTCTCTGTCCTACTCCATTGAAAAAAGGAAAGGAATTACAAGGTAAATTACATTTCATGACACAACTTTTAGAACTGTAAAAAATAGGCAAGTGTTACAAGTTTAGGACTGGGGGGAGGGTAAAAAAAGACATAAAAAACCCCTCAACCTTCCTTTTCTATGCCCCAATCCACTAAACACTTATCCACTCAAAAGCACATGAGTAATTTCAGTGAGCTCTTGGATTCATGCTAACAGACAAATGTTGAATATGTGCCTGGCCCAGCCAATGTGCACAATCTGTTTTTAAATGTGACATTTACATATATATACATATATATATATTACATTTTGGGAGATTAAAAAAAGCTTTTTCTAAACCAGAACATAAGGCTAAAACTTGATTAAAATTGTCCTGAAAGTCTCTCTAGTGGTATTGTGAAGTACTGTATAATTGTTTGCAAAAGCCTTGGGAAAAACAGGGATTTATGTAATTTACATTTAGCTTATTTTCAACTAAATATTGCATGTAGACCAGCTATAAAGAGTAAAATAAATAGGTTCTACACACAATTGAAAATTTCAAGACAACTAAACTCCATAGAGTGTTTTTGATATTACCTATTTCAGTGGCACTGAAAGACAGCTGTGAGTGAAAATTACAGCTTAAATGGCAGTAATGCATTTTCCCAAAAATCACAGAAGGAGAACAGCAACTTGCCTTTATTAATTTTTTTTAAGTGAAAGTCAAGGGGAAAAAAAAGATATTTGATTCTCCAAGTGAAATAATTATTTCAGTTTGACAGGAAAATTGAAGTAACTGCATTGAAGGAGTAAGTTTAATGTTTCCAGCCTCAAGTTTTTGCAGGCTTATTTGTCAGATAATAAAATAAAGTTCCACTTTCTGTGACTTAGATAACATATTCATATTTTCATGAAAGCCAGGCAAAGCTAGACATAAGTAAACAGAGATGCCTCAACATAGTGCAATATTTAAAGAGAAGGAACCGATCCTGTGTCTTTCCCATATACCAAGAACCTGATCCTGTGATAAATTTCCTCAGTGGGACTATTGACTTAATCCGCCACACCCTCATGAATTTGAGGAGGCACCCCTAAAAGCTTTTGTTCAAAGCTTATTGATGTCAATGCTCTTTGCATTAACTTGAACAGACCTTAAATTAGATCTTTAAGGGACTTTATGCTCATTACTGCTACAGTTGGCCTTTATATATCTCATCCTACAGGAAATCCACTTAACTGGCGGTCCCTATGCATTCATAGTCAGACCAGACAATACAGACCAGATGGAAGGGAAACACTAACAAAAGCCTTTAAGGAGAAGGGAATGCTTATGCTGCTCCACTAGTAGGGAGCTCCCACACTTTACAGTTCATAACTCAGTAAACTCTGCTAGAATTAGCTACACAATTCATATTTTTTCAAAATCTGCATGGGGTCAGACATCTTTTTCCACTCTGTCAGCCCTGATCCAGCAGCCCAGTAGTTAGAGTATCCTCTTCTTCCCATCAGTAGGAAATGCAGCATCCAGTTCCCCATGTTGCTTGCAGAATTTCAAATGTGCCTTTCCTCCTGTCCAATGTTTTTCACTGCTCATGAACCTAACCATACACCTTTGTGCAAAACGAAATAGCCATTTATTTAGTGTAACTTTAGTATCTTACAGCTTCTTCATATGGAGCCTCATAGTCTCACTATCTAGCCAGAGATTGGAGGCAGAAAGGTCCTAAAGATGTCACTGGAAGAGACAGGGAAATCCATTTCCCCTTGTAGGTGAAACCTCTGATAACCAACCTGTGAAATCATGTCCCTCCTCTAGCTGGGGCTTTAAGTATTCTAGGAAAACAAGACTACCTCACTTGTAGGGACGGACACCAACCTAATCCCAGAGAATGATGTATAGCCCAAGTAATGTACAGCCCGTTGGTTATAGCACTTAGCCTGATGTTGCACATTTGCATCTCCTGAGACAGAGAAGGTCTTAAAGTCAGGTCTTGCATATTGTATGGAGGTTTTACACGGTAATGTAGCATTTTACTGGAGAAAGGTGACAATATTGCTTGCTTTTTCAAAATAGTATCATTGATTTTTGGAAAACAAAATGAACTATTTAGACATGCCTCAAGACCTTAAGGAAATGCATAGGTTGAAGCACTTCGTCTAACTTTCCACACCCTCAGTGTTGTCCTTGACTGTGGTTCCTGATAGTAGAAGGTAGAAAATATACAGTAGAAGGCAGAAAAAAATTAATCAACTTAGCTCCCCTCTACCCCACACCCAAATTACCAACATTCTTGAAGTTCATTAAGCTAAGAATATTCAGGCCAATTTCTAAAGCTAAATTTATAATTTCATATCACCATCTGAGAGCAAATTTTTTGTCATTTATCTGTTGCTGAGAGCTACCCAATGTCATTATTATCTAATGGACAGAGACCTTAAAGAAACACATGCAGTGAAGATAATTACCATTAGCATCTGGAAACAGTGGTGATAAAACCAGCAGAAATCTTAGGACACATACTACATAGTTAGAGAATGATAATCATTTATGTCTAGGTTTCTATCATATAATTTACGTGAATTTCAGCTGGGAAAAAAAGAAAGAGAGACTGAACTGCTCAGTAGTCTTCTGAGGCAAAGAAAAACATTTCTGCCTTAAGTGAGGAAATGCAGAGAAGTTGTACTGATGTAATTCATTCCATGGTCTACACATGTTCTTCAGCAGTATGGCCTTTCCTGCAATCTCAGAAACTCCTCTGAGGATCAATACTGAGTGCCAGTTCCTTGGGTTGGAAAGGTTTCTGTGCTTTAGTAAGACAATGCCTTCTTTCATGAGAGGGGAGAACTAGTTCAAACAGCAGCAGTCTCCAGGGCCCACATATCTCAGAAGTCAGAGTAAAACTCCATAGTCAACTTGCCAATGCCCAAGGACATTTTAGTAGGCATTTGGCAGCAAGCTTCAAAGAAAAGTGGGAGCTCCATTGTCCCAGTTCTTCATACTGACCATTGCAAACCTATGCCATAGTACCTAACAAGTACTACAATGAACGGAATGTGAAAGATGGGGTGCACATCCTCTCCAAACCTCTAGAAGGGCTTTTTCTAGAGACTGCCACGACTTCTCAAATATGATGGACAATGGTTTGGCCACTTCATCCACCAGTTCCCTCAGTGCCCGTGGATGCATCTCATCAGGTCCCATGGACTTGTGCACCTTCAGGTTCTCAAACCGGATCTTCTCCAACAGTGGGCGGTTCTTCATTCTCCCAGTCCCTGCCTTTGCCTTCCGCAACTTGTGCAGTGAGGCTGGAGCCCTTGCCAGTGAAGACTGAGGCCAAGAAGTCATTGAGTGCCTCAGCCTTCTCCGTATCCTGGGTGACCAGGTCACCTGTTTGATTTTCAAGGGGACCCATGTTATCCCTAGTCTTCCTCTTGCCACTAATATATTTATAGAAACTTTTCTTGTTGCTTTTAACTTCTCTGGCCAGGTTTAATTCTGTCAGGGCTTTTTCTTTTCTAACCTGGTTCCTGGCTTCCCATACAGTTTCCCTGTNCCAGGGTTTTGCCCCAGAGTATTCTAGCAAGCAGCTCCCTGAAGAGGCCAAAGTCTGCTCACCTGAAGTCCAGGGTAGTGAGCTTGCTGCACTCCCTCTTAGCAGCCCTGAAGATCTTAAACTCCACCATTTCATGGTCACTGCAACCAAGGTTGCCCCTGAGCGTCACATCCCCTACCACCCCCTCTTTGTTGGTGAGAACAAGGTCCAGCATAGCACCCCTCCTCGTTGGCTCCTCTACCACCTGGAGGAGGAAGTTGTCATCGACACATTCCAGGAACCTTCTGGACTGCTTGTGCTTAGCTGTGTTGCTCCTCCAACAGATGTCAGGGTGGTTGAAGTAAATGCTGCATACAGGTTGGCAAATGTCATCTCAGTTCATAAAACTCCAAGTTCTCCAGCTGTGAGGAAAGTGAGCAAAGGAGAAAACATTTATAATGACCAGCGATGCCCAAACTGCTCAACTGGAAAGGAAACATAGGCCATGTTTGGTGGTGTAGATGGCCACTCCTGAGCTTCATATCCACAATCAGTATGCATAAAATGGAGCATAGTCCAGCTGTGTGTCAAATTTACCTTTTTCTGAAAGTATTCTACTGACAGTACCACACCTGCAGTGTGTACATCCTGTCAGCTTAACTCCCCATCTGCTCAATGCCAAGGAAACCCATGAGGATCACCTCAGACTGTCTGCTGTGGCAAGCAGCAATGATTTACATATATAATGAACCTAATGTAAGAGTGACTAGAAAATGTGTTTTGCCATCACAGCAGTTCGTTGGTCCTGTAGCAAGATAAGGGACCTTCAAGATTATCTTCCTCATAGACTAGAGCTCCAACCAAGCATCCTGATGAGAAGTACTGGACAAATTACTACTTTAAAGTCCCACAATTTTTCTCTGCTAGCACTTCAAAGTCAATTTTGCTCAAACCCCCAAGGAAATCTCATTTTAGTGTTGAAACCACTAAATATTATCACAGAACCAATTTTTCGGAGTTTACAGACAGCTGGCATTTCTATTCACTGATAAAAAAAAAATAAAAAAAAAAACCAACCAACCAACAAATGTAACAGGGAAAAATGTGTAATTATGAAGCCTTCTTCACACAGGGAATGTTTGCCAGTAACATGAGACACCATAAGTGAGAGCTTATTATGTGGCGAACTGCTGTATTCCTTTGGAAAATCATCCCTGACATATACTAAAAAAACAAACAAACAAACAAACAAAAAGTCCCTTGTATACGCTGAAAGTTCAAAATAAATGTACTTAAGTGCTTCCATGGGTCACCTCTAAGGAAAATTTGGACACAAAACCCTCACTGATGATTTAAAAGTTTTGCTCAGCTAGCCAGCTTTAAAGAAACTTTTCCACAGCTTCAGCAGATTTCCAGGTTCATGGCAATGAACAACACATTTTCTGTGGCTAAAATAGCAAAGTGATCCATTACTGTATATTCACAAAAACTTGACAGGTTTCAACACAACCCACGGTATTGAACAAATGAGTCTTCTGCCTGCAAATTCTGAGCAAACCCTGCATTCTTCCATGAAATTTCCCATTTCAGCTTGGGGCTTGCCCACAAAACTGCGGAATTTGGCCTAAGAAGGAATACTTGGCATATAAAGGACCGCGTTTAACTGATCATTAATTAATAATGCTGTTCTCTTACTTTTGTTCCAAAAGCATGTATCATTTCTAACCTTTTAAAGAGAACAATAACAAGCTGAGTCCCCAGAATTTCATTTTACCTCAGTATACTTAAAATATTGTGGAGCTATGTGTTTACAGCGATTAAGGAAAAGCATTTCTCTCTCTTAAAGAGATATGCACCAGAAATAGTGACCAGCTGGAGCAAGCCTCTCAACATGGGGATCAAAGGTTGTTCCTGACAAAGCTTTTGGGTTTATTTTGATTTAAAGCAATGGGACTTACTCATACAATTTAGGAATGCTTCAATAGTTTAAATTTCTATTCAAATCGTTCTTTATCAACAAGGACAACATTTGTCTGCCAGCTCTTTGCAAGAGAAAGAATTGCTCCTTTTGCACAAAGAAGTATGAACGAGTTAACAAAGTACAAGTAGGATCCAGTCACGTGTTATTTTCACTTGCGTGTTTCTACAATATATGTTAGTAATGGGAAAGTACACCCCAAATAAAGCAGATGCCACGGAAAAGTGTATTTCACCCTGAGTAGCTGGGAAGACAGTTTGGTCGCGAAGCCAACATCTGCCAGCTGGTGCAGTCTAAGAAAAAGGGTTTCCACAATTTATGTCTAATCCTCAAAACTCAAAAGAAAGTGAAAAATAACCTAAAGTAAATCATTCTTCATTTGGCCAATAACAAGCTTAGGAATGATTAGCTAGAGGAAGAAGTAAAATAACATTTGCTAAGCAGAGTTTTCAAGCTTGTGATGCAGCAGAGGAAGATGGGGAAAGGAAGAAGGGATAAAGTTTGTTTCCCCACCACCTACATATTTCTACCTGATTAGTTCATATGGCTTTGAATATGCAAACTGAACCTACACCAAACGGAAACAGTTTGTGAAAAGAAAGTATGTTTCCTAACAAGCAAGACAACATCATCAGCTATCATACAAACCCAGATATTCCACTGTCAACCTAGGAATCACGTCCCACAAGTGCACATCTTGAAACAGAAGGGCCCTTAAGCTCAGGAGCAAAAATCATAGTCATAGAATGGTTAGGGTTGGAAGGGACCACAAGGATCATCTAGTTCCAACCCCCTGCCATGGGAAGGGACACCCTACACTAGACCAGGTTGCCCAAAGCCCCATCCAACCTGGCCTTGAACACTGCCAGGGATGGGGACTCCACAGCTTCTCTGGGCAACCTGTTCCAGGGGCTCACCACCCTCACAGGGAAGAATTTCTTCCTAACACCCAATCTAAATCCCCCCTCTTTTGGCTTATACCCATTCCCCCTTGTTCTGTCACTACACTCCCTAGTATAAAATAAAGTATTTCGTGTACATCTATTTAGCATTTAGTTCAAACCCAGGTTTCAGTTTTCAATCTAATCTCCCAGTTGTACTGACTTACCATTCCTAGTTACAATTTGCAATCTCAGCGTGTGGGAGTTGCATTCCCTTCAGATGAAACTAAACTGGAATATGAGTTCAGGAGCACACCTAGAAGAGGTAATGGGTGTTCAGCCCAGTTTATCAGTCTGGCACCAGACTGTGTACAGTGCACGCAGTGTAAGCACTGGCTCCTCAGTGCCATTTCACTCTATGAACTGTTTTCACTGTGCCTTACTTGTTGCTAGTGCAGATATTGGTTTACCAGCATGTAGTGGTTTCACCTTGGCTAAACACCAGGTGCCCACCAAGCTGCTCTGTCACTCCCCTCCTCAGCAGGGCAGAGAGGGGAGAGGGAAAAAAAAAATATGGAAAAACAACTCCAAAATCGTGGGTCAAGATAAAGGCAGTTTTAATATAGCAAAAGCAAGACCGTGTGCAGAAGCAAAGCAAGGAAAAACAAAAGGTTATTCTCTTTTTCCCAACAGCAGGCGATGTCCGGCCACTTCCTGGGAAGCAGGGCTTCCAAAAGCGTAGTGGTTACCCCGGATGACAAAATGTTGAAAAAAATGAATGTCCCCCGTTCCTCCCCCTATCTCTCAGCTTCCCATTGCTGAGCAGACGTCATATGGTGTGGAATATCCCTTTGGCCAGTCTGGGTCAGCTGCCCTGGCTGTGTCCCCTCCCAGGATCTTGCCCACCCCCAGCCTACTGCTGAGGGGGTGGAAGAAGGGTTGGAGACACAGCCTTGGTGTGTGCCGGCACTGCTCGGCAGTAGCCAAAACCCTGGTGTGTTATCAACACCTTGCTGCTACCAATGCACAGCACTGTGAGGGCTGCTACGGGGAAATTAACTCCAGCTCAGCCTGACCCAGTACACAGCATTGTATTTAAATCTCACATCAAGCACTGCCGCTTGGAATTGCAGACCTAGAAATCCTTCCAGGATTCAGGAGCAGGTAACTTCAGGAACACAGTGGTCAAAATCTAATGTCTCTGTCTATGCCCAGAAACGCCTCCGTGCTCAGGATTCCCTTGGCAGGAAGAAGGTGCTCTTCATCAGCTAGCAGGGTATTTGATAAATCATTAAGTAAAGCATATTAAAAAAAAACCCACCACCTCCAGGATTAGACATAAGACCAGGAGCAAAAGTCCTTTCTCTCTTTGCTCTGTCTTAATTTAAGATAGATTCTTGGAAGGTATAATCTAATGCAATCTAATGTAATCTAATCTTTGAATTAGAAACAATATAGTTACATTGACACAAGCATCAGCTTGAAAGCTTGCTTCTTATTAAGAGCAGTAATATTCAGATTAATTTAATGTCAATAAATACTTATTTAATTTAGACCAAAGTAGACTGCAATTTTACCCATATTCAACAGGTAACATTTCAATTATATATATTTCAATATTTCAATTACTTTGTTGCTTTAGAGTGTCATGATATAAAATAACTCTACTAGCATAGGGGAAAACACACCTTTCATCTGCTCTGGAGATGAAATGCCATTGAAATGAGTCTAAGTCCTTGCAGAATAAAATTCTCATTAATCTACATAAGGATACCATAATGTCTCCATTCAATATTCAGCTATACCTTATCTCCTAGATAGATACTTGACAGCCATTAAAGTAAGCACTCATCATTTATAACGAGTAGTCCTGAACACCCAGTATTTACTGGGTCAGTGCCGATACATTGGTTCCTATCTATATAACAGCCCATCAGTACTTGTCTAATTTTATTTATTTTCTCACCTAACTTTTCGGATCCCACTTCGGTTCAAAAATGTCTCAGAAACTCATCTTTCTGTACAATCTTTCACATATTCTGGCCTGTTGCTAAAGCATCTGTTGAAAGCGTTGGCCAACGGTAAGGCACGCATGTTTTCCTTTCATCTCTGCCATAGCTTTATTCCAACACTGCATTTTGGCAGAAAAGGCACTACTCCCATTTCTTGGGCAAGAACATCTCTTCTTTTCCCATGCCTGCTACTGCTACCTGTGAAATCACTGCTTCAAAGCAGTAGCTGGCTACATCATGCGACAGCAGGGACTGAGGGAAGCGGCACTGCTGGCTGAAGGAAGGTGTAATGACAATTTTATCCTTCGGCACTCTCTTGTCTTTCCTGCATGCTGCTTCCTTCAAACCTCCTCAGGACTCCCACACACATTCCTGCTGAGCTTTTCAAGGTGCTCCTCATCTTTTTCATGCTTTGGGGATATAGCTTGCAGTTTTAGGCCAGGATACACCACACTCCAGTGTATTTATGTTGAGAACCTGGAATACATTGAGCTAAGTTCACATCTCAGGTTAACTCCATTGATTTAATTGTTTGGCTCAATCTACCAGGCACACACACACACACACGTACATTGCTGATTTTAGGACTTTCTGCCCTCCTTTCCCATCTGAAATGTTCTCTTTCAAACTAGCTTTGCAGTGTTACTGAGGATGTTCAGCCTTCTGGTAACAGAGGGTTCTAATTTTCTGTTAATATTCCATATAGTGGGCCTTCAACTGATATAAAAATATAGCTGGGAAAAAATAAATTCACCAATAATCTATATTCACGCTAGCTATAAATTACAGCAAATTCAAACTGCCTTAATCAAATCATTTTGGCTGATAGAAAAGAGCAAATATATCTAAAATCCAAACAGTATCAACATTGCAAAAAAGTTTGGTTTTTTTTCCTTTAAGATAACAAGAATATTTATAAATATTTTTTTAAAAATGGCAGTGTCTATCCAACCAGAAAATTTATCACAGTGTTTAGTTTCAGTTAGGACAGTACATTTAACCCACCTATTTTTTGCCTTTTCAATGCAGATTGAATTCAGTTTTTAAATAATGCTGCTGGCTTCTCCCCGAATTAATGAAATAGTTGGGTTTTGTCATGTTGCCTTTTCCACTTAATTTTTACATTGCAGCTGGTTCATTTTCCCAAACTGATGGATTTAGAAGAAAAAAAAGCTTAACAATTATTTTAACCTATTAAGCTGAGAGTAGTGCTCTCCTTTAACAAAATCCTATCTGCATTCTCAGAGGATGATGCTGCTTTCACCTGACTGCAAGAGAAAGGGGACCTGGGGCTATCGGCAAGGCATGGCCACTCTTGTTAACTGGCAGAGGAGGGTAAAGGCCCTGATTTTAGCTGCCCCCTTCTCCCCAGGTAAATCCATCCTTGCCTTCTATTTGTCTTTCGAGACCAGAAACTGCTGGAGTCTGTTAGTAAAACTTCTGGAGTCATCTCTTCTTATTACTGAATAAGGCACCACTGCAAAACTGAGCCCTTGGGTTGTTTTTCTCTTCTAAACTGCACAACAGAGCCAGGCAGCTCTGTTCTGTGTGGGGCTTTCTGTTCTCTGACTTCTGCCACCATTATTATTCCCCTGCATAAATACAGCCTGAATGTGTTGCTGCCCCAGCTTCTCACTATCTGTTGCTTGTTCACAGAGATAGTAAGGGAGAAACGAGGGAAAAGCTTGGGTCTTTTGGAAAGGTTTATACACTCAGTAAAAAATAACAGTTTCTAATTGGAAGCAACTGGCTTGGCCATAACTGCTGATGTTTCAAAGTCCCACATCACAAATAGATTCACATAATAGTAATATGAAGTGCATTAAAATCCTTTACTCTTTCCACCTTGGCAACACAAGCTGCAAACATCCCTTACAGCGTCATTCTCTTACCTGGGTAATATTGCCTGGGGCGGGGAGGAGCAAGACCAGCACCCGAGGTGCCTTGCTGGCAGGCAGGATGTAAGGACCCACAGCCAGTGGCATAGTCCCTGCAGGGAGGGGAGAGCCCCACGACCACAGAAACCCAGAGCAGGTGCTTGGTAATAGACTTCAGCTCAGTTACTGCATCAGCCAAACGTGCTGCTCCTAGTAATACACACAGATTGTGTGTATCATTATGTTACCTATTTATTTTGGGGTACTAGCTTGAGATTGGCTTAATAGGTATCTTTGCAAAGCCTAGAGACTGGGCATTTCTTCAGTGTTCCTTTTTGCCCTCAGAAAAGACTTTTAGGACTGTTGTATTTTGCACAGTGATAGCAATCACTTGAAGTTAATAGAAGCAGTATTTCCACAGCTGGGATAATTTGCCATAGCCCCAGAAGTCCCTATTTACAATTTCTTTCTAAATGCTTATTTTAATAATAGCTGGTTCTTTTCTTGAGCACTAAGTTGTTTCCACAAGATTTTAAAAAAAAAAAAAAAAAGTAATCTACTACTTTGTTACCAAGACTGAAAAAATGTGTTCTAAAGAAGAGAACACGAATGTTACAGGTCTATCTCCAAGTGAATTTCAATGAGAATTATCTCCACAGTAACTCTCACAGATCCAGGCATCAACTACTGTAATTCTATATTACTAACCTAACCAGTACCACATTTATGAGCTTCCAACAAACTGCAGCTGCTTTTCTATGACACTTAATCTTGAGTATCCATTGCCACCTTCTGTTCACTGCATTTTTTATTTTTCTCCATCTTCTGACCAAAAACAGACCATAATGATTTTTGTATTTGCTAGTTAAACGCTTTTTTTCCCCCTTTTTCTTTTTAACAGTGTATCTTTTTTACTTAAATAGTACAGACTAAGCTTATTTTTACACTACCATGCCCTGGTCATTCTTTTGTCTCAAAATAAATATCCTGAGCAGAAAAGCTTATTTGTTTTCTCTTTTCTTAGCTTGTGAGTAAGCCTTTGTTACAGAGGCAGCCTGACATTGTGTGGGTAACAACATTCCCAGCAGACATTAATATATATCTTCTCAAAGAGTCCCCACATTGTCTGAAAACAACTCTACCTCCAAAGGTGTCAAAAAGAGAACAGCTGTTTGACAGGTGCTGATAAAATTTATTCTTTGCCAATTGGTTTTAAACATTGCATTCTTTTATTCTTCTTGCTGCCCACAAGGTGTTACTGCAGTATTAACCCAAGGGGTCAGAACAGCTTGTCCTTCACATATTAAAAGATGTGCATTAAAAAGATTTAATCTCTTTAGTTTTTGCCTGTTTTTATTTAAAAAGGTTATAAAGGAAAAAGTTTTGGTAAAATAAGTGTAAGGGGAAAGAGCAATGGCTTCAGGAAGATAAAGGTGTTATTAGGCAAGAGCAGGAAAGGGAAGATGAGTAGGAGGGGAGAGGAGAATTTTGGACAAACTAATTTCAATAGTTGAACTAACATGGTCAATAAGGCTCCATAAGGTGATTCAGAGTTCAGAGTATTTCCTCAATCCAGAGGATTTGTCTGCTTCATTACCAACAACCCAGACTCCTAAATTAAGTATCTAATTTAGAAGAGTACATAGAATCTAAGCAAAATATTTCTTTAAAAGTATTTATTTTATAGAATCTAAGCAAAATATTTCTTTAAAAGTATTTATTTTAAAACCATGCATGACTAACCTTTTTTTCTGCAGTTATATTGTAGCCAAATGTGTTTCAGGTATACTTTCACTGGTATAGCAAAATTCCTCTAAAGATGTATGTGGTCTAATAATGTAGTTTTAAATAATTTCTGAGCTTCTAGTAAATGATACAATCATAAACAACAATCAAAATCTTCCTCACAAAAAAAAATAATAAATTACCTTCTTTCTGATAAACAGTGGCTTTCCAGACTTCAAGAAATTATGAGTGCAACTTGTTTCACTTAAAATGAATGGCCTATTGCACTCTGCCATCTCAGCACGCTGAAAGCCAGGTTAAGAAACTGTGATCCTGGAATTGCTGAATGGATTTTTATATCAGCAATATTGAGTACATCTATCACCTATATCATGTGTATTAGTTTCAGGCTATCTCATCTGCCCTTGCAGTAAAAATGCAGTGGAGAACATCTTAAGCTTTTAAAAAATGGATGTACTATTTCAAATCGGAGGAACACATGCTTAAAAATGACTGTCCATTACAAATGGGCATGGAGGTTCTCTGTAAAATGTAAAAGGATTTGCTTGTTCAACAGATCTGCAGTATGCTTATATTCCTTCACTCCCTACCTAGCAGTTTTCATCTACTTATGGAAAGTTTTCATTGCAGCAAATGTCTTTCTGGGCTAAGGATCTGGGATTACAGCATGGGAAGGGATTAGATTGTGGCAGTCTTTAGTTACCCATAGCAGTAGCAACTCTTCTTCCTTTCCTGAAACATGGAGAGCAGTACTTAGAGGAGAAAGAATGCCCAAACACTTGCAAGACATAGAGGTCCTGAAGGGAAGAGATAAAGACTACATTAAGGAGGAGGTGTTCCTCTTGGAAGAGTAGACCTTGCTACTAATGTCAAGTGAATCATCCATCTGATAAGAGAGGAATCAGTGGAAGTCAAAAAGGCTTGCGAAAAAGATAGGAGAGGAGAGCAAGGAAGATAAACTCCTGAATGGTAACAAGGCAGCCAGGTTTAAAGCGGTGGGAAGTTTTATTCTAAAGTAAGTGAGACAGAGTGAGAATTAATGGAAGTAGATCTAAACTATACGATTCCTCTGCCTCTAACAGTAATGTCATTTGATTCTTTCGAGACATCTTGAACTATCAGCAAAACTCCTTGTTTTGTAGAAGATGAATCTTTGACAGAATCTTTGACGGAACATGCTGACCCCACCCAGGCATAAGATTTTGAAATGGAAAGCGATGGTAGTTTCATGTCATTTAATGCTATCCTATTACTAACAAAGAAGAAGTTCGGATCACAAGAGAGTTGTTTTTAAATAACTAAATATTAAGGATGTTTCTATAGATGCAGTTTTCTCATTCGAAATTAATTAGCTGTGTACAATACTCCTTATGCTGGAATGCAAGAAAAATAAGATTTTCTACTCAGTAGTAGAGGAAGAAGAAATCCAAAAGATTTTGAACTGATATGAAACATAGACTTTTAGATTTTTAAATAATTTTCCACTAATAACTTTATGACCCACTGAGTAGCCCTTTTACCATCAGTAGAATTCCTTTAATCATTTCCCATGCACAGAACTAAGGATTGTCTTCCAAGTCTTTTCCTTTTGTGACTCACTTTGAAATATGTTTTCATATTTCAGTAGAAAGGTATCTCAATATCATGTCATGTTGTGTCAGTTGTTTTGTGGTTTTTTTTTTCATTTTAACAGCATTTAATTTTATATTTGTACAACATACCAAGACTCTTCTGCTCATCATAATTACTTCTTTCCTGATAATGCTACTTAAGAGCTTTAGTTTTGGTTTCTTGGGTTGTTTTTTTTCCCCACAGCTTTTAGAACAACCATTTCATCTCTTTGTGCTTCTGTTTTATTTCTCTTTCCTTATCTGCCATGTCTCTTCACCTTATGAGCACTTTACATTTTAGAAAAGTTGCATTTAAAATTCACTCAATTTGTTTCTCTCTCTGGTATCTTCAGTAACCTCTTGCAAATCCTGGCTCTCTTTTGAAAAGCATATAAATAATAAGAGAAAAATAGAACATTTCACCTTGCCAAAGGCCAAGGCGTATTTATTGTTTTGATTTCAGTACATTTGCAATACCTCAGATTCCAAAAACATCAAGTCCTTTCTATTATCTGGATGAGATGAGCTCATGAATGGAGATCAAACTAGAGAAAACAGCATCATGTTACCAGTAAAGAAAACAATAGCAGACCTTTCTCACTTTACTAACGTCGCCAATTTAAAAGGGCAGCAAGAAAAATGACAAGACAGACCACATCTGTAGGTATAATTTTCTCCATTACACACATAAGCAATTTGTTCCCATTAAGTCGAGAACTACTTAAAGTGGCTTTTGTTTAGTCATCACTCAATCAAACTGCAACAACTTATTCTGTGGTGTACGATCATCACAAAAAAAAAACCCTAAAGCTGACACAGTGTTTGTCCTCAAAGAGAGAAAGAACTTTTGTGGGTACATCACACCTGCCTTTTTCCCAATATTGTCCTATTCTCCTGTTCCTTCTTCACATCACCATAGCTTTAACTTTGAAATAGGCTTTAATCTACAAATTGAGTGCTGTTAGCTCTTTGAACTTCAAGACAATTATAATCCACAGAGAGAAAACTTCTGAGACAGCCTCTCTAAATCATTGCAAACAGAAGGTATGCAATGTTAAGATTTCTCACTGCAGAATTTCTTTGCCAGAAGAAAAACATAGAACATCTGTGGGAAAGATTAATTTTTTTTCTCAGTTAAAGCATTTGGTAGAATACCATATCAAGTACATATCTCACATTGACAGGACAACTTGCTGCGCAAAGTTTGTCCTTCCAAGTGAATGTTATAAAATTTTTCATTACAGAAATCAATAATTCAGAAGCAATTTTATTAAATGTAATTTCTAAAATTCACTCAAATTATTTCTAGCTTAAGCAGCTTTCAGCATCTTTTTAATTCTTGTTATTGAATAAATAAGTAATAAATGAAAGGAAGTAGTTTCTTACCCTCCTCTTGCTGCAGATCTGTTTGCAGCAGGCAAGACTTTTTCTTGGCCATATTTCTCTGCTACATGTTAAGATTCTCCTTCAAGCCTCATCTCAGAAACAAGGTCCAAGAGCTGGACTCTTTTGAACCAGTTTTAAAAAAGCTCATCTTTGCTTCCACGTCAGATTTGGGTTCACTTCAGACAACAAAACACAGTAGATATAGGGCTTGTGCCTAAATAATTTATCTCACAGCAACAGTTAATTCAGAGTTTAAGAACCTGCTTTAAATATCAGCGCTCCAAAAGCAGGGAGGTTTCAGAAACAACTTATATCCGGACTTCTTTCCTTTGCAGAGCCCAGAGGGTTGTGATAAGCAGCGCAGAGCCTAGTTGGAGGCCTGTAGTGAGTGGTGTGCCCCCAGGGGCCAGTACTCGTCCAACCGGACCCCAAGGGTCCAGCCTTGTTCAACATATACATCAATCACCTCGACAAGGGGACAGAGTGTATCCTCAGCAAGCTGATGATGATACAAAACTGGGAGGAGTGGCCGACATCCCAGAAGGCTGTGCTGCCATTCAGAGAGATCTGAACACGCTGGAGAGTTGGGCAGAGAGGAACCAAATTAAATTCAACAAGGGCCAAGTGTAGGGTCCTACACTGAGGGAGGAATAACCCCAGGCACCAGTACAGGTTAGGGGTTGCACTGCTGGGAAGCAGCCCTGCAGAGAAGGATCTGGGAGTCCTGGTGGTCAACAGTCTCTCCATGAGCCAGCAGTGTGCCCTCATGCCCAAGAATGCCAATGGTATCCTGGGGTGCATCAAGAAAAGCTTGGCCAGAAGGTCAAGGGAGGTTATTCTCCCCCTCTACTCCGCCCTGGTAAGGCCACATCTGGAATATTGTGTCCAGTTCTGGGGTTCTCAGTTCAAGAAAGACAGGGAGAGAGTCCAGCAGAGGGCTACGAGGATGATTACAGGACTGAAGCATCTCTCATATGAGGAAAGACTGAGAGAGCTGAGTCTGTTTAGCCTAGAGAAGAGAAGACTGAGAGGGGGGTCTCATAAACGCTTATAAATATCTAAAGGGTGGATGTTCAGATGATTTGACACTGTCCCTCATGACATCCTTGTCTCTATATTGGAGAG
>VWZZ01007551.1:250403-278089 GCA_013399095.1 Psophia crepitans
ACTGCATGAAGTTCAACAAGGCCAAGTGCAAGGTCCTGCACATGGGTCGGCGCAATCCCAAGCACAACTACAGGCTGGGTGGAGAATGGGTTGAGAGCAGCCCTGAGGAGAAGGACTTGGGGGTGATGATTGATGAAAAACTCAACATGAGCCAGCAGTGTGCGCTGGCAGCCCAGAAAGCCAACCATGTCCTGGGCTGCATCAAAGGCAGAGTGGCCAGCAGGTCAAGGGAGGTGATTCTGCCCCTCTACTCCACTCTTGTGAGACCCCACCTGGAGTACTGCATCCAGCTCTGGGGTCTCCAGCACAAGAAAGACGTGGAGCTGCTGGAGTGGCTCCAGAGGAGGCCCACAAAGCTGATGAGAGTGCTGGAGCTCCTCTCCAACGAGGACAGGCTGAGAGAATTGGGGGTTTTCCACCTGGAGAAGAGAAGGCTCCAGGGATACCTAATTGCAGCCTTGCAATACCTAAAGAGGGCTTACAGAAAAGCTGGAGAGAGACTGTTTACTTGTACAAACATATTTTTTATGAAACACATCAGAAATTCAGTTTTCCATTTCTGATCTGTGGCATGTTGCACATCTACACCCTACACGTCAGGACCCAGTTTATTGCGGGTTATGAGATTCACTGACGTAAAATTAGCCCCCATCTCTATTGCTCTGAAGAAGAGTTTTTATATATTTACATCAAATTACAGTATTACACGGCTTATTGTGCCTCCAGTAATTCAGTCACTTGAAGAGAGTACACAAAACCTGTTTCTCACATAGCATGATAAATCCTGTCTGTTTGTCATGCCTGACATATATATTTAATTGTAGCCGACAGTGTGTGGGTAGGCTACAAGTAGGAGGACAGAAATGGCAGTGACAAACCCTGTGGAATCAATACTGAGCCACAAAGCTGTCTCAGCCCCTTCTCTTTACAGCAGTCTCCTGGAACTGGTGTGGCCCTGATCATCTGCTCCTCACACCTACCCCAAGAGACAGGGAAAGCCAGCTGTGGTTCCTTTCAGCCTATCCAGAGTACCCTAACAGAAATGCTGTTCTTCATTCGTGATGGTAGTAAACTGCGAAGCAGGTAGAAATAAAAATATGGCCGTAAAGTAAGTTTTGTTTCTTTGTGAAAGTTTAAGAGGCATACTTCAGTACCTAGAGCTTTAACAAGCTATTAATGCCTTTACTATCGGAAGGAGCCAGGACGTGTGGCTAGGGACCTGCCACATTCATTCCAATCCCTGCATGTAGATCATGTTTATATTGGTGCCCACACAATCCCATGCTCTTAGAGCAGCCACAACCTCTGCAGCTCTTTCATCAACTCATTTGGGGATGGAAAGGACTAGAGGCAACTAGCCTGCATAATAACATCCATATAATCCAAGGGTATATGAAAAATTATGACAAACTGGAATGGGCATTGTTCTGTAGTGTGTTGCCTGGATAACTCCTCTACTTCAAAGCATTTCTATTTGGGATAGTGTAATCTTTAGGGAAGAATGTGTTAAGTGTTAATCACGATGGTATGTAACAACTGAAACAATCATTAAAATTATTTTAAATACATTTTGTTCAACAGAATAATAAACTGTTTCAACATCCAACTATCAGAAGGAAATTTTTCTAGTTCCTCTTCATTGTACATTTCTCTACTGAATTGTTGAAAAATGGCAGTCTGACTTGTTAACAGCTTCGACAAAGTTCTTGCTAATCAAGTTCTGTCTTTGGTCTATTTAAATTGTTCAGTAGTTACAGACAAATAACCCATTTCAAATGGAGTCATATATATAAAATTATAGTTTAGCTTTTTGCAAGGCCAAAGCTTTGAAACTTGCAAGGTGATGATTTTTTTTTTTATGAAATGCATCAGAAATTGAGTATTGTCTTCTTGAACAGCGACACTATGCATTTCTAAACAAAGCATGCCGGGATTCATTTATTTGATCCTACAATTTCTGCCATTCTCGGCAGGGACAACCTTTCACAAAAATATAGTAATAAATACAGAAACATTATATATAAAAAAAAAACCAATGTATAGATCACAGTTTGTCTAAGTCTATTATTCCTGAATACACCACTTCAGAAAATGGCGTGCTCAGAAAAATTGCTCCGGCTGAAATGTGACAGAAGATACTCAGAAGTCAATGGACCTTGCTACTAGGGGAGAAGTCAGATTTCACATTTTGCTTCATTTATTTCACTTCTGCCCATCACACTCTACAAATGCTCAGAGCAGGTGCTGACTTCCAAATGTTGGTTCACATGAGGCCAGTGGCATCTCCAGCTGGTAACATAGAGGATCTGCATCAAGGTTCAGAATTTCCAAATTAAAATGAAGGACCACACGATATATATCTCTCTGAGGGGCAGTGCTTTGGCTGGGGAAAGTCAGCCACACAGTGCTGTCTACCAAGGGTGGAAGTCAAACTTTGCATTTCATTTCCTTTCCTTTGTTTCCAGCAGCACATTCTGCAAAGCACTGACTTCCCAAAATTACTTATTTGAGGTCCAATCTGTTAGCATGAGGGAAACAATTGTGTCTGGTTTTACAAGGTAATCACAGAAATATACCAAATTTTCCTTTACATATGCTAAAATATGGGCATTTTTTTCCTCTCTTCCTATTCACAGCCCATCTTGCTAGTAATCAAAATCCTATCAGGAATTCAAAAGGCTCTTGTTTTTAGTTATTAACTGTAACTTTGTCTGCTCATTAACGTATAAGCAACTGTTTTCTTCATGCCTGGAACCTTTCTCACTACTATCACGGCTATTCTTATATGAAAAATTTTCCAAACAAAAGATAGGATGCCAAGCTCAGAATGCAGCTGAAATCTTTTCTGCCAAATCTGAAGTCACTCTTTTGTGTCTGTATTAGGAGAGGAACATTACTCTTTTCATTACTGTCATCTGTTGTTCATTTCAGTCCTCCATTATTCTTAGACTGTAGACTCTTATCTTATTGTCTTCTCCCCTTCATTAGCTGCCAATCATTCTATTTTACCTGGAGCCCAGTCGGTCTTAGATGCCATAATTAGCACTAGTCACTGAGCACTTCATTGAGAAGGTAGACTTCAAGTGCATTGAGCTGAAACCTTTTCCTTTGTCTTTTTTTTTGTAATAAAAACTCCAGATCTGAAGAAACCTGCATTTAATAGTCATGTACATCTTCTACAAAACACCTTCTATGTTATGAATGCTTCCTAAGCTAAGCCTTGCACTTGCTGTTGAAAGACTTTTGGTAACCTTGCAAAACTCAGTGGTGTGCCTCGATTCGTTCATTACAACAGAGGCCAGTATATCCCGGGAAAAGGGGTGCAATCATTGTGCATGTACATGTGCCTCTGAACGTCATTTCTTCCTAATGGCTTTTAAACCTGGTGATCAAATGTCAATCAAATAAAACAGAAGTGTTGACTTCTCAAAAGTATGAAGTTCTCACAGATTTCGTGAGGTAAGACAGCTGGTTAGAGGAGAGAAAAATCACCACGAGAAAAGCTGTATCTTCAATTTATTAGTGTTTATATCACTTTACCTGTCTTTGCATAGTAGACAAGCACTAAGACTCACAGGAGGATTCCAACAACTAATGTAGGCATAATTTAAACACTAAAGTATGAATCAGCACCACCCTCTGAACTTCTGCCTTGACTCAAGCACCTGTATTTTCACTAGGTAATTCACTTAAGCGTGTAAGCTCTGCTTTTGCACATACCCAGAAGATTTCCAGTTTTCGATGCTCAGCAGCTATTTCATGCCTTCAGCTGAGTCTTGTACTGTAAACAGTCCAATATACCAGACAAGCTCAAAGTTCACTTAAAAACCCGGTGGTGACTGCTGTCTTCAAAGAGAGCAGAAAAAACATCTTTTCCACAGCATAGAATTCTCCTCCCCATAATTTTTCTTCAATTACCTCCTGATCAGAGACTTCAAAGACACAGCTGGACTTTTCTCCACCCCAACAAAACTATTGTCTTTTAAAGATTCAGTCACAAAGGGTCAGTAAGAATAAAAGAAAAACAACATGGCTATTATTAGTGATTATACAGCTCTCTTCGGAAAGGGCAAAACCCATTTTCCATACATATTCTAAAATCTAGTTTTGCCCTTGTTTTACTCACTCATTAGATAACATGCAGTTACTAGAGTAAAAATATACCTAAAGCATCCTAACTGTATAGCTTACTGCTTATTGCATGAACTTGAGATATTTCAGACTCCTCCAGCAATGGCAAAGCGTAAAATAGGGAGTCCTACATTCTGGGTAAATACTTGCATCCCTATAATGATTTACGCAGGAGAGAAGGGGGTTGAAACACTTCAATTCTCTCCCAAAAGTTAATTGACTTGGACCTTCATCTTAAAGAGGTTTACTGAAAGATGATACAAGTCCATGAGCTCTGTATCGGTAGGACTTTGAACTTATTCCCAACATCAAGTAGTTTTCTTGTGTCTGGTTTTCTCTGCTTTCCATATACTACATGAAGTATAAGTACACTCCACAGGACTTGAGATTTCACTGTGCAAGGTAAGTACCTAAGAATAATGTGCGTAAGGGTCAGCCTTGCAATGCCCAAGCCCCTTTTTAGCTGCCCAGGAGTTGACATATGAAAAAAAAATTAACTTCAATTAAGTTATAAATCAGATGCGGTAGCTTGGGAGTCTGTGGTGTTTTCTCCAAAAAACGAACTAAGGGATCATGTAGTGACTCTATTTAAAGGTTCCTCTCCTAAAAACAGTTCATAAATATGTTCATATTTTCTAAGCCTTTCACAAAGTTAGTTTTACAGGTTGGACCATAATTTGGGCTTGATGAGGTGGATTGTTATGCTATTGCAAAGTTGCTGACAAATCTAGAACGTAACTTAACGAAGAATGACCATGACCAGATAGTGTTTTTGTTTTAACTCAGACTATCAAACTACTGTAACACCAGAAGATCCCACAGAGAGGAGAGAATGGATATAAATGCACACAGAAATAGGATTTTATACTTCTTTAGGACCAATGTCTTCATCCACCAAAGGCTGCGTTCGTATGTTTTCAGTTTTTTAACTCTGTTTATTCAACACCTCTCAATTCAGTCTGGCCACATACCAATCTGACAAAAAGCATGATGGTCAATTGTTTAAGGCCTTCGACTTCTGTTCCGGCCTTAAAAAAACCAGCAGCATTTGAGAATGACAGCAAACTTTTAACACTGTTGAGAACACGGTGTACTAAATACTAGGCTCAAAGGGCTTGTTTTTCTATTTTTATTTTTTTTGCCAGAATTGTCTTCGTAATGGGTTTGCATAACACTGACAATACACTAATCCACTGATGAGTTTTCAGGGAACAAGCGTGAAACCTGGAATGCACCCAACCTCAGATGACAGTCGCCAGCAGCCTCTCCAGCACAGCACTCGCTCTGCCCTGGAGCTGGTTCTGCGGGGCCATTCCTAGCTGCGTTTTCACATCTGAATGTAACTCCTGAAAATCCCCGAGCCTCAGTTGCCCTGTTCAAAGCCCACAGAAGCAAATAATGACTCGCACAGAGCTTTAAGCAGAAAAACATTTTGTTTTTCCAAAAGGCCTTCCAGGAGACAAATACAAAGTGTTTTTGCACTTAAAAAGAAAGCGGTGAAAAGGTTCCTGTTTCTTACTGCAGATACAGAGCTCTCAATAAATCGTATATAGTCTGTAATCTTCTGATGACTTCAACAACTGAGCAAGAAGAAATCACACCATACTGCAAACAGCTAACATTAATACACACACATAGTAGCTGCACATCTGTACTGAAATGTTACAGTCTTAAAAATACTAAAAAAAAAGTGAAGACAATAAAAAGACATGAATCTGTATATTGAGTCACAATAATTTCAAATTACCCATGTAAAGTTTTTTTGCCATGTTCCTGCCTATTTGCGTTGCTCCTGTGTTTGGCAAGCCTCTTCATAATTTTCATATATTGCTCCTTTATGCCTCTGCTCCATTTTGCATGCATGGCATGCCTACACTCATCCACAAGCTCTTCCACAAGCCCTCTCTACTGGTGAAGTCACTCTGCAAGAGTTTCTACCGTGATGTGAAGGAAAGAGTTCCTTGTTGTCCCAGTTCAGGAGGGTCTTGAGTGTCTTATGGACTGCTTGTTTTTAGAAAGTCAGTAAAATATTTCTTGTTTCATCATCTTGTTCTTCCAGCTCACCATTGTACTTCTGTTTTACAGCTATTTTTAATCAAGGGAAGGATCAGGCCTACTTGTGTATTTGATTATACTGGAGGAATGTGCATATATGTGCATATATCAGGATTGCTCAAACAATTGCTATATTTACATTTTTATACCAGAGATGTGCTTGGGAAAGGTGATCAACAAGGGGTCTGATCTAAACCCCACTAAACTTACGTGAAGACTCCCATCGATTTAGAGAGTTTTGAGTCTTTCATATGTTGCTCAGTCAGTTGTTAAAGCATTTCCTGAGAAAATTACCATTGTACTATTAGAGTCTTAAAAATACACCATATAACATAAGCTACAATTCATAAATCATTTTTAAAAACTTCAGAAACTTTACTTAGCAGGAGGAAGGCTAGGAAAGATGGAAAAAAAACCCCAAATCTGTGCTTGGACATTCATGTTTCTTTGAAGGCTAATGATAAAAATTAAATAGAAACAAGTAAATTATTGCAAAGTAAGGTAGAAATTTAATTAATTTGAATTAAATTGAATTAATGCAAGGATGCTGCTAAAAATCAGTGAAAGCAATTTTTTACAAAGAGAAGCACACAGCCCCAAACCCTACCATAGTCATAACACAATATGGAGAGACATGAGAAACAACAAATCAACTGAACATATCGGGATCTTTGAGAATTTGATAACCAAGAGACATGACAGATGGTTGAATAGCAAACCCACAGACATCCTGGTTCTTGTGTGGAGCAAAGCTTTTTCCAAATTCTCTCAAAATGTAGTTGCTTAATTTGCTGAATTAGTTTACCTCCTACATTTGGGAAATTCATAGCAAAGAAGGAAGGCAAGTTTGCCAATTTCAGAGAGTTCAGATATTTTAAAACAGCAAGACCCAGAATTTCAAAGAGTTTTTATTTCAGCTTGCAGATGGAGAAACTGAGGAACAGATGGATTGAGAGGGCCTCTCGTGCACTGAGAAACTCCTCTTGAATTCAGTTAGCGGTGAACACAGAATTGGTGAAAACAAGCTTGCACAGCAGAGCTAACTACTGGAGTTAGAAACAGGATCTAACACCTCCCTCAACCTCACACTTCAGACTCCAGGTCAAAACAAGTCTTTTCTCAAAATAGGAATCTGATAGCTTTTCAGAACCCATTCTCTACTAATCATTGCATGAGGTTTTATGTCTCAGAACACCCATCAATCTGTTGTTTCTTAAAATTAATAATTTTCTGGCTTGCCTTTGCCATAGAAATGTGAGATGGACCCAGTTTTTTAAAAAGGTCTAATGAATTGCACTTTGAGTGACTTCAGACATTTATATGCAAAAAAGTAGATTTTTACGTGGTTTTCTGGGGGGATACCTGATGGTGCTGGCATCTTTAAAAGGACTTCCACAGGCCTGGCACAGCCATTCTCTGCTGTTCAAACCTGTCATATTTGCTGTGATTTTGGTCTTTACACAGTGTCTAGAATAAAGCAATCTACACACCTAGATCCAACAGGCTTAACTTGAAGGCACATAACCGTGTTGTCTTAGGTTCCCCACACAGTCAAACTGTGGGATGTGCCCAGAGCTAAACAGAGGGTATCTAGACCTCGATCAGGGAAACATTGCTGATATGACAACATTGCGTTTCAGTTCCTGAAAGCAGTGTGCCTTCTAAGTTCCTGTCACTGTTATCACATCTCCGCTTCACCTCACAGAGACATCACAGAGCTCCCAGGCTTGCAATGATGCATCTGGCAACCAACCTGCCATACATCTCCAGAAGCAAATCTCCCCTACCCTCCAGCTGCTAACGGGGGCAGAGGCCACAGGCGAGCACCCCAGGGCAAAACCGAAGGAAATGCCCCTGAAGGACATATGTTGTGAACCTTGGGTTCTCAGCACCAGCTGTTCCGCTCTGTAAATCCACTCGTACTGACCCATGCTATTTGCTAATGCAGACATAGCTAACTCTAGAACCAGATGTGAAAGAACTTCTTGCCTCGTATTAAGAAACCCTATGACCCTGTAAAGTCCATCAAGAAATCATTAAAATTGATTAAATCTATGCTATTTAGATCCACTAAAATATCCTCACTTGGGTTTTATTTGCATTTGAAATTACGTAAATAAAATGTTTCATCCTGCTTTTGGTTGAGGATGTGTCTGTGGGAGATTTTGGGGTATTTTTCTATATGTTAGAAAAAGGGAGTGAGACTCAGCTCATTTATTTTTAAGTACATAAAAGACAGATTGCTTTCAGAAACACATGCTTGAGATGGTGATTTATCCCACTGTTCTCAGACACCGGGTGTAGGATAGGATAGATTACTCCTTGAAGATCTACTCCATTGGTTAATGAAGGAGCCTAGAAGTGTAATTTAGATTAAAAAAGTAGTATTTAAATACATACAGCTAGTAAAGGTGAACAAAGGCCTATATTTCACAATAAAAAGCCATTAGATTCCCAACATAATTTCATTTTTAAAATTCTGAACTCAAATATGATAACAATTTCATATCTCAAAAAGAAAGAATTGCCAATGAGAAAAATCCTTTTCCATAAACAGTTTTGATCTCAACTGACTGGTGTTTTGCAACAAACTCCCTATGCTTTGGTATATAGATATCTTGAACTTAACTCGTACTTAATCAAGCCATTTATAGCCATACCATATCTAGCATTAATAAAAATATGAATTACATGAGAAATTAATAGATCTACTACAGCAGACAACTTCTAGCCCTTCTAGGCTCTAGTTTAATGTTATAGACAAGAGTATACAGCATATTTTTGCATATTCACAACAGATAATTTTTTTCCCCGGGAAATATTTATTTTGCTGAGTTAGCCTATTGCTATTTTTTAAAATATCCATACTAAATAATATTAGAATGAATGTTACAAATAACATTTTTTTATCTCAGTGTGCAGTGCTGACGAGTGTTGCTGAGCCTCTTTGTTCCCCGTTTGCATGATGGGAAATGTGATAGAGAGCACTCATAAGGTCCGTTTCCTCTAGCCCCTTCCTTCACTTTAAAGTGGTGAGTGCAAGCCCGCAGACAACCTTTCTGACCAGATGAGGGGCGCTCTGCCCAGGGTAGGCAAGTTGTAGAGAGATTCTGAAATTAACTGAAAATAGTTAATAGTCTAGTCTTCTGGAGACTAAACTAAGACTTCTGGGGACCATGGAGGAAATAAAAGTGGTAATATTTAGGATAAACTGACTTGCAAGCCCTGAAGTTTATCAGTAATCTGGAAATACAAACAAAGGTGAGCTCGTGAATGAAAGACAATTTTGCACAGTTGTTCCAGGGAGAACTGGTTCTCTTTATGGATGTATATAGAAATACCTCAACTGGAAGCTAATGGCACTGTACTGATCTTAACCAGGGTCATGCTTATGTAGAGAGCATCTGGAGTTATGATGAGGCCTGTGTTAGGACCAGGAGTTGGCACAGTAAAGGAAGCAAAATAAAGGTGGAGATCTGAGTGCAGGTTACTCTGCTTAGTTCAAGGTAACACAATAAACAGTAGAAAAAAATGTGTCTACAGGAACTAAGAATGAAGATAACTCTGAAAAAAACCCAAATTAATAGAAGTTTAGAACATTAATAGATTCTAGAAATAGATGAATGCTGATTGTCCTACAAGTCACTGCAACCACAAAGGAGGTCGAGGACTATGGAGAATGCTTTTGTAGGCTTCATAGTAACATAATACATTGGCAATAAAGTTTGTAATTCACATTGCTGTAAAGGTTAATTTTATTCATACTAGGGAAAGGATGAAAGCTGATGTTTGCAAATATCACAGTATGTACCAGAGATAACAAAGCATTTCCAAAGTCATTGAAGAGCATATATGAATATGCATTACACTTAGTAATTTCTGCAGAAAATATTGATGACTTTCCACAGTCAGCTTTAAAAGAGTGCTGGACTACATATTGATACTCAGGAAATTTAATTTGAATCAGATAAATTAGCTACAAATTTAAAAACATTAATTAAACAGAATTAAATCTCTGCGTGGACAATTTCATTCAAAATTAAAGTGACATCAATATGGTATTCATTTTCAAAGTGAGTTAAGCAAAACCAAATTAAGGCCATCAGTTCTAAGAAAAAAAAAAAAAGAAAGAAAATCCCTGTAGATTTTCACTGTAACCTAAGCTGTCATTTTTAAAAGTTACTCTCTTAGTGTCATCTTCTAGTTTATTCTCTGGGCTTGCCTGAATTGATCCAGAAAGAATTTTAATAATGTATGAAAAATTTCAAGTCAGACCAAGGGGTTTTTATATGCAAGGCAAACTCCCAGACGCTCCATAAATCGTAATAAAAATCATAAGGGATATTTGACTTACAATCTTCCTTTTCCACAGGATAACAAAATTAGCAACACCTCCTTCTCAGATTAACAAATAGAAGAAATATTATTAACTAATAAAGTAATTTAGTGATTCAGAAACAGAAGTTTCAGGTTTATGAAGATAACAGTTCTGACAAATATGTGTTTATATATTAGTCACTAAAATTAGGTGGGACACAGCCATTTTTCTGTCATGAGATATTCTACCCTAGCCCTTCATCAGAATTCGCCCCGTGGACATGTTTGGAGAACAATGATTCTTTGACTTCAGTATTGACTATATATTCTTTCCTTGCAATTCCTTGGGGAAAACAGATTAACTTCCTTCCCTAGTGAAATTTACCGTCCTTTTATTTATCTCTTTCTTTTAATAAGGGTACTTTAATAGGCCCATTTAATACACCAAGTTATCCAATTTACATCTTTAAGAAAAATTGATTTTTAATTCTCTTTACATTAGATAGGATACCTATTTACGGCACTTTATGTGAGATTGGAATCAGACTGACTTGTAACTAAAGTAACAAACACCTCAGCTCTGTGTCAAAAGGTTCAAATGAGCAGCAAGCATACTCGCAAACGAGTCACTCAAATGGGAGTTCAGGGGAAATTTACAAAGTTAGCATGTAAATAAATTTAACATCAGTGAAGTTTACTTCATGCGTCAAGAACAGGTAGTGAACAGAGCAGATGGCATCACTGCCAAACATTGCGAATTCACCATTTATTCTAGTCTCACACTGCTTAATTTCCTGTCTAAAGTAATCGTGATAAATACTACTTCATAGTTTTTAAAGCAGAATTCTTTAGGTTATTTTCTCATGGAATTCAATACAACTCTAATATACATCCATTTGTAACAGCTAAGAATACTCCCAACTTTTCAGTAAATTCAGTATGAAGCTATTTTAAAATCTGTAATGTCACATAATGCCTTAAAAAAACAGTTTTCTGTGTAGAAATCATTAAATAAAAGCTGGAAGGGACTTCAGTTGACCTTCTGTGTGAGGCAGAAGCAACTAGGTCACTGCCCATGAAAAGACTGTTCCTAAAGAATTCCAGCGGTGGGCGCTCCATGTCCTGCCCAGACAACCGACTGCAGCTTATAAACTCCCCTTACAGTTACAGAGTTCACAAACAATTTCTCATTTTCTCTTTGAAGTGGTCTCTCGCAAATAATGACTTCTACATTTCTCAGTGTTTCCTCTCTAATGTGAGCAAGCCAAATACATTCAATAATTTTATTTTGTAGAACTTCTGCCTGTGACTGTTCCCTGGACTTGCTCTAGCTGGCTCACATCTTTCTTTATCCACGACCAGACAGAGTCCTCAGTGACAACTTTACCACTGTTGGAGCAAGAAGAGTTACTTTGAATACTATCAGGTTCTACTCTCTTTTGGACATTGCCAGCAAGAGCTATGCCTGTTTTTGCAAGATCATGACATCACTCAGTGAAATACAGTGACTGAGTGATTACAACCCTAGAACTTTCTTCAGAGCAGCTACTTAGGCAGTTGTTTTCCAATATAGATTTTGTTAATGATGGGTACTTAGATGTAGGAAATATTCACATATATAACTGTTTCTTTTCAGTACACACGTTTGGAAAAAAATCTGTTTCAAGTATGAAAGTATGCCCTTTTTTTATGTAAAGTCCCTTCATATTTGAATACTGTATTAATAAAATTAGAACTCTTCAGAAAATTTTGCTTTTTTTCTGCAGGCAAAGTATGAGCTTACTTGTATCCATGCTGTCGCTTAATAGGACAAGAGGGAATGGTCACAAGTTGCACCAGGGGAGGTTCGGGTTGGAGATTAGGAGAAATTTCTTCTCAGAAAGAGTGGTCAGACGTTGCAACGGGTTGCCCAGGGAGGTGGTGGAGTCACCGTCCCTGGGGGTGTTTAAAGAAAGGTTGGATGTGGTACTTAAGGACATGGTTTAGTGGGTAATAGGTGGTGGGGCGGTTGGACTAGATGACCCTTGAGGTCTCTTCCAACCTTAATGATTCTATGATTCTATGAAAAAATGTTTTTTCTATTACAACAGAAAAGATAGACATGCAACTGTTAAATTGAAGATTCTACCAATATTTCCTCCTAGCAAAATTTACAGCATTCAGATATCTCTGATTTTGGTAGACAATTTTCTATTTTTGTGAAAGCCAAATTTCCCAGGTTACATTGTACTCTATTATGTGTGAAGAGGTACTTCAGCAATCCAGTCACAGCAATATCAATATCATCACTGCTAGTCTGAGAGGGAACAGTAAATCATTAGCTCTTCTATTAAAGGCCTTTAATCGTGTCCCTCATTGCAACATGTCCCTCACATGCAGCATGTATTGGCCCTAGAAGTTAAACCTCAGTATTTGAATCCCCTGGCAGCTGGAAGTTTTCAGAATTAGCCAGTGCTCAGATCTACCTTATCCTTAAGAAAGGAAGACTTCCTGGCCTTGCTATGCCCTCCTCTTGAGAGGTTTTCATTACAAAAACCACAAAAACATATTGTTAAACCACTTGGCTGGGAAATGTATGCTCAGGTGGTTTTTTCCCCTTATGTTCACTCTTTTTCTAAGAACTTATTTTTACTTAGACCTTGATAAATGCACGTTTTCTCACGCAGGGTTTTTTGGCATTAATAAAGGGAACCACATAATTTAAAACTAAATATTTTATTTCATCAAAGCGCCAGCTGTTCTTACATATGTAATAATTGAAAATTGCCTAGGCAACCTGCATAACTACTCAAGACATGAGAAGTCCTCCAGTGACACTGGCTCTGACAGCTTGCACTTAATCACTTTCTTCTTTAGGCATGAGCAGCAGATAGCTTTGCATCGGTATGGTACATTGCCCTCTCTAGAGATGGCAGCTCTGCCCCTCACCCTTACGATCTCAGTCTCCATATTGCTCTTGCAGGCAGAGGGAGATATGTTCCTCCCACGGATGGGTGAGAGTGGCTCTGCCGCTGTTGCCTCTTGAGGAAGCCAGTGACCCCAAACAGACTAACGTTAGCCTTTGTGAATATGTCCCAGTCTCATACCCTAACGTCTTGTTAAATATGGGAGAATTATTTTAAAGCTTTCCTTACCAGATTAAGCCCTTTCCAAAAGTCCATTCTCAGCCAAGCTCTGATAAGAAAACCAACTGGGATGATTTTTGTATAATCTTAAATTACAGGTTTTTTTCTCAAAACTGATAGCACAGTCAGTTCTGTGTCACTCCATGTTCACTGATGCAATACTTTCCATATCAACGTGTTTAGCTTACAAGTAATGTTCCTCTGATTTTTAGCTTGATAATCAGTAACAGGAAGAACAAATTAATTTATTTCCACATCATCTTTAATGAATGTTTAAAATCTACTCTAAAAGTATATCCACACAATAATCATGAGAGTGAGAAAAGCAAGTAGCTACCCAAGCAAGCTGAGTCAAGCCAAGTTAAGGACCACAACTGTGTGCTCAGGTGGGTGCAGATTTGAGCACTGGCTAATTTACCACACCCTGACGTATACCAATTTTAACCTTGAAGCATCTTGGTCTTCACTGTGGCACTGACCTACGCAGCCTCTTACCTATGTGTTTGCACAAATATAACCATTTTCAGCAGGAATGTAGTACCTTTATGTATTTAGGATTTTTTTTTCCCCAGGAGGAAAAGCAGCATCCAAATAATTTACTTTTAGAGTTCTATGGTGTTCAGTAGCGAAAGTAAGAGAGAAAATCTACTTTTTTAACAAATTCAAGAAGATACGCCCGGAATATACGGCAAGCAGAAAAAAAAACAACCCCCAAAAAAGCACTATGGCTTATAAATGGTTATGTTTGTCATAACATGAACATAACATAATATGAAGCTTGTTTAAGCTTATAAATGGTTATGTTTGCANGTTACTCTACTCTCAAAGTAAACTCCAGCTTATAAATGGTTATGTTTGCATTTTTAATTTACATTGTCTAATTAGCATTCATTACCCACAGTCAGGATGAATCCCATGTAAACTAAAATTAATAAGTTACAGTACTGAATTACCACAATCTAAGATGAACTGCCCCATAGAACACAGATTAAAATTCAGTTATTCTTAGGAGATAATAAATTCAATTAGATTCCATATTTTATTGGGGAAAAAAGTCAGTAAAGTTCTCAAATTCTGGACAAAGAATGTAGAGCCTGAATTAGGTTGACAATGTTCTCACAAGTTTGAGGGTTGTTTTTTCAGTCCAGTACTTTTAAATAACAGACAAATGATTCACAGAAATTAAAGTAACATTTTGATCCTGTAAAAAAACATAAGCAATATCACAAGCACAGTCAGTGATAAGCTCTACTGCCCCAAAATAAAAAATCCCTGGAGATATGACTGTGACTTGGTCTTCTGTAATATTTTCTTACTTTAATCATATTGTTCTCTCATATTCCACTCCCATTGCCTATTTGGAGGCCTAATCTTGGCTTTGATGAGGTTTTATATTTGTTCCTGTGAAGAACAGGAATTTTAAAACTAAAAAACTTGAAAAGGTTAAGAGAAACATTTCCTTCCCCGCTCCTTCCATTGGAGCAGCGTCCCAAGAACATTGATGGTACACATCATGGATGAAACAGTGCCCAGGACAGGAACAGGGAATAGACTGGGAAGGTTGTAGTCATAGTACTAAGCTTTAGAAACAAAAAAATAAAAAATTCCTACACCAAAGTATAAATAAGTGTTCGAGTAAGGAATATGTGTCAGGAGATACAAATTATCATAATGGATAAAAATGCAAAAACTTTCTGGCATAGAAGCTGAATAAAGCAATGAGTCAATGTCATTACAGTCATGATATTCAGCATAATTCAGCACAAAATATCATTTCAAAGACAGAAAACTGAAAAAAAAAATTACCAGGATAACTCTTTTCCTAGTGTTCTGGATAATTTATTGATAAATGTAAAATCTGGGTGGCAGAACTGAAAAAATAAACATTTATTTTATCATGAAATATCAGCTTCTAGAGGCCACTCTTGACGTGCCTTTGATAAACCTTGGAAGTCCATAAAAAGCAGCACAAAAATGCACAGGTGGGTTTAAAGTGGTTTTGAATTAGTTTTATTAACATGTCATGTATTACTTTAACTTCAGTTTCGTGACTGGAGACTCATAATGATATAGGCTGGTAGAGAAAAAATATCTAAGATCCTAGGTTTCAATATCCCTGTTCTCCTACTGAACCACAGGTTTGTGTTGAAGGTGTTTCTTAGCAGCTGCTGTCTGCTCTGCTTAGTCGACAAGCTGTCCTGACACTTTGCCAGCAGTCGTTTGATGATCCCTTGGTTCAACAGCTGGGTATATTATTTAAAAGCAAATAATCAATAAAAAAGGAGGCAAAGTAGACTAGCTTCTATATGAGATACTTGGAAACTTCTCATTATAAATGTGAAAACTGTATTCTAGTTTCAAAGAGTGCACTGCCCATTTTTAATAAGCATTAATCCCTATATTCTTATCGCAAAGTTCAGTAGTGTCTACAGAGCCTACAGAGATTTATTTTTTAATGAAAATAAGGTGTTCAGCTGCAATTATAGGTCTTTCTATGATGTTCAATTTTCTACAATATGTCTAAACCATATGATTTTCATCAGCTTACCCATATATTTATCTCCACACTTGCCTCTGCCCATCTTGATGGTGAGGTAAGGAGTACTAGACGTGTTTTAAACCACTCAATCTTAAGGAAGGCTTCTCTAAAAAACTATGAACAATTTCTAGTGCCTACCTTCTGATTCTTATATCAAAATTCTCATATACCAGATGAATCCAAGTGTGAGAGATGATATAAAAATAAGGAGTGAAGGTTCATAGCATGCGTACAGAAGAGTTCAGGGTTACCCAAAATATATCTATGGCCACCTCAGTGCTTTGAAAGGTGGAAGGTTACATGTATAGCCCATCTGAACGGTTGCATGCACCTACAACATATGCAGAAACACTTCCAAAAGAGCCAAAAAGTTGGATAAAATTATGCAGTTTTGAAGTTCTGTAAAAAAAAAATAAAATATGTCAAACTAAACTCATCAGCATTTGGGAAAATAAACACCAGAAGGAGCCCTCAGGGATATGTGTGTCTTACTGCATTTTAAACAAATATCAAGGTAGTTAACTTTCATGATAAATACACTGCCATTTGATTTCAGTAATTTCTTAACAGGAATAAAATTATGTTTGTTTATCTCAAGCAATTACTGAAATTTCATAAGTTGCTATGTTATTTTCAAGCACCATATCAGTCCCAAACATGAATTAGAGAAGAGAATTTCTATGGTATTTCAAATGCTTTTGAACCACAATTGTCCTAGACTGGGAATTCATGCTCCATAGGTTTTCTGGGCAGAATTAAAGTTATGCAAACACACCATTCACTATTTTTTATACCATCATATGCTAGCTATATCCCCACACTCACTTCTAGTGCTAATTGAGTTACTTAAAATATCAGATTTTAAATCATCAGATCTATTTTCTAGGCACTCACTTACCCCCACTCCATTACTGCAGTACCTAAGTCATGCAAGATTGGCATGTGTAGAAACAAGCTTTTTCACAGCTCAGTCTCTACATGTCTCTTATATGAGGTCTTGGTTCACCCTCCCAACCAGTTCTGTCTGCAGCCACATACCCCAGGTAGAGGGCTCCTGGTCCAACCTGCTCATCACAGTCCTTGAGGAATGGCCTCAAGCTGCATCAGGGGAGCTTTAGGTTGGATATTAGGAAAAACTTCTTCATGGAAAGAGTAGTGATGTGTTGGAACAGACTGCCCAGAGAGGTGGTTGAATTGCTGTCCCTGGAGACGTTCAAAAAACGTGTAGACGTGGCACTCCAGGACATGGTCTAGTAGGCATGGTGGTGTTAGGTTGATGGTTGGACTTGATCTCGGAGGTCCTTTCCAACCTTAGGAATTCTATGGTTCTGTGATTCTATAGGAAGACAGTTTCTTCAGCCACCACAAGCTGGGCCCATGACAGCTGTGAAATTACTTAAACCCTATAGACCATCTTTGTAAAGGTATCTGAATATGCAGATACACCTCCAGTGTTACTTTTAAAACATACTGGAAACCAGTTCCTTCGGGGAGTCAGCTGCCTTAGCATTTCCAAAATAATCTTGCTTGAAACTACCATGCAAACTTTGCCCACCTGATTTCTTTGATCTTCCAGCAAGTATCTGTGACAGTGTCTGGGAGCAAACTTCAATTTGCCAAATGCTGGTTCAGGATACCTGCAGGATCATCTTTCCACTCCTCGAGCTGCTAATTGAAGAGTTAGTCTCTAAGCTTTGTAAGGGACAAAACACCACCAGCTTTTTCTTTTTTTTTTTTTTTTTTCACAAGAGCCACAAATATACCAGTAGCTTCTGCTAAAAGGAAATTTGGAATTCAGATAGTTTCCACCAATGCGAGTTTCCCATGGATACTATTTAGTTTCTCTTGTTGAAAGCAAATTAACAATATGGTGTGGAACAGAGCTAGCATCTGTGCATTCACTTATGCCCAACACCCTGTGCTTTGGCATATGATACACTAAAACATGAATTTTTACATGATCAAATCTCAGCTCAATCAATCTCAGATTGCCTACATGAACTCTTACTAACAAAGCAGCGAGTATGGAAATAAAGAACCGCAAAAAAAGATGACTCTCTTTTCAACTGAAAGCAGCTGCTCAGGCTGTCTGAAAAACGAGAATTCAATTTGTAGCAACAAAACAGAGACCACTTGAAAATGTTCAAGGAGAGAGAGAGAAAAATCGTCAAATACAGACCTGACAAGCCTCCCACACTTGGCGAGACACTCCTGCAGCTGGCTCCCATCTTGCGCTCCTCCTCGAGCAGAGCTGCATCCCACCTCTTCGCAGTGCAGCGTCACGGCCTCTCTCTTGCTCCATGCCAGACACGGCCTCAGGTACCTGGGTCTAACGCAGCAGGTCTGACACTGTCTGGGCAGGGCCCACTTTCCAAGGAGCCCAGCTAACAGGCTAAGCGTCCTGCCTTCACAGCCCCCGGTGATAATGCAGCTTATCTGAAGCCCCCATGCAGCTCATCTTTCCCATGGCATGAGCCATGCCTGGGTTTCACACCTCCCCAGAGGAGAGGTGTGCACAACTGGAAAGTGAATGTCAAAATATTTCGTTTAGTCCAGGAATGAAGCCACAATCTAGGGCACGGGAGGTCCATGTTACCGTCCCTGAACACCCCTTTCCAGCCACGTTAAACTTTGTCTCCTGCAGCCCCACTAAGCACGCGGCACCTGAACTGCAGCCCTTCTGGAGGCTGTTGTGTTTGCTTTCACTACAAATTACACCCTCCCCTGAGAAACCTCCCCTAGAAAAGTTTGTTTCAGAGCAAGTGCATTTACAGAGGATTTCGGTTTTGACAAAACCGTACTTCCTAGTGGCAAGCACAGCTCTCAACGTTGCATTCTAGGGCATCGATGTATGCGAATTACTGGGATGCGGTGAGCTTTGTTCTCTGTTTACAAAAACGAAAGCATAGGCAGGAACTCTTTCTGTCAGCTGTCATAATTAGCAATAAGCTAGTGTTCACTGAAGAAAGTTTCTGGCAAGTTGTCAGCCAGAAAATGGAAAATCAGAAAGAGAACCTTTATCAGACTCGAAAAACAAGTGTAACATGTAAGCACGCTTAGCGCGACGCTTGGCTTCACTGCACGCAGCTCATCCGTGCGGAGTGGAAGCAAACAGAAGCGGGTATCTGCTGAGACAGAAGGAAGGAAAGGGATTAGCTGACAAGGGGAAAAGTGCTATGGGAATTTGTAGGAAGGTCTAAAGCATCCGGTTTATCTTGTTTACTAAGTTGAAATTTTCTGCATATAGCTTATAGTAGAGGCCCTTCCTTATCTGCTCATTTTTGCACATTTACCGAGGGAATTTACCTTACACTTGCTACACAAGTGTTTCTGTCTCCACTGAGGACAAGAAGAATGCTGAACTGGAAAAAACGTAATCAAAAAGTATGTAGGATCCACAGTGTCAAATCGGACTATCGCTCTTGCACGATCAGCGTGCTTCCACCACAGAGGCAGCGACAAATGCCTGGGCAGTGGGAAAAACACAACACGTCTGAACCCAGATTTAATAGAACAACTACATATCAAACTCACATTTGACCTCCTAATTTCTCATTGGCTTTTAACACGACATAAATATTTTGGAGCATGATATTGGATAGTATTTCTCTAGCATATGGAACTGCAGCAAGATTATGCTACTGAGGAAAACACCTACAAAGAGCCTTCACACTGAGAGTACAGGACATGTTAGGAACATACATGTTGTGGCGAGCTGGGGACTGGCCTCTTCTCGCAGATAACTAGTGACAGGACAAGGGGAAATGGCTGCAAGTTGCGCCAGGGGAGGTTCAGGTTGGAGATGAGGAGAAAATTCTTCTCTGAAAGGGTGGTCGGGCATTGGAACGGGTTGCCCAGGGAGGTGGTGGAGTCACCGTCCCTGAGGGTATTTAAGGAAAGGTTAGATGTGGTACTTAGGGACGTGGTTTAGTGGGTAATAGGTGGTGGGGGGATGGTTGGACTAGATGATCCTTGAGGTCTCTTCCAACCTTAATGATTCTATTCTATTCTATTCTATTCTATACACAAGGCTTACCAATAACAATCCAGGTGAAAGCAATCTAAGACTACTCCAGGGCTATAGAACTCTCCTTTTATTATGGCAGGGCTGTAACGAGGCACAGGACAAGGCATGCCTGCCCTGAGATGAGGGAGAAAGCGTGCCAGATGAATACAGAGGGTGAGGTCAAGAAATGGAGAGAGTCTCCCATTTCAGACATGTGCGGGATGAGGCATTTGGAGATTATGTACTGAAAGTCAGAAATATCATTTTAATTAATTTAACAACTTTTTTGAGCTGCTTCAGTAAGTAAATTTCCTTCATAAAGAAAAATTCCCTCTATATTCCTCTATGAATCCTTCTTCAGTGTCCAGAGCAAGAAGGGAACCATCTGGAAAATTCATACCAGCCTAACACCATAAAGCAGAAATTTCCTAAGTAGTGCATTTAGTTTGCAGTGTGGGTGTTATTCATGGAAAACACCAACAGGAAAAAGACTACCTAACCCTGCTAATATGTGTGACCTTCTCGATGCCTCAAAATAATATTGTGAGTCCTTGAAGGCTAGATTAAATGGTTTTTCAGCTTTAACTTTAAAAATAGAACCAATACTCATGGCTTCCAAAGTCACATCAAGGATGGATGCCCCTCGGAGGGACAAATAAACAAGGAAAATATTTCCATTACTCATCAGCTACTGCTGCCCAAGAATGAAGTGGCAGCAGATGGAAGGATCTTGGAATGGGATAAGGAGGCCAAAAGGGCAGCTCCCAAAAGTGCCTATCAACTGGTTGATAGTCTTCCTCACAATGACAGATTGTTTCTGAAAAATTCCCCATCATCACACATTGTCTCTGCTGCTCCTTCCTCCTCAGGGGGAGGAGTCCTCACACTCTTCCCTTGCTCCAAAATGGGGTCCCTCCCACTGGAGACAGTCCTCCACAAACTTCTCCAACATGAGTCCTTCTCACGGGCTACAGCCCTTTATGAACTTCTCCAGCAAGGGTCCTTTCCGTGGGGTGCAGACCTTCAGGAGCAGACTGCTCCAGCGTGGGTCCACCACAGGGTTACAAGTCCTGCCAGCAAACCTGCTCCGGTGTAGGCTCCTCTCTCCACGGGGCCACAGGTCCTGTCAGGAGCCTGCTCCAGCATGGGCTTCCTAGGGAGTCACAGCCTCCTTCAGGTGTCTCCACCTGCTTTGGCATGGGGTCCTCCACGGGCTGCAGATGGATATCTGCTCCACCATCATCCTCTATGGGCTGCAGGGTGACAGCCCACTTCACCATGGTCTTCTCTATAGGCTGCAGGGGAATCTCTGCTCCGGCTCCTGAAGCATCTTCTCCTCCTCCTTCTTCCCTGACCTGGGTGTCTGCAGAGTTGTTCCTCTCACATATTCTCCTCCCTCCAGCTACAGTTGCACAGGTTTTTTTCTTCTTCTTAACTATGTTATCCCAGAGGTGCTACCAACATCACTGATGGGCTCAGCCTTGGCCAGCAGCAAGTCCAGCTGGCATTGGCTCTGTCAGACATGGGGAAAGCTTCTGGCAGCTTCTCACAGAAACCATGTCCGTAGAGGCCTCGACTATCAAAACCTTGCCCTGCAAACCTAATACATGTCCCCATCAATATCAGTGCTTTGTCTGGCTCTGGAAGGAGCTAAAATCTCTTAAAGGCAATACTTTTTAATTTCTCATTGTAGAAATAAGAGAAATTAGAGAATAAATTTGTGGAAAAATATTTTCTTTCAATACATATTTGCTCAAGTATTGCCACGTATCACTTGTTTTGGGAGGAAACCAGATAAAAGGTGACAAGAATAAGGTAATTTTCTAGAAGTGTGTTGTAAGTGTTTGCTCAAAGAGCAGAAGTTTTTGAAATAAAAAGTGGTGTAACAATTTGTAGCTTATGAGGAATGTTTTTCAGTTTAGCCAACTGAATTTTTGAGCCAGCATAGTCTTTGTGTGCATGTTTTCATGTCATTTGTATTTTGTCATGAGGTGCCACAATGTTTGTTAGACTGCAGTAAAATAGAATGAAATAAAATAAATAAAGTTTAAGTTCCTGGGGTGTGTAACATGCAACTACTTGTGGTTAAAGCCAGTACTGACAGACTGGATCAGATGAAAAAGTGATCTCTATTACTTCACTACACTTCTCTAGGAAATTAAAAAAAAAATAAAAATCTTAATTCTAGTAATTACATAAGCTTAACAGCAGCTTTATAGCATCTATGAGCAATGTGGTGGTGAAGGACAAGGTAAGGTGGATTAATGTATCACAAATAAAGCAAAAGCCTGCACTAAAAACTTGGTGATTGTTAGGATGCAAGTAGTATTACTCCACCTTCTTACCTGAGAATGGCAGTATCCATATATGCAAGGTACTCCTACCTACCTAGATCAGCTTCTTAATCAGCAATTCCTGACACTGAAACCCATCCTTACTGGGATGGAGCATACGAATCTAAGGTTTTTGAGTAGGAAGAAGTAACACCCAAGGCTTTCAGCTGCATTTCCTGTGATGAGTACAAGGCCAGAAGATGCAACTTCAGCAATACCTCTCTGGGTGCCTCAGCCTTTGAATTGCTTTAACGTGATACAGGCACTGCCAGCGATTCCTCTCTGCGAGCTCTTTTCATGACCTTTTATCCAACCAGCATGCCCTCCAGTCCTGTCTCCTGCCTAGTTCCTCATACTTGGCCAAAGCAATCCTTTTCCCTTGTTATGAGCCACTGTTAGCCCTTTGGGAACATCTCTGCTATAAGGGACATCAGACTGGCTGGAAACCCTCTCTGCTCGTTTTCTACAAAACCATAGCATTTGGTTTTGGTGAGGCCTCACCTCGAGTCCTGTGTCCAGTTTTGGGCCCCTCAATATAAGAAGGACATTGAGCTGCTGGAGCGTGTCCAGAGAAGGGCAACAAAACTGGTGAAGGGGCTGGAAAACAAATCTTATGGGGAGTGACTGAGGGAACTGGGGCTCTTTAGCCTGGAGAAGAGGAGGCTGAGGGGAGACTTGATCACTCTCTACAACTACTTGAAAGGAGGTTGTAGTGAGGAGGATGTCGGTCTCTTCTCCCAAGTAGCAAGCGACAGGACAAGAGGGAATGGCCTCAAGTTGTGTCAGGGGAGGTTTAGGTTGGATATTAGGAAAAACTTTTTCACAGAAAGAGTAGTGAGGCATTGGAATGGACTGCCCAGAGGGGTGGTTGAATCGTCGTCCCTGGAGACGTTCAAAAAACGCATAAATGTGGTGCTCCAGGACATGGTCTAGCAGGCATGGTGGTGTTAGGTTGATGGTTGGACTTGATGATCTCAGAGGTCCTTTCCAACCTTAGTGATTCTATGATTCTATGATTTCCTTCAAGGGGACTGGATAGTTATAAGGCTGGCCATCCACCTACCTGAAATTCTCTGGCTTTACATTTAAACAAAAAGATCTTTTCATTTCTCTAAATAACCAAATTGATTGCTGCATTTCTTCAGCAGGAAAAAAATTTCTATTCACTGTATGTATTTTGTAAAGTACCTTGGGATCCTTCCAAATGAATAGAGCTATAAAAAGATACAGTTTTATTATTTTAATTATTTGTAAGCTCTGTGCTCTTTTATGAGACTGAAATGCTTCCTGCAGAACAGCATGATGCTTGTCCTGACTACCATCTTATGATTATTTTTAAGCCATATAAATGAGAAATATCCCATTGAAGAACCATTCTACCTATTTTGCTCTCTACAACTACCTGAAAGGAAGTTGTGGTGAGCTGGGGGTCGGCCTCTTCTCACAGATAGCTAGTGACAGGACAAGGGAGAATGGCTGCAAGTTGCACCAAGGGAGGTTCAGATTGGAGATGAGGAGAAATTTCTCTTCAGAAAGGGTGGTCGGGCATTGGAACGGGTTGCCCAGGGAGGTGGTGGAGTCACCATCCCTGGGGGTGTTTAAAGGAAGGTTGGATGTGGTACTTAGGGACATAGTTTAGTGCATAATAGGTGGTAAAGGGATGGTTGGACTAGATGATCCTTGAGGTCTCTTCCAACCTTAATGATTCTATGATTCTCCCTTTTCTTATACTGGCTAAGAAATGAACAAAAATGTTATACATGTGTTATACAGTGGTTATATGAGGGAATCTAATCTGATGCATTTCATATGTGACACTAGCTAGTATTACTTCAATAGGATTCAAAATTTGTGTGCTCCTGGCCAGAACTGGTATAAAGAGTTACGCTTGTAAGTTTATAAAAAGAGCTCTATATTAGTCATCTGATGTTAATGGGATTTGAGCTGCAGCTGTGATGTTCATGGGGTTATCATTAGGTCTATGTGACTTAACTGTATGTTATTTTCTGTTTAAAATTCATTTATCCGAGTGAAATTAGAAATGTGGTTTCTGTCACTTACAGAACAATTACTTTCAGTACAAAGCCTGTGAAGAGAAAGGCCAGCTTCTCCTTTAAGAATAGGTAGCATTTAACAGGATTTTGTACACCAGCAACATACTTTCTATACCTTGCCAGCTGCCATTTAACACTACAGAAACCTGTAGGTATATACGTGTTCCTGAAGTTCTTCACATATCCAAATTTTGCTCTTTGTATGCCAAGCCTATGCCCAACCCAAGCAACTCCTTGCCTAGCTCTTGCTTTTTCCCTGATAGTTGTGGCTTGGAACCCTATCCCACATACTTCTTGGGCTTCAACATAAAGTGCAGTTGCAGCTGCCACCATCTGATGTTTAAGCAGGTGAAAATAACAATGCGGTAACAGCATTAACTTAGGGACAGAGCACTCTGCACCATGCTCAAATTCAGCTCTGAGACCTACTACATGAGGTTCCAACTTGTATCACTTACCTAGCTGAATGCACCCTGACAATGCACACGGAAACTCCTTTCTGTTGCCGGTTTGTTGAAAGTGGAAGTTGCAGAGAGTTTTATACAGCGGAAAATGAAATATTTTCCACCACATAAAACCAATTAAAGCCCGTTGGCCATAACTGAAATGTTCTCCTGGGATGAGAAGGGCTTCTGTTCTCTTCCTGGTCCCAGAGACACTGTTAAGTATTTTTTTATTAAATGAATGAAATGTCTCAAATATCTCATTTCTTAAAGAAAAATATTTCAATTATTTTCATAATATTTCATACAATCAATTTATTATAACTGTTGTTGTTATTGTTATTGTTAATATTATCATTATCATTATTACTATTACTACTCCGCCTCCTCCTTCTCCTCTTCCTCCTCCTCCTCACTCTTATGGCCACCACAAAGAGGAATCAATTTGTCTGTATGTCTAGGTTATGGCACAATCAACAACAAAGCATTTTTAAAACACACAAACACAAATGCAGTCAAGAACCATCTATATCATCATATATTGCTGACATTTATAACGTGCAGTAGAGTGGCTACATTTCACTTTGCCCTGTCAGATAAGAAAAGAGAAACTCCATATCAAGAAATAGCTGCCAGGGAGCGCAGTATGTATATACTTACATATGGGATAGAACTTAACACCTGCCATAGTTCATATAAGGCTGAAGCACTATATTTTTAATGTGATTCGTATAGCTGGAGGTAATCACTGCGTTTTAGGAGTATATAGGAGTTGCTAAGATGAAGAGAAAAAAAAAGGAAGAAGAAAAGGAAGACATGGATGTACAGATAGTAGTTTTATGCCTGCATATAAAAATTCTAATTCCTTTTTTTTTTTTCAGCCAAGAGACAGAAGTTGGAGCAGGAGTGGCAAGAAGAGGGGGCATGATACAGTAGATAAGCCCAATATCCGTGCAGGAGTTGTGCTGCCTGTGGCAACACCAGCTGCACCTCCTTCCTCAGCTGGTGCCGTGACCCATTGCTGAGCGTGGATGCCCCATGCTTGTCCCCATCCCGCCCTGGACACTTGCACTGTGGCACAAACCAGAGGTAGGAAACAGAACTAGACTGAGAAAAGAAATGCCCTGAGAGCACAAAATGCCATCTTACCTACTACAGAGGGCAGGATATTAATGCTATTTTTGAGCTGAATAAAGACATTTTTGAATAAGGGCATTTTCAGCCATGCAAAACTTTTCTAGAAAAAAGGGAAGAGAGAGGGAACGTATGTATCCCTAAAATGTATCTTGCCACTTCCTTGGCTAATTGACAGTGGTTTTGCCAAGTATATTACAACCTCACAGTACAAGAGTATTTCCACAGATCAATCAAACACTTGTCCAGCAGATACAGAATTTCAGTGCTGTGTTTCAGGCCTTTAGAAATAGAAAATAAATACAGTCAACAGGTTTCTTGTCCATACCAAGCAATTTTCTTTAGTCCCAGGTCTATTATCAGACTGCCTTCATGATTGCTTCCTGGTATTGCTTTTTGAAAAATTTTTAATAATGATCATGGCTTTTTTAGAAACAGACAGCTAGGTATTTGCTTTGACAGAAGACAGTCTGGAACAGAATTCATCAGCAGTAATAAGTAGTCTTCTTCCAAGACATGTATTCTTCCAAGACATGATGGCCTCTACCAAGAAATTCTGCAGTATTTCACAGAAGTTTCCAAATTCCCTTTTTACCTTCCCCCTTTTTCCCACCGTACAAAATCTTTTGTACTTCAGTACCCATCTTTTCCACTTTATCTCCATACATTAAGACCCCTAAATAGTGTGTTTTCAAACCTCTTAGAACATATTTCAGTTGATTTGAAGAGAGATAGGTGACTTTTCTGCTGAAATGACAGGAGGAAATACAAACTTCCATCTTTCAGAAAATACAGTTCTTTTAGTTTTGTTCAGAAAAGCAATTATTTTTCAAATATAATTTTCATAAATTGTGAGAAATGTAAATTAAACAATTCCATTTTCAAATCAAAATATAAAGATCCTTCTTCTACTAAAAGATTTAAAAAAGAGATCTAAATATGACTTTGGAGTTCCATCCCATGTCCCCCATTTGTCCACAAAGCCAAACTGAAAATTTTCCTTTGTAACAGTTTTTCTCCACTTTTTATACCTCTCTCTTCCTTTTGGCAGAATATGAATGACCTCAGAAAGACAAACACACACTATTATACTGAAATGTTAACTCAGCCATTAATGAAATATTTCCTCCAATCCTGCTGGGTGCTGGTGTCCATTAACAACTTCTCCACAATACATACACCTCATCTTAAAACTTAATATTCCAGGACCAGTCTTGTGCAAAACAGCATTTTATAGCACTTGACTATTTAAAAATGAAATTATTCTATGCATAAAGTTTGCTTTAAGACAGATATAGAAGCCGAGTGTTCAAACTCTGCTAACAGCTGGTTTGTAGAGAGGATTTGCACACAGGAGTCACCCAGGAGCTTCATTCTCTGCGCATACTGACAACTTGTATAGGTCAAAGGGACACCACTTTCACCCGGCATTTTTATGTTTCCCTGGGGCCTCAGCTCCACGGTGGCGATTCTACCAATTACTTTATTTTCACCCCAAGCTACTGACTTATCACAGAATCACAGAATCACAAGGGTTGGAAGGGACCTC
>VWZZ01007551.1:278772-331076 GCA_013399095.1 Psophia crepitans
TGATGAAGATATTGAATAGTACCGGACCCAGCACCGACCCCTGAGGGACTCCACTAGTCACAGGCCTCCAATTAGATTCGGCCCCATTGACCACAACCCTCTGACATCTGCCCTCCAGCCAGCGCACAATCCACCTCACTACCTGATCATCCAGGCCACACCTCCTCAGCTTGCCCACAAGGATGCCGTGGGAGACGGTGTCAAATGCCTTGCTGAGGTCAAGATAGACCACATCTACTGCCCTTCCATCATCCATCCACCTGGTTACATCCTCATAGAAGGCTATCAGGTTGGTCAAGCATGACTTTCCCTTGGTAAAACCATGCTGACTGTTCCCAATAACCTTCTTGTCCTTGATGTGCCTGGAGACAGTGCCAAGGACAAGTTGTTCCATCAAACAACTTGTCAAACTCCCTTATGCTTTACAATAAACTCCCTTATGCTTTATAACAATTTTCTAAAACTGTGAAATTAGGGTTCTGTGCCTTCCCATGGCCAAATTCCCAGAGAGTCTTACTTCAACAGACAAATGAGCAGGTAATTGTGCTGCAACGAATGAAGAAACACCTACAACTAAATATTTACAACAAGCATCAGGAAAAAAATTGTATTTGAAGTCACAGAAAGGAATCCACAAAAGATTCCCTTTAACCTTCATGCTTTGTAAAATCTGAATTTACCTGCAGTCTTAATTTCTAAGACAGACCAAGATTAAATCCATCTTTAATTCTGGAGTCTTGTGGAATATTTCCATTCTGAGGAGAAACAGATGGTAAGTCATCTGTTTCCCATGTAACACAGACACAATTTTTCATTAGAAAGAAAGAAAAAGAGATCTTGCACACCTGCACATAGGTGCACACCTGCTCACACACCCTATTTCTCATGTCTCATGGTTTTTATACACACTTTCCCTAAGCATTTGCTCTCACCGTCAATACAGTTTTCTCTTACCATGAACCTACTACCCCACTACCAAGTTTTCCCAGCATTATATCGCTAATAATCACTAACATGTCCGGGAGGCTACAGGTTTAGGTGCAACTTTGCAGTGGAGTACGAAGCAGCAGGTATTTCCCATATTCCTTTTAGCAGGGAAGTAGCAAGCTAGACCCCTACAGCCGTCAATCTGCCTCAGGACTTCGTTACTTATGAACGAGATGGATATTTCCCTTCTGAACCTCCCTGAACCCACCTGAGGTGTTACCATCGGTACAAGCAGCTTTGGGAGCCGGATGAGAGAGCTTGTATTCGCTGCGCAGCTAAAATCAGCGTTGGAGGGAAAGCACACTGAACTGCCCGGTTACTTCCATGATTACCTTCCGTAAGTGGTGCAACCTAAAGCTGAGCCATCCTTGCACCCTGACTGTGACAGGCACATGGGCACAGGCCAGCACTTACCCGAGGTAGCAGCCTGGGTGACTCCCGAAGCGGGTGGCCTCCCAGCACAGCAGTGCAGCTCACGGCAGCAGGCAGCTCCTGCCGTCAGCCACTCTCCTCCAGCAAGCAGCTCTCAGTGCTTGCACACCACCTTTCCCACATTAAGCCAAACAGCTGGATGATTTCTGGATGTCAAAATGCTTTTCAGTACGTGATCAGCATCTGCAGTCAGAGATCACTAATACCTTGCATGTCAGTGTTTTATGCAACAGCCGCTCCAGAGCCGCATGCAAGTCCACCAGGCAGCTACTCAAATATCTGAAAAGCAGGCAAAGGTTGCTGTTTTCTGGACAGTTACAAAACAACCTTGCCACCACAGGTAATCATTTATGAAGAAAGATACCACCACGCCTCCAAATTCCCAAAACTGCTGCATATTGGCTCAGAGTTTTACATTTGTCTTCAGAAGAGGACAATATTTGCTTCCTGGCTAGCAAAGCAAGGAAACTCAGACCTCAAATGTTAACGCAAGTAGAAAACTCTGAAACTGGTGCTAGATCTTAGCTTTCTAATTGTCAGTTGCCACAAAATCCTAATCTATCCCAAGAACATGTTCAAAGCCATCAAATTGCCATTTAGGAGTCACAGAGGACAAGGTCCCCAGAACTTCTAATTAGGGCTGAAAACCTGATAAATAATACAGACCAAAAAAACCCCTGATCTTTTACCTCCTTGATGTAGTCATGTCCAATTACGTGCTTTCTGAGGAAGTTTCAGCCTTAGCATTTTACTTGCAGTCACAAACCCTTGACATACTTTCATCAAATACGGTATGAAGGAATGCTGAGCAACGTGCTCTGCTGTTTGGGTGTAGTACGAATGCAACAGGAGGGAGGAAACTGTTTATTTTCCCAGTTACGTTAGAATCAGTCACATGAGTAATTTGTGACAAATATTTGTACTGATATGAAGATGTGGACGAAACATGTGGCTTTTGAAAACAGGATTATTTTGTCAATTATCCCCACGCCATGCATGCAAAGCACTGTTGCAGATGCTGGAGGGGTAGATGGTTTTCCCCTCTTTTATTTCTCACAAGTAGACCATTTCACACATAACAGAGCATTGACTTTATGGTAACAAGGTTTTTAAAAGTTGTACATAAATCAAAATGTAGCACAGAATATAAACATGTAAAGAAAATATTATTAACTCTTAAAATTAGCTGTTTGGTCAAACATTGATGTGTTTCCTTACTTCCCAGAATCTACTTTATGAAAATGTCCATCTTTTCTTTTTTTAACTTCCTAAAATAGCACTTCTTTACAATCCAGCAGATATAGAATGCCTTGGTACATACACCAAAGTACACCATAAGCTCTTCCTTTCCTGAGCAATAGCTCTCATTTTAGATTCCATTTTAAGTCCTAAGGAAAAGCTGCTACTTTGAACTAGTTTCCCTTCCTGTCAGACACTGTAGTTCAGCCTAAAATTCCTGCATATCCCTCCCAGAGCAACGTCTACTGAAATCTCCTGCTGCGCTGAGCAGGGGCTTGGAATTAAGCTGCACACCAGCTTCTCTTGTGTTAATACCTGTTATGTGTCCTAAATCCCTGGAATCTGCATTATACTCCTGGTAGGGTTAGTGTTGGTTTAATGACTGAAATAGTGGTTGAAATCTTGAAGGTTTTCATCCTCCTGACTTTCTGATTCAACTACAGAAATAATTCTTTTGGACTATGACTGAGCCATGGCCTTTAATTCCATGTGCTACCAATATATGCTACGTGTATAAAAATACTTTTATTTATGAGTTTTCGAACTGCTTTCAATTTCAAAAGCTGTATCTTTATTCTTTTGCTATGGAGACAGATCATCTTTATCCCCTCTCACTGTCCGTTTTCATCTGTGTGCAGTGTGGCCCACCCAGCTCCCTTCCTTAGTAAGCTAAAGTTAGTTAACGAAAACCCAAGCCAAAAAATTCACTTAGTGCAGTCACATCCTGCACATTTTTGGGGCTGACTGAGCCATGACCCTGCTGCAGTAAGCTGTGCTTTTTGTGCCTTATACAGCCACTGCTACCCTGCTTTTATAGCCAGACAGGCAGGGTATTATCTACTCAGGGAGGTCTTCTCCCATGTTCTTCTGCTGGTAGCTTCTATCGCACACATGGCAGCCAGGTCCTTTTCCTGGGGGGCAGAGGTAATGCAAAGACTATATTTAATTAGCAAATTCCCTGTTTTGTGAGGACTTCTGAAACTTGCTGTTTAGTTCTGAAACAAGACAAGAAGTCAGACTTGTATGATTTTTCAAGACACAAGACAAAATACTTTATTTTAGCCAGTTGAAACATCTGCTTTCAGTCTACCACTCTGGCAATTAACAGAAGTACTCGCTATATTGTACTACACACCTGCAAGATACAGTTAAAAATTAAGGACTTTGATATTATCCAGGCAAAATTAATTTATTTATTTGACGTATTAGGTAAGTTATCACAAACTCAACCAGTTTCCCTGAATCCATATTTTTCTGAAGAAAATGCCACAGTGGAAAAAAATGACCAGAGTTACAAGGGTTATGTTTGATTAAGGATCAATAAGCAATTAAAAAAAAAAAAAAAAACCAAACCAAAACAGCACAATCACCCTGACTCACTTCTTTACAAGGACTAAATTTATTTTCCAGCACCAAGAGAAAAGCTGGCTCAAATCAGTACAAGTTTTCCCTTTGTCTTTCACATGACAAAATTTTCCCTTTAATTTTTCCTCCAAATTTCTCAGCTCATTCAATAGCTCATGTTGAGATATTTCTCATTCACTAAACTTGGAGCATCTCAGCATCTGAGCATCAGGTCTGTGTTGTCTGTTAGTCTCACCATTTATTTCAAACAAATTTTTATTTGTACTGTGCTATCCAGTTACGATGCAGCCTTCACCTTAGAGGTCTGTCTTTTAGGCAGTATCACAAGTATTTAAAGCTGGAATAAAATTCTAGCAATTCAAAAATATCACATTTTGGCGAGGAGGTGGGACAGGAGAAAGAAGGGTATTCTCATTCATGGTTATTTCTTTGTCCCTTGAGCCTTTTTAGTGCATAATGAGTAACCAAACCTTACCAGAGAGCAACACTAACAAGCCTTCAAACCAGCACTTTGAAATCAATGGTCCAGAATAATTTGTTCTTTCTTGACAATATCCCACATGTATCCTTTCGGGTTGGGTGGAGAAAAAAACAAAAAGAAAAAAAAATTCTACTATCTTTCACAAAAAGAGTACAGAAAAGAAAGATTACTGGATCTTACTTTTTTTTTTTAGTATTCTTCATCATTCTGTGAGGTAAATGTGCTTTGCTCCACTTCCTTCTTTTCCTTCTATTGTTTCACCAGTTCATAATCCCTCAAAAATGTGTTGCTACTTTTCCTGTCATATCATAGAATTATAGAATCCCTAAGGTTGGAAAGGACCTCCGAGACCATCAAGTCCAACCGTCATAGGAATCAGTTATGTAAAGTGTCTCTCTTTCAGGGCTTATTTGCTTTCATTAGGTTAGGAGGAAACCATGACTGTCACTAAACAAAGATTTCTGGTATAACGTTGTCTTGGACAATAAGAAACAATGCACTACAGAAGGGTAGCTGAAGGCAAAAGGAACACCATGCGGTCACCTTGGGTTTTAGAGGGTAATGTCAAACCTAAGCAATAGTTTTCTATTCGAACCAAGACACTTTCAATGTGTACAAGGTATTTAGTATTAAAGATTATGAAGGACATTTGACACATGCAGATTTCACTGTTTTTTACCCCAACTTTAAAAAAAAAAGAAAACCAAACCCACCATTACTCTTTGCGGTGCAATTCTAATACCCAAACATGTGCTGACTGTGTTAAATCCCCAGGAATAGAGAGATTTGAATAAGGTTTCTACCCTTCACTGTTTGGGGCTTTTTTGCAGTCTGCATTAAAAAGTGCACAACATTAACTATAGGGGTTGTCTAGTGGCAGCTGTAGAGTATTTAAATGTTAAGGACAGTTAGCGTGGAGACAGAGGTGAGACTGAAACAGTTCTCCACTCTCTACCTAACCCAGTACCCCTACCCTGCACAAGTCTGAGATTTCAGAGAAGATACTTGATCTGCAAACCTCAGTAACTTCGTGGCAACGCTCTTTTGCTCTGCTCTCCAAAGCAAAGACAAAAGCACTGAACCAGAACGCCTCATATGCTTTCTGTACAAAAGATATCTAAATGAAAAGAAGCAGAGAACACAAACAGTGTCGCCCTAAGATCCACACAAGTCAATTAGAAATTAACCCCACAAGCAAGTCAAATGACCATGTAATTTTGCAATACCAAATTTTTGGAACCTCCCAAAAGGCAGAGTGGTGAGACTGGCTGCAGGAAGTATGGCTGATACCCAGGCTGCCTGCTTGTGTCTGTCCCGTGTTGCCTTCTTCCGAGACCCGTTGGAGAGCACAGCCTCTTCCTGCTGCCCCAACCCCTACCCAGCACTACAACTTCTGGGCCAGGCAGCTCTCACCCCTTCCTCCTCCTCTCGCTGCCTCCGGAGATAGGTGGCTACGCAAGAGAGAAGGCGAGTCATTTGTCTGGAGCCACATAGAAAGCAAGGTGCTTTACAAGGCTTAAATACAGGTTTCCAAAATCTCTGTGCGTGTTCCTGTGAGAATAATTGGTCTTGCCTGTGTGTCATTCCAGTCTGGGAAATGCTGAAAAAAACAATGGGAACTTAATCATCTGGAAGCAGATTCTGTGAGCAAAACCATAATATTACTTTTCAATGTACTTTCTCAGCTATAAAAAAAAATCTTAGCTAACCTTCCTTTGTTGTGCAGTGAAGGGTGGTAAGCTGCCTAATTTGACAAGAAAACCTCCAAGACTCCTTTCTGCTGCATTCAGACTAATTTAGCTGCTAATGTTCCATGGAAGAAATAAATCTTTAGAACATATTCTTTTACCACTTTTCAAGCCTAATATTTCCAAACCACAGAAAAATTGCTAGGATCTCATATTTTCCTCCCACTGTGATAGAGAAGATGGTCTCCTTACTAAAAGCATAATCACAAAAAAAAAACCCCACCCAACACCTGATTATAAAGCTCTTTTACAAATTAAGAACATTGATTTTTCATGACAGTGCAGAGCACTGCACATAATGTATAGACTAATAACTCTACTGAAACACAGATATACATATGGAAACGGTAAATCATTAACCATTAACATGTGTTCTACATGTTTGGAATGAAAATAATTTATTAGAGTCTAGTGCTTTCACTGTTCATTTGCTCCAAACCTAATAAATACCTTGGACTGTCAATTTTTACTTTAAATATTCTCTTTTTGTGACCATTTAAAGGTCAGAACTTTACTTAGAAAGGTGTATGCCTGCAAAAAAAAGAAAGAGGGACAGAGTAGGAAGTTAGACTCACTCAGTCAGTTGTGTGAGCATCATTCGTTTCCTCAGGTAAATCAAGTATTCTGAGGTCAGCTATTCACTCATCATGAAAAGCAATCAGAAAGTGATAGATTTGTCCAGAAAGGATGATCCTGAATATTTTCATTAACAAAGATGATGGGTTTAGAACACCTAGTTCTCAAGTACCAGTCTCCATGGCTTCAGTCTCACAGCTCTGCTCCACACGGCAGCACTACTGAAAGTCTGCGAACACTTCTCACTGTTCGGGGTTGGTTTGGTGTTGCAAGATGTGTGGTCATGCTGGAGGGAAGGGATGCCATCCAGAGGGACTTCGGCAGGCTTCAGAAGTGGGCCCATGCTAACTGCATGAAGTTCAACAAGGCCAAGTGCAAGGTCCTACATGTGGGTCAGTGCAATCCCAAGCACAATTACAGACTGGGTGGAGAATGGATTGAGAGCAGCCCCAAGGAGAAGGACTTGGGGGTGATGACTGATGAAAAGCTCAGTATGAGCCAGCAATGTGCGCTGGCAGCCCAGAAAGCCAACCATGTCCTGGGCTGCATCAGAAACAGTGTGGCCAGCAGGTTGAGGGAGGTGATTCTGCCCCTCTACTCCACTCTTGTGAGACCCCACCTGGAGTACTGCATCCAGCTCTGGGGTCCCCAGTACAGGAAAGACATGGAGCTGCTGGAGCAAGTCCAGAGGAGGGCCACAAAGCTGATCAGAGGGCTGGAGCACCTCTCCTACGAGGACAGGCTGAGACAGTTGGGGTTGTTCAGCCTGGAGAATAGAAGGCTCCAGGGAGACCTAATTGTGGCCTTCTAATACCTAAAGGGACCCTACAAGAAATCTGGAGAGGAACTGTTTACAAGGGCATGTAGAGATAGGACAAGGGGGGATGGGTTTAAACTAAAAGAGGGGAGATTTAGATTAGATATTAGGAAGAACTTCTTCTCTGTGAGGGTGGTGAGACACTGGAACAGGTTGACCAGAGAAGCTGTGGAGGCCCCATCCCTGGAAGTATTCAATGCCAAGTTGGGCTTTGGGCAACCTGATCTAGTGGAGGGTGTCCCTGCCCATGGCAGCAGGGCAGGAATTAGATGATCTTTGAGGTCTCTTCCAACCCAACCCAACCCAACCCAAGCCAACCTATTCTATTATATTCAAGTAAAAGCACTGCATTTACCAACATGATACCAAAAATATTTGACATATGTGACTGTATTAACAATAAAGGGTATGGAAATAATGCAGAGGGCTGAATAATGCAGAGGCACTGTAACTGCCAGATACAAGAGCAAATCTCATGATTTATACCGGTATGCATAAAAGATTTTTGGTCCAGCAGGTCCAAACCAGACTGTGGTTTTGAGAAAATTTGCCATGAAGTGTATAAAGAACAGAGTTACCAGGAAGATATCTGATGACCAGATCTGTTCCCAGTGAAGATAATGAGGGCATTCCTCCAAACTTCAGCAATAGCAGAAGTGAGGGTAGTAATATCAAAATCATAGAATCTTTAAGGTTGAAAAAGACCTCTAAGATCAAGTCCAACCATAAAATTAGGAAGATAAAAGAATACAGACTGAAAGTTAGGGTCAGTTTTACCATAAACTTACCTTCAGCAAGCCAGTAACTTGTGTACCTGTGCCTTGGCTTCTCCATCTTCACAGGAAAACAGAAATTTACTGAATTCACAGGAGTGTACCGAGGAAGATGTATCATCATCATCAATAAAATTGGAAATTTTCCAAGCAAGTGCCATGAATGCATCCAGTATATTTAATCTTCATTTCCTTTGTATCAATCTGGTTAATACATATGCTAATTCACTAGTTTCTAATTCATCAAATATTTATTTTAATCTGCTTACAAATCGTTCAGGAAAACAAGTACAGCACTATTTTTAAGTATGTCCATTTGCCCCCTCTACTGAAAACGGAATGTGAGTTCCCCCCGCCCGCCCATGTAATGAATGTGGCACAGGTTTTCATGAGCTTTGTAACAAGTATGTGAAGTTTTCCAGCCTCTTGTTCAAAATACACTCTGAAAACGCATATTATATTAATCACAATCAATAAATATACAGTCATCTTGGAAAATCACACATAGAAAACATTACACACACATGATTAAACACGTGCTAAAAATATACTAACAATTCTCCTTAAATCCCAATATTTTTAAATGCCAAAATGCTTTACCATACACAGACACAATAAAATCACTTTGGTGTGGAGGCTGATCATGCTTAAATTGGATTTCCACGGCACAGACAAATGCTACAGATATATTAGTTGAGGACAATATTGACTATAGCTCTGGCATTGTTCTGCAGAAACCTAAACAACACTCTTCACTGTAAAACAGTATGACAAACCAAGTTGTCAGACTGCATAGTTCAGAAGCAATCATTGTTGGGGCAAAAGTTTCTGGCATAACTCAGTGTTATGATCAAATGTTGCTTAATGTGATCTTAGGTATTGTAAAGAGAAAAGCCAGAACTTTCAGCTGGTACAACGCTATCTCCTGCGTCCCCGAAAGTGCGTATTAGTACCTGCTCAAGTACAGCAAACTTGGTGCCTGACCATCAGCCAGGTCCTTTTCATTTCAGCTTGTTTTCAGGAGGTTCTTGTTTGTTGATAATACAATTGCTTTATTTCAAACTGCTAGGATTTCTGAAATATTCCAGAAATGTCTGTCTGGGTGAGTCTAGTTCAAACTGCAGTGGTAATCTGTGTCAGTCCTAGGTCGTTGGACTCTTCTCTCTCTTGAGGACAGTAAGATGACATTTCCACGACTAGTCATACAGGTTTGTTTGTCCCATCTGCTTCCCTCATATAAGCTGGGTCTTGCACAGTGTTTCTGACTCTGCTGGTGCTCTGCCTGTCCATTCTCATCTTAAAGGGGAAGCAGAAGTCCTTGAAACATCTCTTGAAGTTTTCATCCAAAAAAGCGTAAAGGATTGGATTGAGGCTGCTGTTGGTGTAACCCAAAGCGATACAGAAGTAATAGCTGGATATAGCTGCAGTACTGTGGGACACATCTCCTAACGCTTCAACCAGCACAAAAATGTGAATAGGAGTCCAACAGATAATGAAAACTGCCACGACCACAAGAACCAACCAAGTGATGCGTCGCAGGTTTCGATCTTTTTCTCGAGACCCTGAGAGAAGCCGTACGCTTTTAAGGCGCAGGATCATCAGAGTATAGCAAACAATAATAATGAGAACTGGAATAACAAATGCAAAGACAAAGACACAGATTTTCATGAAGATGTCCCACCACACATAATCTCTGTCTGGAAATTGCAAGGAGCATTCAGTACTAGCAGTATCTAGGAATGAAAGAAGCAAGTAGTAGTAAATTGCTTTATTATTAGGCATTCTAAACAATGTAATTATCATAGCACAAGCTAGGAAAAGTGATTATCGTGTAATGTGATACTAATAAATGGAGTTATCATTATACTAATAAATGGAGTTATCATTAAATCACCCCAAGGTAAGCTTTCAATTGCCATTGAAACTGGTTTTATGCAGCTGTCTCTAGAAATTGCTTAGAGAGATAGCGACTTTTTAAAATGCATAACGTTGTATGAAATTTTTTCTCCATGGTAGGACCTAAAAATGCAGAGCACAAAAGTAAAAATTTGTAGGATGTTTCCACTTGAATCTCACTGAGATTTAAAGCCAGAATAAGTACCATGTTCAGTGGAATAGAAATCTCATAATTATTATCAAACTACATATGTTTTTGTGTGGGGGTGGAGACGGATTTTTGGTATCATGAATGGTGGGAGCTGAATGAGGTTTTGATCGTAGGAAGATTTTGCCAATATGTGATAATTGTGTAATAATCTTTTCCCACGTGCCTTCTTCAGCGCAAATGGAATGCACGTAAGTGCTTGTATTCAGAAAAACTTATTTCCTGGCAACAGCTGCTTTTCGGTTAAATAGAAGAAAATAAAATATGTGCGTGTGCAGAGTCAAATGGAAGCTGCTCTTTTTGCAGATCATGTAATCGAAAACGCAGCCTGAGCAGAGACCACAAGATCTGAGCCACTGACACCAGCCCATTCCCTTTCTGATTGCCCATGCCAGGACTCAGAGTCACAGCTGTCACTTGGTTTTATGTTCCAAAAATATTCCATCTGACAAGAGGCTGCTGAGGAAAGAAATACTCAGGGTTTCATTTGCTGACCTCGTTGGGGTCTTCCAGAATATAAACCGTATGGAAAACCAAAAAACAAGATAAATGGCAAAGCAAGAAATGGGGTAAATTTACAACTACTATCAGCAGTTAAACTCTACTGAAGACAAGTCAAGGTAACACAGGGATTTTTCACTCTGAATTTTAGCTTAGATTTTATCCTCTTGAATATAGCATTATTCTTTAATTTTTATTTTTTTTATTTTCCCTACTAATTTGTCATTCCTCTTCAAATTATTATGTATTGGCTTTTATTGAATCAGATCTAAGGGTGGAATGATTCAATATACTCTTGCACATTACTTTTTTGGATCTGTCTCCAGCAGAATTAGTCAGACAAATTCCATCAAGCTGTATTTCTCTGCTATAAAAACGCTTCACAAATCAAGATGATATTGCAGAGAATTTGTTTTGAAAAACAACTAGGGGAGAAAGTTGTCATTATGGTATCATATAGACATTTCTGGGATTAGATACCAGAAAGCTGTTCTGGGCAATATTGAATACTAAAACATTCAAATAAAAAAGTTGAAATAAAAGCTAAATATTTTGAGGTTTTATTTTAAATAACATAACAACTAATGGATGATTCTGAAAGCTGAAAAGGTAAAAGATGTATCTTTCGAGTCTGATGGAGGATGCTGAGCTAAGCACAAGTATGACTTAACAGGGTCTTGACACTAGTCAACTTTTCTAAATGCTGTCATCTAGGTTTTCATAACTAGTCACTTTTACTTAATTTTATTCTAGAAACATCAACAATCACCTTCAAAGAAGTGTTCATGTTGATTATTACTGTTATTTGTAGTAGATCATGGCCTAGCAGCAGCAATAAAGTCAGTATGGAGCTATAATATCGAGACTAGTAAAGCTACATCCAGATGTGCAGTTTTGGACAAAAGTGAACTGCGATCAGGGATGACTGCTCCGGACCACACTCAGTTACTCACTAAATCCCACCCACAGGGGAAACTGCCTCTTCAGATCTACTGAAATAATCTAATTATCAAAATTATTTATCAAAATAACTAGGACATGCTTGCTACATTTTAATATAATTTGTAGTTCACAACGGTATTTTAGGATTTCAAATTATCAGATACAAACTTAATGATTGTCTTACGTCTCATCAGTTTTCTATGGAAAACCTTATTTTAAATTCATTAATACCCATGTGTCTCACTTGGTGTATATAATGCTATGAATTGTATGGAACCCGTTTACATTTTCCCAGTTTACAACTGGCAAACAATAAACAAAGACCCTTGTCATAATGCACAATATCATAATAATCTTCAGGAACCTTGAAAGAGAATAAAATCCAATTTATATTTGATTCATGTTTCCTGAAAAGATGCAGAACTAAGTACAGTGTCACAAACTGGGTACTTAAGATTTCATACTGACCTTTTCCACTCTGAAAGCCAAAAATTCCAAGTATATCAATATATTTAAGGAAAAATACTGCATTCGATATGGTATTTTGGTGTAAATATATTTAAATATGTGTTTGATAAGAAACCATTTAAGAATAATCTTAATCTTGACATAGGAAATATATTTCTGTTAGATACGTTATTAATTATGTCACATTCAGGCATCCATGCTCCTCTGTACTCAGATGGAGTCTTCATACTATTATTGGGAATACTAATAGTACCTCTAATTTATTTTAAATTTTTTTTAAAGTGAAGAATTCTTCAGCAAGAAAGGCTTCATTAAAGCTGGGAAGGGAATATTTACACAGAGGGAAAAATTATTCTGCAGAGAAACTGTACCTAGAAGGACACCACTGGGAACAGTCCTGAACTGTGGGAACAAAAGGGACTAACTGAGCATGGGGTGGGAACTTTAAATATAATCACTTTCCATTTGATGTCCAGTTGTCATTCAAATCTGAATCCACCAGACAAGATAATGGGCAGTAAATGCTCATGAGCAGCCTTAGATCAGACAAGCAGAGCTGAACAGCCGGGGCTGACAGCATTTGCCAATATTTTGAACCTCGTTTGGCCCAGCTGAGCTGTGTATCACTAGTCTTGTTTCAGGAAAAAAAAATAAATAAATAAAAAAAAAGCTGCCTGCCACTTGGCATGGAAAAGGTATTTAATCACTGCTGGCCTCAGAGCAGTGCCTTGATCTAAATGTGATGCTTACAGTGAATGACAGAAATATTCTGCTAGTTAAGCACGCTCCAGTAAAACACCATCCCATGGCCTTCAAGAGCTCACACTTAGTAAGATAATCATTCTTCCCAAATGAAGATGCCTGGAAGTGAATGTTTCCTGAGCTAGACATTGCTTTATAGTGCCTGTCAAAACTGCGCTGGGTAGAAGAGTTACAGCACTGCAGACCAGGACACTTGATCCCCCAAAGGGCTGAAAGAAGAATTTCCAGAGAACTCTCCTGTCACCTACCCGCCAGAAGACCAACAGCAAGAACAAAATCTATACGTCTTCAGCCAAATCAATCAGCCCTTGAGCAGCTGTTACTGAAATGTTTTGTTTGCATCGATCTATGCCAAACAGTGTAACACACAGCATTTATTGTCTCTGCCAGATAAAACAGTGTCCTTATACAAGTTTGCCATTTCTCTTGGAAGGAGCAAAGCCTTTCTAATAGAAAAGGCTGTTAATTCAGAAAATTATTAATAATTTTTTCAAAATATTATTTACACATCAAACATAACTACCGCCAAATAAATATGCATGTCTTGTATTTTATTGAGCCATTCATTAACAGGATGGCCCCAACTCAAGGACATCATTAGAGGTCATAAGCCTTTTGGAGACACTGAGGTGCTCCTGCACAGCAGTCACGCCTGTGGATAAGAAGTACGTATGTGTGAGAACACTTCTCCTCTTTCCTTCTCAAGGAGAATTTCTAAATAAGATTAACCCCAAAACAAGACAGTTTTGGTAATGAATGTCCAGTTATAGAGGCTAAATCCACGGTCCTTCATGAATTATAAATTTCAAGCAGAGCCTATGGGTGGTCTGCATACAGATCTCATTGACTTCATGTTCTAGTAGTGGCTTCCCTGCCATGGTCTGTATTCCCAGTTCCTCTGCTGATTCTCAGCTTTTCCAAGTCTCCATATACATCTCCATTCCTTTTTAAACAAGAATTTGAGGTCCTGTCGTATAGAATTTAGCTTGATTTTCAGTCTCCAGCTACTACTGACTTTTCCTTCCTTTACCATGCCTTCAAGTTCTGGGAAATGGCTGTTGATAATAAGCTCCCGAGTCTTAATACTAATGACAGCTTTAATATTAATACCAATGACAAGCAATCTAGTTTCTGCTCTTGGAACTTCATCAGAACTACTCTCACAACACCTTCAAAAAGTACCTTAAGCCCACATTTCAAGTTTCATCCTGAACTGATCTGTCCACTGTGATCAAATTCCTGATTATTCTCCACCGCTGTTTGCTAGCAGTTTTTGATGGTCTCATTCTAGTACAGACAACGCTTCAAAGTGCATTTTGTTCTTTTAGTTGGCCAGGGTATCTGAGCTTAAATGATTTATGTATCACACTGTAATGTTCCACAATACAGTTCAAAACGTCAGAAATTTAGCCATGCCTTTTGAAAAAGGAATTGGTCAGGTTTAATCAGTATTCAAAGCTACATTTTATGTCCTTTGAGAAACAAAAAGATTGAATTTTGAATGCTCACACTCACCTTCCCTGACTTTGGTACCTCCAAGAACTATTGCAGATATACCAACAGATGAGGACAATAGCCAGATACAGATGTTGATTATCTTTGCCTTGAGAGGTGTACGGAAGTCCAGAGCCTTCACAGGGTGACAAACGGCAATGTACCGATCAACACTCATCATGGTCAGCGTGAATATGCTGGTAAACATGTTATAATAGTCAATCGAAATAACTATTTTACACAGCACATCACCAAAGGGCCAAGAGTTCATGAGGTACTCAGTGCTTTGGAAAGGCATAGTTGTGGTAACTAGCGCATCTGCCATAGCCAGATTGAAAATGTAGATGTTGGTTGCTGTCTTCATCTTGGTGTACCTGAAGAACACAAAAAGTAAGGATTTTATATTTCAAAATATGATTATGCACATTGGGGTGTGTAACAGTTTATCAGTCAGGCTTTGCCATAGTCGGGTTTTTCCGGACAGAAGTGCACACGAATACAAGCCCCTTGGGATAGTGGTGAACTCAGTCTCTCAGCACCTGCGTTAGCAGTTAGAACTATTCACTACAGGCAAAACTAGGTATGTGAATACGTTTTTATCTAATTAGTCAAATGCTGGTTTGAATTCTATTTTCTCAAATCCTCCTGCAAGAAAATATTACTGTTACATTTCCAAGTGATCAAAACATTTTATTTTCCCTTTTCTTATAGTTAACTGTGAGCTTTCTGGGTCTGTGGAAGGAACAGTTAACCCATTCTCCAGTAAGAATCCATGTTAATCGTTACATCTGCCAGGCCAGATTGCTCTTATATGGTAATTTCTCTTCCTTGAACTCACTATGATGCAAGCTTATACAAGTTTTAGTCATCTCCTTTCTTCATTCCTTCATCTCCAATTTCTCCTCCTTTCTTATCATCAGCTTTTCCCGGTCCTCTCTTTTGTGACTGCTAGTGTAAAAGTTGATTAGTGTTTAAGTAGGATACCGCAGTGGGGAAAAAAATGATCCTAGCAATATTTTTTCCACATCCTTTAATTTCATCAAAATGAGGCACTTGTTTTGTCCAGCTGGTAAGAACCTCAGCCTACACAGAAGAATAGGATTTGGTTTTTTGAAATGGCACCCTGCTTTGCTCTTTCCCGGTGACTATCTGGAAGGACACCCTGGGCCCCAGGGTGTGGAGGACTGCATCCAGCTCTGCCGTGGACATAAAGGATGAAGGAGAGCCTGTTAGCATAGAGGTACACCTGACTCTCCAAAAGTCTAACCCCCAGCTAGCTACTTTTGTTCATTGCTGTTCATTTATTACCAGATTCAATGACAGACTTTCTTTCCCAAAATTATTTCAGCCCCATGTTTTGAACGTATGCCCAAACTAAAATGTGCACATGTAACACAGACAGAAACACACCTAGCTAGGTTTTGCTATATGTCATTAATCATTTACAGTGGAAATATAAGATCCAATCAGTTTAGCTAATGAACATGCAGGGTAATGTGTCTATTTGCCTTTAAAACTGTGATGCGTAAAATAAAAAATAATTTTTTAAAAGAATTTGAGCAGTGTTGACAAAACGTGCCTGATACGTAAATTAGCTATTAATTAAAATATGGGCAGAAATGTCATTTCATGACCAGCACGAAATGTTACAAACAGCACCAGTTTTTCTAAAACACTCTCATTACAAGTTATTGAGGAAATGAAATGAAATGCTGGTTTGAAGTATAGAAAAGAGAATTTCAAGGGAAAAGAAGGTAAACCCTTCTCACCCAGATACCACGCCATGGCTCACGTCTTGAACAAAGCCATAGCCAGTGACGCATTAGAAATCTCTGAGAAAACATAGTTAAAAGGAAGCAGCAGCAAAACTCCATACTGATGGTGTGATCCCCGTGGTCCAGACTCCCTCTGCCCTGGTTTGAGCTTCTCTGAGATCAAAGGCAGAGCAGGGAGGCACCCACCAGTCAACGCTGGGCTTCTGCCCCCTCCAGATCAATCTCCTCAACGTGCCCTCCAGCTGTAGGTCACATTACGGCCCGTAAGGCACTGTTCAAACACAAATATGAGAGTATATAGCTAGGAGAAACAGCTGTGGGACACATTAACAGACCAGGAATTTTCCCCCGATAAAAAAAAAAGAAACCTAAAAAACACAAAATAGCTCTGAGTGCATCTCAGCTCTAAGACTGAACAAAAACTCACTAAACACTCAGACTGCAAATCTGTACTAAAATGGATTAATTTCCATTAAATATCTGAAAAGGTGTAGTAGGAAGGTGATTTTACTTCTACGGACATCACTGATGATATTTGGAATTGTTGTCTTGTTCAGATTGCAAAAAAAAGACTATGAGAAGTTGGAAAGGATGCATAAAAAACACCACAGAAATAAGTGAAGGGACTGGAGAAAATTCTTACTGTGAGTAACTTAAAGAGCTCAGCACATTTAGTTTATCAAAAAGAACACCGAGAGGTGACTTGATTACAGTGTCTGAAGACCTCCACAGGGAGAAAATAGCAGGTACTGAAGAGCTCTTTCAGACTGCAAAGAAAAGTGTAACAAGGACAAATACATAAAAGTCAAAGCCAGACAAACTCATCTTAGAAACAATGATGGATTTTTCCTAACAGCTAAGATGATTATTACTGGGAACAAATTACACAAGAAAGGAGTAATTTTTCCATCTTTTGATGTCTCCAAATCAATGTCTGCTGCTTTGCAAAGGATGTGCTTCAGTCAAATATAAGTTACAGACTCAATACAGGAATATTTAAATGAAATGCAGTGGTCTGTGGTAAGCAGAGGTGAAATAACTAATAGTTCTTCCGAATCCTTACTTCTGTAGATCTTTAAAAATTTCCCCAAGGATTTGGATAGGAAAAGTCTGCTTTTGCATATAGAAGAATTAGTCTGACCTTCTTTCCTTAAATTAAATCAGAAAAGTAGTAAAAAATAACTACAAGGTTTTTATTAGACTTGAAAAATCAAATATCTGAAAGACTTTCTATCTGGCATTTCCTGTTCCTCGTACCTTAATTCAATTCTTGTTTGTGTGTGACGCTGACCACACATATCATATTTTCCCGGTACCCTTTTCCCTCCTCCCCCCAGCCTTCCAGTGACTGAATATGAAAGACCCTCTGTAAAATAGAACTAGTTTTCTAGGCAACTTCAAAATTAAAATTTTTGAAGCTGCAATATCAAGCATGTCCTCTGTATATGTACTGCTTACGTTATACATGTAAAGTGAGCTATTTTGATTTTTTGGACTATGCAACACATGCACACAAGAAAATTAATTTTCGTCACTATGATTGATCCAACAGCAAGGATATCTTTTCATTCACAGGCAGTAAGAAATACAGAGTCACCCCAGAATCGGTATTTAGACAACTTCCAATGTAAACAAATCAAAGCTGTATATGGGAGTGAAAATATAATACGGAAAAGAAAAACCCACAGTGTGCCATTCCTCCCATAAAGCTTTAGCTCATTGCAGGGGCACGTATGCACATAACAATCCTAGCTTTGATAACCCTACCCGGTGTGCATCTCGTGCTTCCCCACAGCTCACCAGCCTGGCAGTCCCATGACTACCTGGTCTTGCCTAAATCCATCCCAGTTCACAGACATCTCCTTGCACCACTCACTCTGAGCCAGAGTAGACACCTGACCCTTTTTCTGGCAGACTTTGAAGAAGAAGGCGGGAGAACAATAAATACTGCTGCAATAAATACTTCATCAAATTTAGGCAATCAGTTCTCCCTAACGCTGCAGAGGGATTGTGCATACCTAAGTCAGAGGTGAAGGTTCCACTGGTTAATCTCAGCAATACTGAGTCCAAGCACGTTTTACTGATGCAGCCTTAAAACTCATTGATTTCACCCGAGTAATGTAAAGAGCTTCATTGCTTTCACCTGAAAGTATTGGCTTCCATGTAAATGAGATTTTGGGCTTTAAAGTTGTTAGGCAATATAGATTAAATCATACATTCATTTAGAAATTTTTAAAAAATCATAAAGGCCTTTGAGAATTTCGACTCAATCATCCAAACTCCTTTCAATGTTTTTAATTAAACGCCTAAAAATTATTAAACGCCTACGTGCCTCTGAAGATATACGCTTGCAGGCTTAATCAAAAGTCCCGTTAAGGTACTGGAGTGACTGCTGCTGCTGTCAGACACTTTGAAGTGGACCCTGATAGAGTCTTAACTCAAATATGAGATGAAGGATTTAACTGCTTTTCTACAACTCGTTCTATTGCACCAAAATAGAGGAGGCCGTATTTTGTGTGGTTTGGGTTTTTCTCCCCGTACCCTCCATTCACCGAAACCTGCACTTGAATAAGGTCAAAATAGTGATCGAGTAAGGGAATCTTGTCTTCTTTTGCAAAATTAGAATTATTGATCAAATATCTGAATTTCATTTAAGGAAAAATTACTGCTATCTGCTTTACTTGGTCTAGCAGAACAGATAGGGGAAACCTGGACATAACTACAGCATAGATGGCACAGTGGTAATTAATGGCAAGTGTTTTCTTAGTGTCTTTGAGATACAACTTCAAAATACCATTAAAATATTTATAAACCATTGTTGTACAAACTGTTCATGGGAAATCCTTTGTCTAGAAGATGGTTTCTTAAATGCTGGGATTTCATAACACGATGACAATTTTTTTACTACGCAGGAATGCAAGGTCCCTCTCTTAAACCAGGTGCTAGAATCTAATTTCAAGAGGCAGAAAAACCTCTGATGACTTAAGCTATTTGGTGGATCTTGAAACTGCTTGTCAAGCTACAAGCAGGCTTCAAGCCTCTGTAAACTTTAAATAACTGGAAGATATATGGAAACCCTGCAGAAAAAAATAGTCAAGATGAAAAACAAAACTTTGGTTTGGATGTATTTTTTTGATGGATATATGACAGGAGTTTTTAAGGAGCAAGATTTAAATGATGTCTACTTACATGTCAAAAGTAAAGTTTACAAAACTATCCCATCTTAGGCTAAGTCCGCTTCCCAAAAGTTCTTTGAGACTGACTCTAGTATGACCCTTAGAAAATTTTCCCTATTCCTGAGTTGACTCATCATTACTGTACTTTTCCTTCTGCAGCAGAATTTCCTTTACACATTTTTTTAAGACAGTAAATAGGAAGAAATCCAGACTAAGCTTATCAACGAAATGGTGCTAACAGAAGAAGCAAGCATGCTATTAAGAAGTTGGTATGCTTTCAGAAAAAAACCAAAATGCATTACTAAAGCTGCTAGTAGAGCCCCTTAAAGTCATTATCTCAAGCAGAGGAGAGGAGTGTGACTCTAAGGTACACCGTAACATTAATAAAGCTAATAAAAGCTGAGAAGGAGGCTCTGGTCAATTTTTTTTCATGTAACTGTAAGAGGCTGAAATGTTCCCTGCAGTATGAAATTAAGGGGGAGTGGGGATGGGGGAGAGCAAGACTAACATACTACAACATTCTCCAGTAGCCGAGTGAAGGTACAAAAGCATGAAATACAATGAGGTGTAACAAACACATATTTTTGGCAGACACCTGAGTCAGTGAATGAAAATGAAAGCTAAATCACATCTAAAAGCAAATTGCAAAAACACCTATCAGCAGGATGCAGGCTCTGTTCCACTAGGTTCCTCTGAATGAAGTATACGGAGATCAAGCAGCTGAAAATCTTAGTCAGGAAAGCTCTAAATCTCAAGGCTATATTCAGGGCCCACACAACATCACACTGCGTCAGAACAGGGCGGGTGGCCGGGACAAAACCCCCAAAAAAATCAACCCAGGAGGATCTGTTCCAAACACATACCATGTCGAAAGGATGGCTCAGCTATCTCTTGGATCTTCATAAGTCAATATAAAATGCTTATGCCAATGTGAAACTAAGATTGAGGTCATTTAAAGAATGCAAAAATCAATATGCTGCAGTTTCCATGTTCATGTTGATTTATGTGTTATTACCACATTTTGAATGACAGCCAGAATTTAGCAGGGGATATGAGTTCGGAAAACACTTTAAATAAAGGCAAATTTTGGTATTGTACACATTTAAAGATTGCCTGTCTTTAAAATCAAAATTTTTAGAAGCCTACAAAAAATCATACATTGCCTACAAAATAATATCCTAATATGGAATTCTCTTTATTAATAAGTGCCTGTGGATACCTATTTTTAATTGGCTTAAAGAAGAAAAGCATGAGCTGGTCTTTTATTCTCCCTTCAGGGAGCATAACCTAAGTGAATGTCAGAAGGTATCATTAAAATCCTTAAAATTTACTACTACCATTCCTCCTCTGAACTAGTCATAATCTGAGCCTGAAAAAAGATTTTGCAAATTTAGATCAGATGTGTAAGCTTTCCTTCTTGAGCCAAAGAACCAGCTTCTGAAATATAGAAGATAAGTTCAAATCTACATTTGAACTTTTGAATTTACATTTAAATTTACATTTTGAATTCTTTATTTTTATGTGAGCTTTTTGGAGAATGTGTGAGCCTCTTTTTGAGGAAATATGCTTACTGCTGGAAACAGCAATACTGTGAAATCTGCGCTTCCATGATTTTGCTAGGGTGCTGCGCTTCCATGATCATTGCTCAAGGGGACAGGGATAGCAAGTCCAGCAGAAGACTTTTCAGGGTCTTAATTTCCTTCTTACTCTTTGGAGAGGCTCTGATCTCCATAGGTAGCTATGTATGCAGAGGTTGGTTGGAAGCAGCACATTTGCTTCTCCTAGATGTTTCTGCTGGAGAGAAATAAGGAATGAATTCAGAAACCTCTCATGCAGGGGTCTTGGGGTGTGGGTATCACTCTTGTTCTCAAAACAAGGCACCTGGTCCCCATTTTGCCACAGGTATGAATAATAACTGCCACAGCTGGGAGCGTTTTATAGGACAACTACACACTTGGGTGTGTGGAGGCCTGAATCTCGGCTCAGCACTCCTGCAATAAAGTTGAACGGGAGACAAGGGACCTCACTCTAGAACGAGTATAGAATTATGTGGTAGGGCAAGAAATGCATACATCAGTAATGAGCCAGCTCAGGGAAAAGTCACCAGTCCCTCACAGGAAGCAGCTGGGAGGCTTTCTCTGGACTCTGCCCATACATCTATCTGTTTTCCTCATCTGCCTCAGAAAAGCCCCCAGCACAGACCAGCTGAACATACACTTTTCCGAAGGAGGAGATACAAGTGAAATGCCGGAAACTTTAAGACACAGTCAGCTAAACAGCACAGCTGATAGCTTCCATGGTGAAAATATTCTTCTCCTGTGCGCTTTAACAAGCCAGTCATTCTGAAAGAGTAAGTCCCGATGCTGTCCATCAGCCAGCAGTGTGGTATAAAAATTTTTCTGGGTGTGAACACTAAATGAACATTGAATATCTTGTCCGAAATGAACACTGAATAGCTTGTCTACTATGCAGATTCCCATCCGTTTAACTCGAGGAGGCCTTTCCCAGTTGGCTACCTACAATGCAGTGAGAAGTGGATTTAGCTACACAGTCAGTCAGCAAATATAAAATCCTCTGCCCTTCAGGTGCAGGGCAGCTAAGTTTGGGAACCCTAGGTATTTGCTCATGGTGCACCGCTGAATGGCACTGACTTTTAGAGCGGAGACAAACAGCCAGGCAGAGCACTGTGTGTTGCATAGATGAACTCATGTGAGGAGCGGAGAAAACAAAGATTCTGCATGTCTTCTTGCCATGTATTATTGGAAACTCGTGCGCTGAAGGAAATCGTGTTAGCTCTCATACTCATGCAGAGAAGGCAGAGGTTTCATTGTAAATAATGTCTCAAAACTGAAAATAGCAAACTGCCTAGAATTAATTTTCACTTCCCTAGGGATTATAAGGTGAATTTAATGAGAGCTGAAACCTCTGGCTTCAGGAGAAAGAAATATATCAAAGACGATACACAGGCTAGTATGTAACCTTCCCAATAGGACCATGGAAATGCTGTGCACCTTTACATATTCTTGATTTATATTCTTTTTTATATTTTGTAGTATGGTCAGATACTCCTCTTTCCATATCCTCATCCTATTTGTACACAGCCCTTCCTCACAGCTAATTCGGTTTGTGCACTCACGTCTGTCAGCACACAAAGTGACATTCATACTGCCATTTCCTCAAGCCTCTCAAACTCTAACAATAAACAAAGCACCAAAGTCTTTCCTGAGGAGAAGAGCACAGGGTTCACACTTTGCAAAAATTACCTGATTCTTACAGATGGAAGGACCGAAGCAGAGACATGAAGTAAACTTCCCAGAAGTAGACTTTATGAAAGTTTTTCTGGATTATTTTCCTTTAGAAAGCAATAGGTAACTGTAATCAAAGCTATCCTTAAGAACTCATCTGTTTCAGAAAATTTCACTTAAGGGACAAACTAATCACAATTTGACTAGACAGTCACAGTAGCAAGCCAGGAAGATTATCTTCCCTTGCTCTTACTGCATCCCAGGCCCTCCAAAGTCACCAAGTTAAGAATTCCCTGTCACAACACCCTTTCAAAATCCTCTGTTGGGAAAAACCAAATAAAGGGTCCCCACTCTTCCTCTGCTTGTCCCATTCACCAGAAGGCCTTGGCCAGCCTGCACCCCACAACACCATCTCCACGCTGTACTTCCTCCCCACACTTCAGCCAGAAGCATCCTGGCTGAGGACAGGCCCATCAGCTGAAGCTTTCTGCCTCGCCAGCAGACAAACTCAAAACTTCTTGTAAGTTTTCACTTCTCACAGTTCAAAAGGGCTCCCTGTAATTTGTCGTGCTTCCAGACATTGATTCTAGTTACGCCTTTCTCTGAAGTAAATGACTACCTGGCTGCTAGCCCAGCGGAAGTGTCTGGATGGATACCAAATTACGTTTCAGAAGCCAAACAGATTACTCACTATAAGCTATAGCCTCTCTCTAATACTGTCTCTAGGAAATATTCCTTCCAACCCTTTCCTCTGCTCTCTCACTGCTTTTTCAGTATCTGCTCTTCTTATCACAGCATCATACTGGGAACTCATGTTGAGTTTCTTGCCTGCTTAGAAACCCCACGTGTCACTTATTTATTGTCTCACAGGGTATTAAATGTATTAGAAACATTCAAATTTTGTTTAAATGACTTGTCAAACTACCCATATTGTTTTATAAACCTATCCTCTTCCATGTTTCCTGCTACCCTGGTCTTTGTGCCGTCTGTAAAAGCTGTTGGTATGATCAGTCTTCAAAGCTGTGATGTTTGTTTGGCCAAAGCCTGCAGAAACCACCAAAACTATCTTCATTCAGTGAGGTGAAGCCAAGCGTTCTGAGGTCCTGGGATGGATTACTATCAATCCATTTGATACCTGTGTACTGATAATAGTAAGGTGTCAGATGTTGGATAGGGTAAAAAAAGGTAAAAAGCTATAAACTTCACAAAGTATAGTACAGCTAGCCCTTTAGTTTTAGCAGCCAAACCCAAGATTTCATAAAAGAATGGAATCATACCAACTGCAAGAAACAGGGAACTGGACATTTAGTTAGGTTGACTCTTCTGGAGCTTTATTTTTCATTTCAGAACAATATTATTTCCAAATATATATTAATGAAATTGGAAAAATAATTCAGAGCAAGTTAACCAACAATCTTTTGATGTTATCAAAATCTAATACTGATTTAAACCAACATATTGGATCAATTCAATTTTTGATACTTTTTTTTTATATTTCATTCTCATTTGGCATGAATGATGGAGAATTTTTAAAAACAATCTGGAGAGGAGTCGATTTTATATGACATCTCTTAACAGACTCTTCCTGTTACACAAGATGCTCTTCAGTTCTATGAATGTAAGAAAAAAATTGTATTACTAGCTATATTTTTTCTTCAACATTAGACTGAGCAGAGGAATGCAAGCTTGGTCTTTTCCCTTAGGAATGAATCTACATATCTGTGACACAGCTTCTTATTAAAACTGTTTTTGAATGTAAAAAGTTATTCAGTTCGCTGGAAGCTTAAAAGATAATTTTTAAAGAAAAACAGAATAAGGTTTTTAAGATCTTGATGATGGCAACTGCTCTCAGTAAATGACTTTAGGAATAATGGAGGTATGGCACCTAGAAAAAGTGAATCTGTACGGGGTAAGAGACAGCTTCTCTCAGCATTTTTACCAGAGTAATTTTATGGTTTTGATAAGAGTGAATCCATAGTTAAAGTTGTAACTTTAGTTGGCGGCTTTTCTTCCCTTCCAGCCATGACAAGAAAGCACCATTTTCTTTAAAGTCAGCACTAAATTTTAGAGAAATAAAGTCTGGAAGGAAGAGGAAGGGAGGAAAAAGATTTTTTTACTTAGAATCATAGAATAGAATCATAGAATGGTTTGGGTTGGAAGGGACCACAAGGATCACCTAGTTCCAACCCCCCTGCCATGGGCATGGACACCCTACACTAGACCAGGCTGCCCAAAGTCCCATCCAACCTGGCCTTGAACACTGCCAGGGGTGGGACCTCCACAGCTTCTCTGGGCAACCTGTTCCAGTGCCCCACCAAAGGATGAGGATCACCTCATTTCTAAGGATGAGTCTTATTTATCAACTTCAGCCAACTATTTCACTAATCTCAAAAGAAAAGGTTTGGGGTTGAGATAGTCTCTGATCATGCCAAGACACACATAGCTGTGTAACTTTATTCAGGTGAGGTCAGCTAATTTCACCTGGTTTCTAGAAACCCATTTCATGCCTCCTCTCCTCCTCCATAGCAGGAGGACTGTGCCTCCCACACAGTATCTGCATTTCCCACCAGTGCAAGAGGGCATGATGCCCTCTTTCTCTTTCACTCTCTCCCCAAGAAAAGCAGCAGCCACAGGAGACCATTACATCCTGTGAACCATGGCTTGGCATGCACAAGGGGCTTTTGGCCCACCCAGCCAGCTACTGGCCTGACAGCAGGCACCTTACAGCTGGTACACGTGCCTCACAGCTGATGGAAACATGGGGAGAGTTCCTGAAAACCATTCACACCGTGAGAGCCGACTGCAACGGGCATGCGAAGAGTGCAGGATGCACTGCGTACTCAACACAGAGCTCTTCCTGCACATTAAAAATAACCACTCTCAGTGTGCCTGAGGAGTCTGGGGTGCTTACAGTAGCCCTCGTCTTCCTCTCAGGATTTTTAGTGATTGGGTTTTGGCTTTTAAAGCTATCACTTGCTATGTGTTTCAGACAATGAATACCAGTATCTCCATTGTACACGTGAGGAAACTAAGTCATGGGGCCATGAAGTGAACATCTCAGGACAGGAAAAAGTGTTGAAGCCTGGTAGGAAAACCAAAAGAAGAATTCAGGTCTCCTGAGACATGGCTTAACAGGCCATGCTGCCATCACTGTAGTAAAGTACCACTCCCACTTTGCCTTAAAAACAAATCTCTATTTACAGGACCTATAACAAACTGAGCTACTTTACTTTCGGGAGCTCGTACATGTTGCAAAGTGCCATTCTCCTGTTGTTTTTCCCTCTGAGGGAACTCTGAGAGGGTTTTTCCTCTCAGCAGAAATACACCCCACCACATCTGAAGGAGATTTTGGACACCTAGCACTCTGCGTGCAGGTCCCCAAGATGCTGACTTGCTGGTCGCCCTAAGCTTCTTCAGCAGCCCTGGTGCAGAAGTAGCAAAACTGCCCCTGCGGATGTATTAACGCAAGACCTGCCTACACCACACCTTATGGTTGAATTTGAGCCTGCTTCTGAGGCATCTCAAGACTATTTGGAGTCTCCTGAATTGACCACTGCATTGACACTTCAACAGTTTCACTGACAGTCTCAGAACATAAGAGGTCTGGTTTGTGCCACCCAAAAGATGACTTGCTGTCAGCCCTGAAGTGGTCAGGCAGTTGGACTAGATGATCACTGTAGGTCCTTTCCAACTGAACTTTTCTAACAATGTCAGGTGTTGGTCAAAAGAGCAAAGGGAGGAGAGCTGGGTGTGCATTGCCTGCTGGTCCAGAGGGGGTTAGGAGAAGGAGAGCAGATCTGGGATTCAGAGAGATGAGAAACAGCAATGAGGGCCTCACACAAATCCTGTACTCAGCTGGAGGGTAAAAAAGAGCCACACTTTGCCCCCATCTGCCTTTGGAGTTGTGGCAGCTGGACAAGAAGCAGTGTGGGACGGCTGGAGTTCACAATGCCCCTCTCCCTTGTCACCTTCTTTCACAAACTTCACACAGACCTTGGCTTTCCACACAAAAGAACATCACCACATGTCAGATTTTTAAGTGGGTCATGAAAAACCCATCTTGAGATGCAGTCATGCAGAGAATGGATGTGAGGGACAGAGAGAGGGAGATGAGAGGTTAGGACAAAAAGGAACAAAATATACCTCTTGCATGAACATTTAGAATATTTCAAAGCCATAAGAAATGTTTGAAACTGTAGGTGTGTACATACATGCACTTCAGGTCGTGATTCTAACAGTGTTTAAAGCATTTGCCCCAGAGAAAACCTAGGAGAGGGGGATACTGAAAAGGACCAAGAGGAAACTGAAGCAAAAGGCTAATGTAGGAACTGGTAGGAGAGCGAGCCACAGCTAGCTGGACCCTCACAAAAGTCATCTTAGAAGGGTAACCAAAGGAGAGAGAAAATGAAACACATATGCACCAATATAATCCCTACATACTAACTTTTAGGTCCTGGCTAAGTTTGAATTTGTTTCCACGGCCCAGGCCAGTTAGTTAGCTATCATTATTAGCAACTGATGGCTTAGAAAAATCTCTGCCTTTGCAGTTGTGTGTGTGTCAAGTATGGAGTCTCTCTTCTTGCAAGAGAAATACAAAAAGAAATGAAATCTCTATTCTGAATGAAGGGCAAAAGGGCATGCAGGGGGTATAAAAATTACAGCATCACAAAGCTGGAGCAGAGCAGTTTCCCCACTGACCACAGATATCTTTGTTTATTGCACTGATTATTAAAGGGAATTTTATTTCCATTATTCAGGAGTATTCACCTGGTTATGACTCATCTTTCGTAAAGTACCTCATCAATAACTTCACTGCTTCGAGTTAACTTCCCCCTATATCAAGTCTGACAGTTATTTCACCATCCTGCAATTGCTTGACCCTTATGCATGCTTTCCTAACAGGATTGCTTCCAATACAGCCATTTTTTTTTCTGTGTACAAGCTGATTTCATTTGGGCAATGAATACTCCACAATTACTAAATTTTTTTCTCAGAATTTTTTGCAGGATTCAAATGGACTGTGAAACAAGAGTCCAAAAAGTTGCATGATTTCAGACTCCTTGGTTGCTCATTATTGCCCTGCTGATCGGCACTGTCCAAACATTTTTATAAACTGGAAAGGAAAAGGACAAAAAGAGACAGAAATCATAGTGCAGGCTAAAATATACACCAATACACAAGTTCAAGTGCCAGTGTAAGTACTGGTGCATTTCACTAAGTGCTTTCATATGAAAAACTGCCTAACACAGATATACAGCTTTCTCCTGGTTCCTGAAAAAGAACAGGAAAGGTATTTCAGCATCTGCTTTGCTTTTTCCAGTCCAACACCAACAACTGGAGTTAAACACCACTAGATACAACATCCCTTGCCTTACATTAAGCATTTCCACGTATCTTTATTGTTTCCTTTCATTCCCACCTTGTTAAACGAGTCACTGGGTGACAAGACAGCAATGTGTAAGTGTCCACACGACTAGACACATAAGCCATCCCTCCGGGACTCCTCACAGGGGAAAAAAGCTGCCTTGCAGAAGTTTCTTTTTCCACTTGAGCTTTCCTTCGGATGCGAGCTGCCTCTCATCCCTAGAGGGCACCCGATGAACGCAGCTCGGGGGCACTGAGCGCCCTTCCCGCAAGCTGCAGGATTTATCACTTTTAAACAGCTTCTCCCTCCTGTCTCTAAGTGCACGTCCAGGCAAACTGCTGGGACTGAAAAGGTTTGAGTCATTCCAGTTACTTTGTTCCAGCTCCTCAAGTAAGCACTTCCAGAGAGGTTCCACAAACTAACCCCCTCCCTCCACTGCCAAATTTAAGGACGGCCATTTGCACCTGTTCCACCAGATACTTCAAAGCCCCTTACCTTATGATGACAAACATGACGAGAGAGTTTCCCACCAAGCCAACAACGAAGACCACCGAATAGACAGCAGTGATGATGATGGGGATGGCGGGGGAGATGCTGGTGTGGTTGTGCTGGGCGTCCCCAAAGGCCCCGGTGGTGTTGCTGTCATAGTCCGCCCAGCCCAGGACCCAGCTGCTGCTGGTGCTGGGGGGACGACAGGGCCCCGGGGAGCAGGTGGAGTCCGGCTCCTCCCGGAAAATCTGCACAGGAGCATCCATAGGGGCACAGATCCCACAGGCAGGAGGGAGACCTGGAGGAGAGTGCAAGCAGCAGGAGGCGAGTATGCTGGAAAGAGGGAACAGAGGGAAAGAAACAGAAGTGCTATCGCAGCCACCAGACTTTAAGACCTCCGAAATTTGTACAATGTTAAGGGGAGTTCAGCTGTGATGGGAACTGTGATTTGCCAAGCAGAGATTTAAGTAAACCACATTCATGTTAAATAATTACAAGTTTTACATCTCGCTATGTAATGGGTAAATGCTGCTCCTCCAGGTGCACAAGGAAAGTTTTCCTCCACTTTCAGAAGAGAGAGCGCACAGAGAAACAAATCAGATGGGAAACAGCTCAGATCCACCCCCACACTTTAACCCTGTCTCTCCCATCCTCCATATTTTAAGTCAAGCAGTATCCTAATGACAGGGGGTCCTTACTGCCTAAGCTCTACTATAAAGGGGGAGAGAGAAAAACCTCTCCGTACATCTGCTTTGACATCCTGCTCTGAGTTATTTTCTTTCTAAATCCCATACCTGCTCTCAAAGAAGAGACACATTAATCACACAAAATACCTCTTTCAGTCCAGGAAAAGGAGTGGAGTCCTCAAACAGATGTTCTTCGCAGGAAAAGAAAAAAAATAAAGCAGCTCCGCTTGGCTCCTGGAAGTACCCCCGACCTTTTAGGACTTTTGAACCTGAGGTATCTGTGCCTTCAGAGAGGTGTTCTGGCAGCGGAGCCGATTCTCAGGCATGAGCTGCGACCACGTAGTAGCAGCAGTTGCTGCTGTTCCAGCTCCCACCACTTCTCCTTTTCCCTCTCAGGCTCCCTCTGCCTCCCCCTCGCTCTGCCAGGGCTCCAGCAGCACTCTGCACTGATGCACACGTTCTCCTCTGTCTCCGTCCCTGCAGCTCAGAAGCTCACATGACTTCTGTCTAAACACTGAGAGGCAGATAAATTAAAAGCAAAGCAAAAAATAAGTTCTGCAATGAATGAATGCTTATTTCTAATACACTTCTCTGAGTTTCCTTTCCTCGTTTCTCCTGTACTCCCAGGCCTCAAGCAATGACCCTCTCTGCCTTGTTGAATCCCACATGCTTTTACAGATGCTGAATAAAACAGGAATTTTCAGTTTAGATGCCCGGCCTGGTTCATCAGCTCTTTCTTGCCTCAGCTTCACATGTGCATCCACAACACGTCTTGCTGAGAGGCTGTGACCCTGTTCCTTTACATCTGCAACTTGGAGGAAAGTCAGAAGCTGGCAACCAAAGCAGAGAGAGGCACCCCGGTTACTGTCCTTAGTTTATTCAAGCTGTCCCACACTGTGTGAGACGCCAAGAATTCCCTGCAGCGCTGACAGACCTCTGCTCTCCTCAGGCTCCAGCTGCAGGCAAGGGTGGAGAGATGGTGTGTGTAGAAATCACATCCCTCAGAGCTTTGGCCTAATATACTCCATCACGTAGGGGTTGGGAACACACCGATCTGTGTTCAGGATATCCCTTAAATTGCAAACAGACCTTGAAATCCCCACCAGGAGTCCCTCTAAATGACAAATTGTAGAGGTGAGGCAAGACCTGGAGTTGTTCCTGCTCCCTTGGAAGAGGTGGGGAACAGCCAGGCTGGCTGCGTCTGAAAGCATGCAGCAGGAAAGCAGGTCTCCGCAAGGAATGTGTCAGCTGAAGCGTCAAAAGTCTTGAAGGAGGTTTAAAAGGTACAGAATTCCTTCTCTTAGAGGCAAAGGCTTGTGCAAACATGGCAATAGCTTTGACTGGGGTCACTGCTTTCTCCAGAATGTCAGCATCTGCTCACTATCATGTGTATAGACTGTCCAAAAGCTTCACCCTTAATGAAGATTTAAAAATTTGCAAACCAGCAAACATATGACAAAAACACCCCCAAGCCAAATACATTTTAAGGATGAAAAACAGACCTGGGACAATAATAATTTCTTGGAAGATAAAGGGAGATTCTAACACAAAATATACCCTCCATCCTGTTTTTATCCTCTGCAACACGTGGGCTTTTGCGAAGGTACTGAAGGGAATTGCTACTGCTATTTCTTCTCATATATAGTTTTCCTTGGCAATTTTCAACTTCTTGTTAACATTTTCCTTGGACTTCTCCACATTCTGAAATTAGGATATACAGGAGAGCTATAAGATAGCAATATTTTAGCATTCAATGATAATTCATCTCTTATAAGCAATCATTTTATTTGGATGAACACCTTGAATTTGAGCATACACAGCTGCAAAATAACCAATAAAATGGATTCTAAGAGTTAGGCTGAAGTGAGGGAGAAAGAAGCAACTGTTTGTCACTCCGCACTTGCTGCAGGTGGATCAGAAACTTCTATATGGGGAAGAAAAATCTGTTGTGGCTCTGCATAAATCTAAAGCACGGATGATATAGAAAACTAAGTAAGATTAATAGCAGACTCAAAGCTTTTTCAGGCATCAGTGGATGAGCAGTAAGCTACTCTTTCTTTAGCTAAATTCCGTGCTGAGAGTCTCCAGTGATTGTAGAGTTAGCACAAAAGTGATGTGCTCACAGCTGTGGTCACTGACCCTTGATGGAGTGTGCACTGCAACTACCCGGGACTGGAATGAGGTGCAGTTTGACCACAAACTGGCAAATTATAAGGTGAGCCAGAGGCAACATTTAAGTTGCCTGGTGCTTTCTGTCTGCCTGTGCTCCATGGTGGAGACTCAACTCTGGCTCTTAGTTGCTGGAGGCCTTTGCAATCAGTACAAAGTAAATACTTGGGCTAAAGAAATGCTTTTCTTCTAAAAGTCAAATCAAATCCATATAAACTATTAAAAACAATATTTTCCTTTCTTGTCTTTGCTTACTTGATGAAAACTTTAAGATCTGGTTTATCAGTAGTACCTGGTCTAACCACAGGCACTGGAAATACCTGCAAAGATATTGAAAGAAAAAACAAGGGTACAGGGGAGCCACACTCCATCACCATCTTTCTCTCCTTCAACACGTACCTGCTCAGTGCCTCTGTGCGCTTCCCAATGGTCCAGTGAGAAGGCCGGGATTCTCCTGAAGCCACGAGGGAAAAGAAGGAAAAGTTTTGCAGGTGACCTAACCCAGGCTGTCCACACACCCATGCCAGAAGTCCCTGTTCCCTCTGAGGGATTGTGTTAGACAAAAGGTCCTGCTCTTTCAAGGGAAAGCAAGAAAAGATCTAGGGAAGAAAGACAGCATAAAAGGACAATCTCAACACTCAGCTACTACTTTCCTCCATCTCTGTTGTTACAAACCTGTGACTCACATGCCCCCAAATTTTTAACTATAGTACTGTAGAGCCAGTGTTCACCTCACTGGTCTTGGGGAAACACAACAGAAATCACCTGGACTTTTTTCATTAAAAATACAAAACTATATATCAAATTCTATATTTAGGGAGCATTGTTGTGAATGCCAGTCCTCGAAGGGAAAAAAACGCTCCATTCAGCTGTCCGATACCTAGGCACTACAAAACATGTGCATTCACACTGTGGTTTTTTATTTTTCCCAGACTCTCTGCCTCATTCACGGATCAACCACAAAATATTGCTACATTTAAGTGGAAGGACAACCACAAATTGGGAATTTTGTACCTGTAAAGTGTTTTCTTTCACAATCCTAATTAAATTCCTTGAATGAATACGGAACATGGGTGGAGGGAGATATGTGATATTTAACAATAGCAGGTGGGAAGGGCTTGTCTTTTTTATTTCCAAAAGCTAAAGTAACGAGCTGCCCCCATCAGCACACCACTTCAAAACCTTAACAATGTGCCGGGACATTAATTCAGCCCTGACTCAGAGGTAAGAATGAACCGCACTGAATCACCGGCACGACTCTCTGTGGCACCCGCTCGCCCTGCCGCAGCTGCATCCCTCCAGCACATGCAGGTTTCAAGCGAAAGCTGCTTCATTGCTGACATCGTTTCTCTGAAGACCATGGCACCTTCTAGGTTTAAGTTAAATTTTCAAAAGAGGGCAGACCTTGAAGTTCAGCTATGAATTGTGGCACTGAATACTTTGATATGGGATCTTTGGTAGAAGTCACCTTTTATTCTAGGGGTTGGGAGGGAGGCCAGATGAGTTAAGTGGAGCAGGCGATCAAGATGCTTTTTTTAGTTCATAATTGGTTTTGCTACCTGATTGACCAAAGGCTACAATAATAGTGAACCTGAGTAAAGGGAGGATATGCTGGAAATGCTTTCTGGTGGCTCCAGTTGCCAGGGAAACAAAGTTCTCCTGTCTCTCTGTATCCAGAAATGTTAGCTCTCTATGCAAACGCAGCTCTCTGGAAATGATGCATTTTATCGCCTTCAAAGACCAGCAAAGGAGAGGAAGTGGAAAAACAGGTAGGAAAGCATATGTAATACTTCCTAAACAGTTTTTGTATGCACATTTTGATCATAGCGGACTAAATGTCCAGCAGAAGGCTTGCGGTTTGTTTTTCACTTGTAGATGGCAGGAGTTTATATTACATTTATACATTACAAATTGCTAGTTCAGAACTCCATTGCCACCTTCAGAAACCAGCCTAATGAAACCCTGAGCACCAGGACAGCCTCTGTGACCTGTCCCAAGACATGTCCACCTTCCACAGCAAAGTCCTTGGGATGGTATGGAGAGACCAGCCACTCCACAAATGCTAACCGCAGGGCAGGTGTTGAAAGGTTTCTGACCCCAGGACTTTAAAATGGAGGGTGTCATACAGACAAGAGGTCACTGGCAGCGAGGAGGTCAGTGGCTGGGATTAAGGAGTTTGGTGGGTCGTAACAGGAGGCCATCTGCTCTGCTCTGCCATCGCCCTGCCTCTCCCCAGCAGCGCTCCCACCGCAGACGGCTGTGGCACACAGGCCAGTTCCTTGGAGCAGGGGCAGAACCGCCAGTGCAGGTCACCACGTTGTCATCTTCCCTGCATTTCATTTCATCAAGGTCCGCGGCTGGAAGCTTTCTAACTTCCCATTTTTCTGGAGCAGGCTACAGCTGTGACTCCTGGAGGAGACACAAGGATGCTGAGAGTGGCTGAACGTGAGCTAAAAAGCAACTTTTAGCACTTCTCTTTAAAAGAGAAAATGGTGGTATTCTTCAAATATCTGTGGAACAGATACAGATATCTGGTCTCCAGACCAGCTCATCTGATACAGATTATTTTTTTTAACTAAAAAAAAAACAACCCCAACACAATACAATTAAGTCTCTCTAATTATTATTTACAATTACTTCTCCTGTGGGCCATTATCAGTTAATCATCTTTCACAGCAAGCTGGCTTCCCAGCATGTGGAAGCAGGGTTCTGCTGGTAGCTGGTACCTGCTTCAGGGAGGGAACAGGGATCAGCTAACACAACCCAGACTTCCACTCAGCTTCAGCTCTGAGACACGAGATGATGTTGATGCCATTGACAAGTTTTATGGGAATAAATAAGTCACTTTAAGATTAGCCTAGTCATTTCTTTTTAGAGTGATCCCAGCGGATTGTGTGGGATAAGTACCGTCTTCTCCCCAAAGAGCTCAAGCTGCTGCAGAGCCTTCCCTTTACCTTTTTGACAAGAAAAGAAAGATGATTAATTTTCAGGAGGTAAGAACTGTTTTGATTATACGCCAGTGATACCCAAACCTTGTTGGTTTACTGGCAGAAGTAAGAATCGGACTGAAAAACGATGTAGCTGAAGTCGGAGAAAAGCAAATTTTACATACATAACCCCTAAACCTTGCCTCTCCCACAGCCTCCTGTTTTTGGCACCTTCAATCATACATAATTAATGGCTTAAACACAGCAGCACTATTAGTCCCTCAGTCAGTGCCACAAAGGAACTACCTGAGCTGCAGGAGTGAACAGTGCGTGAATAGTGATGCTGAGAGCGGAGAACACAACGAAAAATCAGGCACGGAGGACAAAGCTCTCCTGCAGGAGAGAAATGGCAGAGGGATTACTCAAATACACGCGTACCAGTCACACACACAAAACAAACCCTGAGTTGCTTGAGGGTATTTGGGTTTATTTAAGCGTCACCGAACAAAGAGTTAAGGGCTGGCAAAGCAATTACTCAAACACAAGGGTCAGGGATACGCCAAGGAAATTGTCAAACTGCACAGGGAACCCACTTAGAGTACACCCGGGGGAAGGAAAGAAAAAAAAAACCCAAAAAAAACCCCCAAAACAAACAAAATCCNCCGGGCTCCCCGCGCTTCGCCGCCCGCGAGGTGCCGCAGGCCGCGGGGGCGAGGCCCTTCCAGCCTCGCCCTTCTTCCCTCTGCTTGGCACTGCCAAGATTAGTGTTAATAGATTAACACTGTACCCGTGTTAATCTATTATTCCTAACCCCACCCCGGTTATATTTATAATTGCTCAGCGGCGCCAGGCACCAGAAAGACACATATTTTAAGCCTTTTGCAGCTATTGGCTTCAGCATACGGAATGGCAGCATCTGTTAGACAGTAAAGACATTGTTTAGAATGTCACAGAGAGGACAAACGGGCGTTTTACCCTCTATTTTCTGATGCTGTTACTACACTGTAGATGACTAAGTGTGAAAATGAATCCGAAAACTCGTGCCAGTGTTTCCCAGCACATGGAAACGCGCCTCTTGCGGCATTCGTTTAAATAAGCGATGCAAGAAGAAGATGAGTCTGGGATCAATTTGTCCATTGCTTACAGCCCAGTTGGGTACCAAACTGGAAGACTCTTGCTTCGCTTAGAAGGGTACTAAGTGGGTCAGATAAAATACCGAAGTCTGATTTTATTGCCGTTACTGACTGCGTGTAGTGCCACTAAATTCAGTAATACTGCTCGTCGAGTGAAAATACCCGGCTAAAAAATTCGTTTCTAAAAGACAAGGTAGGAGGGGAAGGAAAAGAAAATCGCTATGATATAACGTAGAAAACGGCAAGAGCAACCCGAGCGGAACAAAACCTACAGAAGAAGAAAGTATTCACTAGGTATCATTAGTGTGAGCAAGTGGCACCAAAAGGTAACACTGAGTGTAACTTATGACTTTGGCAGGGGAACAAAGAAAATTATCAAAGGCTTAGATAGTACACTGAAGTATATACTCTTATACTCTGTGACTGGGTTGTCTGCACCTTTTTTTCTGATTTCACCTCTTTTACTGTTAGTATAACTGCCTATTATTACAAATTATCAGGATATTCATAAAGTAAATGGCACCAAGGCAGTTCCTTTTTATCTGAATAAATTAGAATCCCATACCAGCTAATTTTCCAAAGTACTTTTCAATTGTGCTAAAAGAAGATTACTAATTGCTTTAGGTTGCTAATTGCTCCACATAGTGAAGATTTTTTTATTATTTTTTTTTCTTAGTAAATGCAAAGATCCTTTGAAACGTCAAGAATAGAAAGTATTTTAGTGCCCGGTGGTTTTATTTTCGTTATTTCAATAGCATGCTTTAAGTGAAGACACCGGTGTGTCTTTACTGCCTGTGACTTCTTGCTCTGTCATGCAAAGTGGCAGAACCTGCTGCTTTCTGCCACTAGGGAGAGTTGGCCAGTCAGGCATTTTAGACAGCTGGCTGTTAAAAGGTGGAACAATTTGGGTTTTGTCCACACAGACTGTTAAAGGTAAAGGTATTAAACACAAATATAAGTGCTTATTTCACATGACACAAACAAATCACTGATTATCTTTAGAGAACAGGAGACGTGCATACAGCCTGTAATCTTCCTGACATGTAACCCTTTGATTCGTTTGCATCCTACAGACAGAAGCTTTCCTAAGAAAGAGGGACTGAGCCCAGCAACCAGCTTCCTATGCAGATATGAAATTTCTATGAACATCTACATCATAACTAAAACAGATGTTACTCCTAAAATTTACTTACAGGTAACCAGAACATAAAAAGCTTTTTTTAAGTCCGTCATCCAATGGCTCCAGGTAATTTTGCACAACAATGAATCAAATTCCCTGAGACTGTCCTTTGATCAGCTGGCAAAGACACTATCTTGTATAGCAGGTTTTCCTCAAGCCAGAAAAGATCGGCAAATAACCCACTAGAGACTTTCAAGTTTCTTGAATATGATTTTTGTAGAAATTATCTATTTCAATGGCACTTTGTTACTGCCAAAGGTGGAAGATGGATGCATGTATACAAACACAGGGAGTGTGAGAGAGATGGAGGTCTAGCTCCATTGGTGGTTAGGGTCGCAGAAACAACCCCTCTTTAGGCCTTTCTTCTTGGCGCCAGCCCATTGTAGATCAGCAAATATTCAGATTGCTGTCTAGTCTAGTAGCTAAAATTCTTGCTAGACATTTAGAAAGCCAAGGCTTGCTTCCTTGCTCCAAACCAAACATCATAACCGTTTTGATCTCCCACATGCTGGCCAAGTGAGTCTGTCTTTGTTGTGTTCCACCAGTAATGTGTGTATTTTCATCTAGAACATTCCCATTTATATTTCTAGTTTCTTGAGTAGCCTGTAAATTCTAGGAATAAAATTTAACTATTACAACATAAATGATAAAATCATCTTGCTAAATTTTTAGATGTTAATCTGAGTGTCTTGCTTCAGTCATTCAAATATGAAATTTTGACTGTAGACTTCAATTTATATTTACCTTGAATTTTACCAGGTGTTTATAGAGTGTTGTATAGTTTAAAGCCACACGATGCTTGTAGAATGCTTAATCTACCTCTTAAATTGATGAAGAGTTAGGAAAGTCTCCAAAACTATTCAGATTAAATTTACTCTTGTTAGCAGTCAGCAATAAATTCAGATACAATTATGGGTCCTCTAGCAAGATTTGGTTTATTATTTATGATGTTAAAATTTATATGGAAGAGGCTAAAAGTTATAAAGAAAAACTTTGAGATAAACAGTGTCCTACTGTTCTGGAATAGTCAGAAAAGTGTAGCAGGCCTAAAATATTTATTGCAGCATTATAATATCCGTACCCTACTAATGCTGCACAGCAATGACTCACACACTATTGTTTCACAAATCACAACTTACACATGTCATTTCAGAAGAGAGTTTCAGAGACGATCTTGGATGATCGCAGGGATGAATCCTGGTTCCACAGAAATCAGGATCTGGGTTTTATAGGCAGGTCTACTGAGCGCAAAGGATCACAATGATGTGTTCCTCATGGCTTTGCAGCACAATGCAGGATACTTCTTGTCATTAACTTCCCCTCCGTTGTTAGAAATACCAAAAATGCAGGACCAGCTTTTAGGAACCGAACAGGATGAAAGAAGAGAGGAGCTGTTCTTCTACAAGAGGGGTAACAGTAACTTTTGTGTATAGTCTGGACAATACGAGAACAAACCATTTGAAAGTAGACAGGGTCAGAGGCCTCTGCTCTTGTACCTTTGTTTCTTATGAAATAAAAAAAAAACAAAGCCAAAATGGAATGAGCCAAAGGCTGCTGTGAAGAGTTACATTCCTGGGTTTCTATGTGTCTTGAGTGGGAAAAAGCAGATAAGCTGTTCTTATAATTAGATTTTCTCTTCTTTTGCGTGTCTATGGCAACAAAATAACCAGGGATCTTCTGAGTTCATGGTCATCTCTGCTGTTCAGCCCAGCCCTGCACCGCCCCTGGAAGTGCTTCATGCAGGCACGCTGCATTTTAGGTGAAGGTCCTCTTTCATGGATGTTGCCATGGAAGCGTCTTAGTAACTCGGCTCCAATAAGCCTTTACTGTGCAATTACCAGCTGACGGTTTGGCTCAAAAAGCCTACAGTCCCCCTGCACTGTGATTAATCTGAGGAGTCGTGGCATGTTTCAGCTGACACTGGTATTATGTGCCCATGGTTTGCCTTGACTTGTTAGCCCTCCATTCAAACTGCTGGTTTTCCTGGTCACCCATTCTCCCTGTAATTCCTGCTCGCTAGCTGCTAGTTTATTCCCGTGGGTTAGTACGTGATACCAAACAACTGTATCTTACGGAAGAAATCATAAAGGAAAACAATACATTTAACCATAAACTATGGCAGTTCAGCCATTTCTGTAGATCTAAGATAATATAATATTGATAATCAGGTGAAATACTAATCTTATCTTTATAATGGGAGCTTTCTACAGAGACAATTTCTGTAGCAACTTATTTCAACAAATTGAAGGCCAGTTTTGCTTAGCATTGTTCTTTTGCAGATTTTATCACTTGAAAAGATAAGTCAGAATTTACCATTTCCAGATTAATAATTTCTCCTGAAGAGAAGATGTTTCTGGGAAAGGATCCAGGTTCAACATTTTCAAACCTATATACCGTACAGTTGCTGCTTTCACTCTGTGATCGTCCCACGTTGCTTTATAGCAATGCACTGAATGGATTTTGAGGTACGCTCCACTAAAACAATTTTAATCATAACTATGTGTCCAGGTCGGTAGAGGATTTTTAAATCCCCCAACTTTTTTTTTATTTCCCTCTTGGCCTTGTTTTGTGCATAATTGGACAGGATTAAATAAATTGTGCCAGCAAAATTGAACCAGCCCTGCATGGTGGAAGAAGGGAAATGCCATGGGTGATGGGGACTGGCTGCGTTTTGTGCGTTCTGATTGATTCTAGCACAGTGTTTTACAAACTGCTTAAGTACCACAATAGTGCTAAGAGGCAAATACATTATAAAGACTCTCCATCTGTAAGACAGAGAAAACACATAAGGGTTATGATGTGCTTCCAGACATAGAGAAGCAGTCAATAAGAGGGCCAAAGCAGATTCTCAAGTCCCTTCTTTATTCCTCTACTTATTTGCTTCTTTGCCAGATCATGTGTCTGGCCTTTCTGGAATCTTTTCTGTCATTCCTCTTCCTAAAGCTTTTTCCCTGTATTTAATATCACTGGCTAGCTGTGCATCAGAGCTGTAAACCCTCTGTGAGTCAAACAGTCCACCTTTATCAAAAGCTACCCACTACAGGCTGGCAGGACTAGGTCCAATTAGTCCTGTTGGTAAGGCCCTACAGGACATGCCTTTTAAAAGAGTGGATTATTTTTCTATGATTCCAGAAGGCATATGAAGGATAGAAAATAAAAGCAGGCCTAACACCATGCCCTGTGAAAACGTTTATCCTCAATATTTCACACCACCTGCATGTTCAGGAAATTAGTGGCTTTCACAGACCGAATACAGCTCTCTACCATGCAGGAGAAAGAAAGGGATTATATGAGCCATCTATTCAACCCTAGACTGACAGGAATTTTAGCGGTATAAAATTCATATCCTTTATGATAGAAAGAATTATTCATTAGTGTGCATAAGAATAATTCCAGAAACTGAGCAACAGCAGTACTAGCAGCTAACTAATGCCTCAGACATCAGTCTTAAAAGAAACCTGTTTGCACAAATAAATATATATATACTCAGTACATGTATAATTGATAATTAGCACTTGCATTGCTACTTTACTTTGAAAGATACAGAGCAAGAATTAATTACAACTATAAAAAACAAAATACGCCATTTGCCTTTCTAGTTTTCATTTGACTTGCTAGAAGATAAGTTAATTGTACACAATCTTATCAAACCTACATTTTGGTAAGACTTTGAACATCTCTAAGGTTTGAAGCATGAATTGATACATAAGAGAGAGCAAATAATCAAAGTAGTTTAGCCTTATGACCTTTTCAGTGCAACTAAGGAATAAGAAGACCAGAAAATAAGAAAGGATGACACATTTAATTCTGACACTGATATATCTAGAAGGTGCATCCACCATAGACATTAAATACTTTATTCACTGTTAAATAGTTGGCTCCATAGCTCTCCTTCTACAATAGAAGATGCACATCTTTTTGGTCCTAATATATTATATAGGTGGACATATCCCTCTTCCTATGATCATCTCTCCAGATTGCACTGATATTAAACCTTCCCATTCTTATTTTTAAAAAAGTTTTTTCATTTGTCTTTCTTCATTTTACATTCAGCAGAAAAGAAGTATTTCCTTTTAAATCAATTCTGCTTCAACTACATTCTGAACATATAACTACTATTCTCTTGACCATGAGATCCATAGCTTAATTTCCATTATATACCTATTTAGGGCCACGAAGATGATCAGAGGGCTGGAGCACCTCTCCTATGAGGACAGGCTGAGGGAGTTGGGGTTGTTCAGCCTGGAGAAGAGAAGGCTCCAAGGAGACCTTATAGCAGCCTTCCAGTACCTGAAGGAGGTCTACAAGAAATCTGGAGCGAGACTGTTTACAACGGCAAGGAGTGATAGGATGAAGGGTAATGGGTTTAAACTAAAAGAGGGGAAATTTAAATTAGATATTAGGAAGAAGTTCTTCCCTGTGAGGGTGGTGAGGCACTGGAACAGGTTGCCCAGAGAAGCTGTGGAGGCCTCATCCCTGGCAGTGTTCAAGGCCAGGTTGGATGGGGCTTTGGGCAACCTGGTCTAGTGGAGCGTGTCCCTGCCTATGGCAGGGGGGTTGGAACTAGATGATCTTTGAGGTCCCTTCCAACCCAAACCATTCTATGATTCTGTTTGCCTTCTGAGATAGGGACATAAACACATATGGAAGATGCAATATGAGATAAGGTAATATAATAGCTTCCTTGGTTCAAATTTGGGATTTTTACCTTCTGGAGTACCAAATTTGTCCTAACTGAATGAGCTTAGCAACTCTTCCTCAATTTAAAAAAAAAAATAAATTGTTCTACACCTGCCAAGTATTTCATTTATGCAGCATATTTACAGTTGTATATTAAAAAACACTGATAGGTGATATTAAACATCTTCAGAATGTTTTATAGAGTTTTACCAACATGATAATTCCCCTTTTCCTGTAAAGTCAAATTGTCAGTAGTTAAAAATCATTAAACTCACAGAAGACAGGTAATGCCTGGCTAGCAAGGAGAACAATTCCATAATGAATAATATTTTAAAAGTATGTTTAATGTACCCTGACCTAAATGTGCTTCCACTGAAAACTGGAAGAGCAGAATAAACATTGAAAAAAAAATGCTTTCATTGAAAAATCGTCCAAATTATTTTGATGGCCACAATTAGTTGGCAGGATTAAGCCATTTTGCTAAATCACCAAATTCAGCAAAATAAGTACAAGTTTGTGGCCCCACTCACCTTGCCCCACAGCAGGCAATAAAAAGGAATCAGTAGCAATCCTTGGAGAAAAATGAGTGAACCCCTCTCCAACAAGCAAAAAAAGTCTCCTGCTGCCCCTTCCCACAGCCCCCAGTGGAGGGCTATTCCCGAAGGGTTTAAAATCAGCCTTTAAGAAGTTACTGCAGCAGCACGTAGAGATGCTCAACCGTTGTCCTCTCTGAGACACTATTTTTCAGACAAACTTTGAATCTGAATCTGTTTTTTTTCCTTCATGCTAACTTTCTGCCTTTAGTTTAATGATTTTGAGAGAAATTGGCAAAGAAGAAAAGCATTCAGCCACTTTGGAGCACAAGGTTAAGCACTTTGGTTTTATCTTGGCTTTTTTTGCTGAGGCCCTCTGGTACTAACACATCTTAGCAGAAAGACTTGATATTTTTCAGAATGGAATTGCCTTGAACTGCGACAACACTGTTTGTATGGAAATTTCCCCAAATGTTGCTGTGTTGAAAGCTTTTGAAAAAACACACTTAGTAAGTGCCTCAGGCGGACTTGTTAGACCATAGGAAGACGACATCTCCATAGAGTCTGCTCACCCTGAGAAGGTTGACTTCAGCTGAACACAGCAATCTCAGCTCATTGGGTCCTGCCCCGGTGCTGAGGCAGGAAAGAGGAAAAGAAAGAGAATAGAGGGAAAGGAAGGGAAGGAGGATTATAAGGCTGGGGAAACTGAACAAGGTTCAGTTTCAAACTGAAACAAAGAGGCAGAGGTGGGCAAAAGCAGCTGGCTGTTTGTCTGCTGCCTTTACTTAGAGTAAGACATAATAATTGTAGAACCTACATGGAAAAGCTGATTTTTAATTATAAACTCTATAGAGAGATTGCAGTCTAGGAAAATAGGCTGTGATTATTTTTTAGCTTGTTAACACAGACAGTAAACATTATAGTTTTGATTGCTTCAATACTTTTTCCTACATATTCCACTTTAGAACTCCCTTCGTAGTATATCCCTACTTTCAGTAGCACTCAGCACACTAATAATTGAATAACATAGAATAAATCCAGTTGGAAATGCAAAGACTTGAATGATATCTCCCCAGGATTTTCCAAAATACAGCCACAGGGCAGCAACTTCTAGAAGCCTAGGTTTGCCTGGCCTGGAGCCACCCAGGTCCCAAGCCTCTCCAAGTCAGACTACAGGGAATTACTTCTACAGGGAACTACTATTACTACTATCATTTTATGGTTTATCTTACTGCTCATCCTTTTCCTCTACAAGCAATGTCCAGCAGGACAACTCACAAGCAAAAACATTCAATAATTATGTTCATGCTTTCCTCCATGTTGCCTTTTTAGTTCAGGAGTCCATAGGAAATATCATTAAATTACTTCTTTTCTACCTCATTGCAAAGTGGATGAGAAAATTAATCTCCTTTACAATCATATTAATAGGTTTATATAAAAAAAAAAAGATGCTTTGAATTAAATCCCGCAAATAAATTGAAATTAAACTTGTAGAAAAGGATCCTCTGAAGTCCTATGCTTCTCGGTGATTTTGCTGCCTTGATGTCTGCAGGTACTCAGCAGTCCAACCAACACAATCATTGTTATCTGGTGGAGTCATCTTGTTACCCCATTTGTTACCTGCTTTTCTGTAGTCTGATATGAAGAACCTTCTGCAAGCATGGCAGTACACTGTCTCAGGCAGGACCATCAGTCTGATAAACTGCTGTTGCTCGTGGATGCCTTGGCAACTTGGTGGTTCAGCACCACCACTGTGAACTTCCTTGGCATTAGCAAAACAAAGATTTGTTCAAAACAGCAGAAAATCTACCTTGGGTTGAAGGGTTATTTCTCCTTCCTCTGTCTCTCCCTTCCAGTTTTCTCCCCTCAAGACCCTGTAGTCTTTGATCCAAGAATGTGTTTGGAAAAAAAAATAACAGACACCTCTTCACAAACCAGGTAAGTACTTCCTGTAGGACTAATAAAACTGAGGTAATAAAACCTACAGTAAAAAATAGAGGGAAAATCCTGACCATTTTTCATTAACATTAAAAGAGAACTTTTTAGTACATGAAAGATGGAGATTTTGTACACTGAATTCTTCCTAACGCCATATCCTGCCTTTTTTTTAAATTGTTAGACAGTTTTTCACCTAGCTCTAACAAGGACGACCTTGTACGTAAGTTTTCACAAGAGGAGTTTGGTGAATTATCTGTTAATGAAAATATCTGAATTTGGGAAGACAGTTACAGTGGCATTTGTGTGATTGTAATTAAATCTATATAAATTAACCAGCATACATAAGTGTCTAAGAAAAATAACATTAATTTGGTATGAAAGCATCTGGGTTTTTTATTTTTCAAGTCTGTTTTGATTATGAACATGATTGAATAAAGTGCTTAATATTTGAAAGGAGCCCCAAGGATGGATATCAAGTGGTATTTTTCAATACCGGAAAAAAATGTACAGATAACAAGCATTTATTTTGGAATAAGGCTAACGTAATCTTCATGGCTAATCTAGAATGCAAAGCTATAAACCAACATAACAGTCTATCTAGTTTGTATATGTTCTACAGAGATGACGTGCTTCCAGTCTAGAGAAAAATGCAGAACAAGGTGTTGTTATTGAAGTTAATCAACATGCTACTCCCAGAGAACCACTCAATCACAGACTTGGAGGCGATAATGGATTGGCAAAAATGCACTGTTCCAAGTGGATGAATGATGCTTAAACTGACATTTGGAAAACATAAATTCATTAAACACTTCATCATATAGTACAGTTTTAAGTATACTTGCTTTGGAAGGAATTAGGTGTACAACACTTCTGTCTGTTTCTACTTTCCTGATATAAATAATAAAATAGGGCATTGTGCCCCAGACAACTAATCTAAGCCAAGACAGGTTAGTAATCATCATGGAGACATTTAAGAACTCATAAATGCTTCAAAAATAAAATAAGTGGTCCTAGCAGTAGTAGAACAAAGCCTGTCCTGTTTAAAACCTCCTTCTTCAGCCTCTCTCATATGGGGTTCCTGCTGTACACTCTTTTCTCCATCAAGTTATTCAATGTCAATAAACCCTTTTGATTATTGACAAGCTGAGTTAAAACTGACCAATGGCTTTAAAAGCCATTAGGAGAGACAGACAGGAAGATACACGTGACATTTAGTTTTGTTTTTTTACCTAAACGCTAGTAATGCAATTTGATACCTTCTGAATTGTAGGCATTCCGTATGTAGCACAGTAAGACTATGGTGCTGCCACTCATGGCATACATTCAAAATTAATCAATTTCCTATAGTCAGAGATTCAAAGAAGATAGCATTCTGAAAACAGCGTTGTTGTACCCTCCAGTTCCAATGGAGAGGAGATTTTATAAGTAAGAAGTGACCTCAGAGAAGTTAAAGATGCATAGAAATTTCTCCTGTTACAAGATTAATATGCATTAAAAAGAGTCCCTTTAGTGGAATGCACTGGAGTTCTGGATTGTAGCAGCTGCCTTCCATCGATGATCACCTAATCTATTTTCTTGATAGGTACAAAGTAATGACAGAGACTGCAACATGAATTCTGATCCACTGCTTCCACCTGCCAGAAGAGGAGGATGACACTAGCTGCCACAAAAGACGAGGAATGTCTGATCAAGAAAAATAGAAAAGGAGAGTCACTGAGGAAAAGAAAAAAATATGGAATGAATAAAGACTTTGAAGAGGAGCTCAATTACAAGAGAAATAGTCAATGCAAAAAAAAAAACAACCACAAAAACAAAAACTGTATGTGTCAACAAATCCATAACAGGAGTTTTTTACAAATAAGACATGGACCTGTTAGAGCAGGTCCAGAGGAGGACCACAAAAAAGATCAGAGGGACAGAATATCTCTCTTATAAAGAAAGGCTGGGGGAATTATGGTTGTTCAACCTGGAGAAGGGGAGGCTGGAGGGAGACATTATTGTACCCTTTTCATACTTAAAAGGGGCTTATAAGAATGATGGAGAAAGGCTTTTCACCAGGGCCTGTAGTGACAGGACAAGGGGCAACAGTTTTAAACTGAAAGAAAGTAGGTTTAGACATAAGGAAGATTTTTTTTTGTGGTGAGGGTGATGAGTGTGTGCCTCACTGGAACAGGTTGCCCAGAGAAGCTGAGGATGCCCCATCACTGGAAGTGCTCAAGGCCAGATTGGATGGGGCTTTGAGCAACCTGATCTGTGAAAGGTGTCTCTGCCACTCATGAGAGGGGGATTGAACTAAATGATCTTTAGCAGTGCTTTCCAACACAAACCATTCCATGATTCTATCATTTTTATCCCATCTAAGTCTAGTTTAATAATGAAACCTGCTTGTTCAATATAAATCAAGTATATTATCCGAGGTCTATAAGATTAAAACATGCTGCTTATAATCAGTGAAGATCAATATGAACAACACATAAAAAACAGTTTCCAGCAGAAAGAAAAAAAAACCACAAGCATTGTTCATAAAATGAAAGTATTTATCAAGAAGGAGGTTCTGCACCCAAGACTCATTTGTGGTTACTAAAGAAAACGATCCCTTCCTCAGGTATTTCAGCTACATTGAAATGAGGCAAGGGCATTGAAGGACAGCCAATGTCCATTTAGTGAAGGAACAAAGATGCTGGCTCATAGTGAAGGTCAAAATTAGGTAGAAAATGAACATTAAGTATGGAAAATACCAGGGGTTTAGAATCAACTGCATTATTTTTTTCTGGAAGAATATTGGTTAGTAGGAGCAGGAAGTGCAATAACAAGAATACTTTTGGTCTCTGCAGATGGGAAGTAAGTAAAGGTCTATGACACATAGCTGAATGATTTGAAATAGATGAGAAATCAGAATGAGGAGCTTTTGTTCCATTTTAAAGACAGAAGAATGAGACCCTGATCACCACACAGACATTTCTGAGGACAGAATTTTCATTTATTTTAAGTAAAAGAAGCCACTGAAGGTGTACATCTCCTTAAGCATATATCAGCTCATTTCTCTGTCAGTGTCTTATTTGGACTACCATTTAAGCTACCAATGAGAGAAGCTGAATTTGCAAAGCTTGTCATACCTTGACAAGTGTGTTATATTGTCAGTTATCTACTGGCTGGATTAGCATTTCCAAAGTTGGTGCTTTGCATAAAAGCTGCATGTGGAAACCAATGACGTGGATCATAATTTTTTGTTTTGGTTGCAGATTAAAACGAGCCACACGGACAAAGCCTGGAAAACGTGCTGCTGCACTGGAACCTCACAGAGTGGAAAGCTGCTTCATCCTGAGTAAAAGCTGATGAAGGATTGCCGAAGCTGTTGGTCATTCTGCTGCAATGGAAGCAGCTAAACGTCATAAGAAAAAAATGAGGTGTCCTTGGCACCCACTTTGCATACAGTGACCATTTGCATTTGCACCCATTTTATTAGTATGTCAGCCACTGGCCATTTAAAATGCAATTTTGACAATGTGAAAAACTACGCTATTATCAGACCGTTGGCTTTATCTCAATTTGAAACTAAAATTCAAAAAGGGGAGCAAACAACTTGGAAATGTTACCTCTTCTAAAGAAAGGTCATATCTTAGTCATATCTTCAAAAAACAGCATGATGTTGATTGCTTTCAGTTCAATAATTATTTTATACTTGCCTCCTTTTTTTAAACTTTAAGTAATCAACATCACATTATTTTTTTAAAATATAAGTTAACATTCATGTGTTTTTCTTTCCTGCTTAACTATTTCTGCATCCTCTACTTTCTACAGTTGATAGGACTGGTAGTACTTGGACTAAGCTTACAATCTACTTATTATTTTAGCTACATTTATCATACTTTTTTTTTACTAAAGATACTTTACAAAAAATAATAAATACTTACTTTGTCTGGCAAATTAAGTTTCAAGAAAACAAGGATATGGGAAACAAGGATTTGAAACACAGAAATAATTTTGCCAAAAGTAGATTACTGGTTTTGCTTTGTCCAGCACTGATAAAACTGTAATTAGCAACAGAATAGATTAGTTGGAGAATTTTTCTAGTTATGTAAATTAAAATAAACTGATTTTTTTTTTTCAAAAACGTTTCAAAAGCAGGCAGAAGTCTTGTGAGATTCTTAAATCACAGGGGAAAGGAAGTAATCCTCAAGAAAGATGGCAGACTTGCACTGCAAGTTTTCTTTGTAAAGGGTAAACTATGAAAAAGAAAACAGAGAAAATATATCCTATAAACTATTCTGGAAAGTAAATTATAATGTGAGATCCTGGGCCTTAACATAAGCTGTGAAGTAAAGCAAATTCCTTCAAAAAGGAAACTGCTAAAAATAACTCAGGACACTTCTGATCCTGGAATTAGGCATATCTGGTCCTGAGGCAACCCATTTTCTTCTTGACCAGCTGGATTTAAGAGCCTGGAAAGTTATTACAGCTCTACTAGATGTGGTCACCATGGGCTCCCAGAGAACCAGAGACCCCAGAGATGTCCCTTTGCTGTGACCAGTGCTAGTCAGAGTTCTGCTTGGTCACCCATGGTGGGGCAGGAGCACAGCTCAGGAGGCCTTGAAGGGGGATTCCCATGGGATGCCCACGAGCCTGGCGGGGAGAAGGTTTAGCCAGGCAGAACAGCCTGCAGATAGATCTGACATGGGCAGCAGTGCTGCCCTAAAGTGGGTAGAACAAACCTTATCGTGACCTTTTGTTTAGATGCCTTTGTGTTTGGCATCTGCTACTATGTCGTAGCCCTAATTATTGGATCAGAACCTAGCAGGACAAGATGAAGAATATCTGCCTGTTGTGGTTTAACCTGGTAGGCAACTAAAACAACAACACAGCCTTTCACTCACTCCCCACCACAGTGGGATGGGGGAGAGAATTGAAAATGGAAAAGAAAAAATAAATCGTGCGTTGAGATAAAGACAATTTAATTGGACAAAAAAAAAACAAACAAAAAAAAAAGGAAGATGTTATATACAAAACATGACATCATATGGTATGGAACATCCCTTTGGTCAGTCTGGGTCAGCTGCCCTGGACGTGTCCCCTCCCAGCTTCTTGGCTGCCTCCATCTTCTCGTTGGCAGGGCAGTATGAGAAGCTGAAAAGTCCTTGACTGCCTGACAATAACTAAAACATCAGCGTGTTATCAACATCATTCTCCTCCTAAAGGCAAAACACAGCACTACACCAGCTGCTAGGAGGAAAATTAACTATCCCTGCTGAAACCAGGACACCACCTCTACCCACAAACTACTTTTGCTGCTCTTAGCGGTAAGAGACACATTAGAGCCAGCTGGATAAATGACGGGAGCATTCCTTCTGCCTAACCCAGCTACCTGCTATATTATTTCCACCTAGTATGAATGTACCACACTGCTTTTTTTCTTTCCTTTTTTTTTTTTAATCAAGGTCTCTTTAATATTTTAGATCTCTCCTCTGACATTTATGTGCCAGGAGCTTCCAAAATTACTTTGTGCTAACCTGCCTTTCATATTTTAAATTTTCAGTTAAAAGAGAAATGCAATGAGAAACATTTAATATCTATAACAATCCACGCTGCTGCCATTATACAGACAGCAAGGAGACTTGTTATCTCCTCTTAGCATATGCTACTTCTGTACAGCGCAGAGTCACAAAGTCACTGAGTCACCCTCTCCCTAACATAGAGAAATTAAATAATTCCCAACTTTCAGTTCCATATGAGATATGTCTACTGTCTACTGTAAGACAGGAGTGCCACAGGAGACTCACGGCAGGTAGCAACTCATGGTCATGGTTTCAGTACACACAGCCAAGACAACCATTGCAATGAAAAGTGCTTGCCTGATCGCATTGACAGGAACATGGTGAGCATTGCCAGGTTCCTATTCCATATCCACCGTAGCGCTGGTGCTTGTTAGCAGCATGCTCATCACAACCCTGAATCAAGATCCTTTATAACAAGCTTCTTACACATAGAAAATTATAGGCTATGCCTGCTGCAAACTGCTCATGCACCAAAATAACCAGGCAGCCCACCTGGAGAGCTGGAGCTCCCCTTCAGTGCAATGAGCATTTGCTGTCTGCTCAAAGTTAGTCCTCCAAGTTTCCTCTACAGTCAGAGGGATCACCATGCCTGGTGTGGGCACCAAAAAGGCTGGGCTGACCTGGTGCTGGGGATGGCCACTAGGTCAGGAAGTCACAGATTATTTCTCTTAAATCTAAAACAACAAATTATGAGTGTATGAAATCAGGTCGTTCACTTCGATGGTGCTCTTTGGGGGGGGATTCAATCCAAGTGTTTGAAGAAAAGACTGAATCATACTCATGGCTGTAAACAGAATAACTGACATGAACTCTTCTAAAAGAAAATATTGTTGCTAAACCCAAAAGTAGAGTGAACTGTTCTCCAAAGAATGCTTCACTTAACCACACCTCTGTAGCTAGGAGGTCAATGAAATCCTTCGTAAGTTTTGGAATTGCTGTTAGGTCTTGATGAATAAATTAGTCTATAGGCACAGTAAGCAGGTTTTATTCCTTTAAAATGTTAACAGTTTTAACAATTATATACTTCAAATTGTTTGTGCCATTTGATTAGACAAGTACTTTATGCCTACAAACTGTCCTAGTGTTATTCTCTAGCCTAATGTTACAGTTATTCTTAAATATGGAAGGAAAATTCTTGAGAGCTGAAAATCCCCCCCCCCCCCTTGAGAAATTCACATCAATTCAGTATGTTAGATTGGTGTTACACAGAAACAGTTCAGAGCATCTTTGCTGCTCTAAGGAGATTATAGTACTACAGGGGTATGAAAAATTTATTGGAGTTTCACAGACAGCTATTTTTTTCCCCTTCTCTGGCTGGATTATATTCTGTCTGGAGAGAATGAAGGAAGGTCTCCTGACCTTCTAAAGTTGACTGTGATTACTGTGTTAAATTGCACTCTTATTATACTTATTTAACTGCATGGAACTTTTCTTTCTTCTTTCTGTTTATTTTCCCTGAAAATTTATCTTTCAATACAAAATTTACTTTGAAATTGCATTTTACTTCTCCATTGTCAGTACATATCTATACTTGAATGTGACAAATAGAGTTTTAAATTAAAATTATTTAATTTATTTGTTTAGAAAACATCTAAAATATCTCTACAGTTACTTCCTTTCATTGTATTCGGAGTGCTCTCCCAGTTCACAGGTATTGCAAGACTGGCATCATTGATTTTCACAGTTACTGTGTCTCAATGCAGTACATATCAATGTAGAAATAAAAACGCAGCTTTCTAACCATCTGTGCCTCAGAGACTCACTACAAACTAGAAGACTAGGAGGATTTTATGGTTTATTTTCTTCTGTTATGACCAGGAGTAAACATTTTGTAGACCAAATCTTACCCTTGCTCCTAATTGAGTAATTCCAGTGTCTTTATCACCTGCTTTTGGAGACAGCTGTAAACAGCTGTTATTTCATCTGATCAAGGTTTACCTGGGTTTTCTAACATGGTGAACTTCAAAGGATGATAAAACTGGTAATTATGAAAAGCTAATTTGCTTCCATACAACTGCTGTTATCTAGGCCAAGGGCAAGGCAGTTTTTATATATGCTTTAATAAAATGTTTTAATTAACAGACATTTTCTTCCTTGTATGACAGTCTGAGGTTGAAATCCTGGCCTCACTAAATCCAGTCTGACTGTATCCAAAATTGTCAGCCTGTCGATTCTGTCACTGTCTCGGCCTATTAAGAATGAAAGGCGTGAGGAAAACGGGCTGCAGGTTTTCAAGCTTGGAGGGAAGGGATGCCATCCAGACGGACCTTGACAGGCCTGAGAGGTGGGCCTGTGCAAACCACATGAAGTTCAACAAGGCCAAGTGCAACGTCCTACACATGGGTCAGCGCAATCCCAAGCACAGCTACAGGCTGGGTGGAGAATGGATTGAGAGCAGCCCTGAGGAGAAGGACTTGGGGGTGCTGGTTGATGAAAAGCTCAACATGAGCCGGCAGTGTGCGCTGGCAGCCCAGAAAGCCAACCGTGTCCTGGTGTCTTGGTTTCAGCTGAGAGAGAGTTAATTTTCTTCACAGCAGCTGGTGTGGGGCTGTGTTTGGGTTTGTGCTGGAAGCAGCGCTGATAGTGCAGAGATGTTTTTGCTGTTGCTGAGCGATGCTCACACAGAGCCAAGGCCTTTGCTGCTTCTAGCACCGCCCCGCCGGCGGGATGGCTGGGGGTGTGTGGGGAGTTGGGAGGGGACAGACAGGGCAGCTGACCCCAACTGACCAAAGGGACATTCCATACCATATGGCGTCATGCTCGGTTT
>VWZZ01007551.1:331214-383913 GCA_013399095.1 Psophia crepitans
CTCTTCCGATTCTCTCTCCCCCTTTCCGATGAGGGGGACTGAGTGAGCGTCTGCGTGGTGCCCAGCTGCCAGCTGGGGTAAAACCACGACAGTTTCGGTGCCATGGCTGGAGTAAAACCACGACACCCGGGCTGCATCAAAAACAGTGTGGCCAGCAGGTCAAGGGAGAAGATTTTCCCCCTCTAATCCACTCTCTTGAGACCCCACCTGGAGTACTGCATCCAGCTCTGGGGGCCCCAGTACAGGAAAGACGTGGAGCTGCTAAAGTGAGTTCAGAGGAGGGCCACAAAGATGATTAGAGGGCTGGAACACCTCTCCTACGAGGACAGGCTGAGGAAGCTGGAGTTGTTCAGCCTGGAGAACGCTCCGGGGAAACCTAATTCTGGCCTTCCAGTACCTAAAGGGGGCCTACAGGAAAGCTGCTGAGGGACTGTTTACAAAGGCATGTAGTGATAGGATGAGGGGTAATGTGTTTAAACTAAAAGAGGGGAAATTTAAATTAGATATTAGGAAGAACTTCTTCCCTGTGAGGGTGATGAGCACTGACACAGGTTGCCCAGAGAAGCTGTGGAGGCCCCACCCCTGGCAGTGTTCAAGGCCAGGCTGGATGGGGCTTTGGGCAACCTGGTCTAGTGGAAGGCGTCCCTGCCCATGGCAGGGGGGTTGGAACTAGATGATGTTTGAGGTGCATTCCAATCCTAACCATTCTTTGATTCTACGATTCTACAAAAGCTTCAGGGGAATATTGGTAAGACTATAGAAATGTTTTCCCTTTGATATAACCCAGCTATGCTTTTTAAACCTTGGAAACAAGATGTCCATAGCACCAACAAACCTCATACTGCTCTTTAGCATCCAGCTGCTTGTACACTAGGACTTGAAATGAAAACGCCTTCTGCCTACACTGAAAAAAAAATTGATGAATGGGTTTAGACACACAAGGCCTGTAAAATCCTGACCACTTTACTGCTTCTGTAATGCCAGCAGGACCATTCATTCCCCTGCTCTTAGTGAGCTGAATCGTTCATGGTCTGGAGAGTGTGGCCAGCAAGATGCCCACCAGCACAGCCCAGGTCTGAGCGTGGCCTTAGCCCTGAGCTACTTCTGGGAATACAAGTGTGACGTTTACTTCCACATGCCACAGGGACCAAGTTACACAAACCACCAGTGCTGCAAAGCTGGCCAGTCCAGAGAGTGAGCACAAGGGTTTTAAGAGGAAGCATTTTTGCAATGCTTTTAAACTTTATCACCAATAACGCCAGCTATCACTTTCTGGCTTACATTAAAAACCAGAATTCCTATCAACCACAACACCCTGGAAAAAAAACAGGTAAGACTTTGGACCCGTAGGACAACATGTATTTATGTCAGTGCTATTATCACTATACAAATGCTTGCAAAGCTCACCAACCTATTTTCTTCCATTTGGTTTATTCTTGAAATCTCACTGGGACTCAAAAATCAAGTCCAGACTGATTTGTCCTTAAAATGTATCTTATACAAAACAATTTCAATTTGAACAAATGCCTGAATAAACATTTGTCACAGAACATTACCACAGCATTTCTTCAATCCACTAAGTAGTAGAACATGAAGGATGTCATGTATCTTGTAATGTCAATACATTTTGCAATGAACACAAAAAAAGACGTTTCATCTCAAAGGTTCTTAATTCTGATCTAAGTTTTTAAAAAGATTTTTTTTCTATAGCATTTTTAATCTTGATTATGATATAAAAATATTCTTTTAAATGTTATTGGTAAACAGACACTATTTTTAGAACATATTTATTAATGGACAAAACTTGGTAAAGTATTTTTGATCTTAGTCTCACATAACTTCTGAAAGTACATAGTATTGTCTATGTGTATACATAGGTGTGTATATGTTTACATGTAGACATAGATATAAATATGCAGATGTACGACTATAAAAGTTGATTTAAATTTTTAAAGCTATTTTGTGCTGTGTTTATCTCCAACTGCACTTTTCAGATTACTGAGGAAATAATATTTATCTTGAATTACTGTGGTTGAAATTCACTTATTTAAGTACAACATTTTCAATGCAGGAATCTCTCCAGACTGGGCATGGAGGAGGCAGAAAAGGCAGAGGGAAGGGTGCTTGGTTTTGACTTGGTTTCATCTGCACAACTCCCCCTTTTATGCATATGCATTACCATGGAGATTTTAAAGGAGTTTAACTGTTTTATTACCTTCAGAATTTCTGCTTCATGCAGGAAACACATTCAGCAGAGATGTAGTGAAAATATCAGTACAGTTTTATTTTTTATGATTACTGTGAGCTGGCGCCAAGAGCACCCCAACACCATTGCTGCAGCAGCACGATCCTGCAGGAGTTCAGGCTCCAGTTTAATCTCAGCCCCAAATTTCTTTGTCATCTTGAACAAGTCCTGCCAGGTATCACATTTGTTAAGGGGAAGGCAGCAGTATATCTTAACCTCACAATGACAGGTGAAGGTTGAATTAAACAGCATCTTGCTACAAGCAAGCATTTGCTTACAACTGAAAAGTTGCAAAAGAAAATAAAGTTTTAGTTCAGTGCAGGGTGAAAATAAGAAGTTGTACGGGTGGTCTGGCAAGATCTGTCTCCACTTAGAGTTTGGGGTACATATAAATGTATAAAGCCCGTGCCTCTCGTCACAGACTCTTTAATTTACCAACCATTGCAACTACCTTTCTCCGTAGTTAGGAAGGTTAATGAATCGTATATACATTCATCATCCATTCAATGTCCACTCACTTCTGACCTTGTTCAGATTAGAAATTCCTCATTTCAGAACCAGGCTGAAATTAGATTTATTTTCTAAATTTTTGTCTGTTCTTCTCTCCTACCCCCAACTGATTCTTAAATGGTGTCTATATGCCATGTGTCTCTGTACTGGGTTGACCTTGACTGTCTACCAGGTGCCCACCCAACTGTCCTCTCACTCCCCATCCTCAGCAGCACAGGGAGTGAAAATAAGATGGAAAAGCTCAGGGGTAGGGAGGTTGCTTACCAAGGGCTGTAGTTCCTGTCAGAAAACCTGCTCCTGTGTGGGCTCCTCTCCATAGACCACAGCTCCTGCCAGGAGCCTGCTCCTCCATGGGCTCTCCCCAGGCTTCAGGGGACACAATCATCTGCTGCAGTGCAGGACCTTCCACAGGCTGCAGGGCGGATATCTGCTCTGGTGTTGTCCTTCATGGTCTGCAGGGGTCCTTCATGGTCTGCAGGGGAACAACCCACTTCACCATGGTCTACACCATAGGCTGCAGGGGAATCTCTGCCCTGGCATCTGGAGCATCTCCTCCCCTTCCTTCTTCAATGACCTTGGTGTCTGCAGGGCTGTGTGAAGCACCATGCAGCCACTCACACCCTCCCAAAAGGGAATGGGGAGGAGAGTGGAAAAAAAACCCCTTGTGGGTTGAGAAAAAGACAGTTTAATAAGATAAAAAAAGAAGAAAATAGTAATAAAAACACTACTACTAATAATAACAGCAGCAGCAGCAACAATAACAACAACAATAGTAGTAGTAGTAGTAATAATAATAATAATAGTAACGCACAAATGCAATTGCTCACCACATGCAGAAGGGAGAAGAAAGCAACCCAATGCCCAGTTTGCTCCTGAGCAGCAAATCTGCCTCCTGGCTCACTTCTCCAGTTCCCTATGGAGCATGACATTCCATAGCAGGGAATGTCCCTTTGGCCAGCCCGGCCAGCTGCCCTGGTTGTGCTCCCCCAGCTCCTTGTGCACCTGGCAGGACCTGGGAAGTTGAAAAGTCCTTGACTTACTGTAAACACAACAACTACTTAGCAACAACTAAAACCATGAGTGTGTTACCAGCATTGTTCTCATCCTAAATCCAAAACACAGCACTATACCGGCTGCTACAACAAAAATTAACACTACCTCAACTGAAACCAGGACAGGCTGTTTCTCTCACATTTTCTCATTCCTCTCTCACAGTTGCTGCACAGCATTTTTTACCCTTTCTTGAATATCTTTTGCAGAGGCACCACCAGCTGATGGGCGCAGCTTTGGGCAATGGTGGGTCCATGTTGGAGCTGCTTGGAACTGGCCATGTCTGACATGGGGGCAGCTCCTGNGTGAAGCACCATGCAGCCACTCACACCCTCCCAAAAGGGAATGGGGAGGAGAGTGGAAAAAAAACCCCTTGTGGGTTGAGAAAAAGACAGTTTAATAAGATAAAAAAAGAAGAAAATAGTAATAAAAACACTACTACTAATAATAACAGCAGCAGCAGCAACAATAACAACAACAATAGTAGTAGTAGTAGTAATAATAATAATAATAGTAACGCACAAATGCAATTGCTCACCACATGCAGAAGGGAGAAGAAAGCAACCCAATGCCCAGTTTGCTCCTGAGCAGCAAATCTGCCTCCTGGCTCACTTCTCCAGTTCCCTATGGAGCATGACATTCCATAGCAGGGAATGTCCCTTTGGCCAGCCCGGCCAGCTGCCCTGGTTGTGCTCCCCCAGCTCCTTGTGCACCTGGCAGGACCTGGGAAGTTGAAAAGTCCTTGACTTACTGTAAACACAACAACTACTTAGCAACAACTAAAACCATGAGTGTGTTACCAGCATTGTTCTCATCCTAAATCCAAAACACAGCACTATACCGGCTGCTACAACAAAAATTAACACTACCTCAACTGAAACCAGGACAGGCTGTTTCTCTCACATTTTCTCATTCCTCTCTCACAGTTGCTGCACAGCATTTTTTACCCTTTCTTGAATATCTTTTGCAGAGGCACCACCAGCTGATGGGCGCAGCTTTGGGCAATGGTGGGTCCATGTTGGAGCTGCTTGGAACTGGCCATGTCTGACATGGGGGCAGCTCCTGACCTCTTATCATAGAATCATAGAATCATATCACAGAGGCCATCCCCCCCCCATACCAAAACCTTGCCACATAAACCTAATACAGTCTCAACAGGCTTTCTTGCAACTTTTCAACTCTGTTTGAATACTGGTTCAGGCTAGGCCATTGGTATGAACACATCAGAACTTTGGGGCAACTCAGTCTCCAGTGCATCCATGAGAAACAATGAGAAAAGAAACTGAGGATTCATAAAAAAGTGTGGAGTCCTTGGGAAAAGGTGCTGAAGAATTCTCTTTATAGCAAAGAGAAATATTTCATGAATCTTCTTGAAAGTATTTGCTCCAATATATCCTACATTTGCTAAAGGAAATATTTACCATTTTGCTCCTTAATGCTGCATCATTCACTTTTCGCACCACTTGAATGACATGACACTTTTCAAAATCAGTGCTTAGAACAGATGAAATTCATTATTCAAGCACCAGTGTTACTGACAGTATATCAAAAAATGTCAGATGGGCAGATTAAAAACTTGTGGTATGAATTAAACATATGAGTTGATCTTTATAACAGTGAATACATTTCACACAGGCAAGAGAGATTTGTACATTCTCTGTTAGCAGATTTGGGCATATACTTTTGCACTTTCTGCTTGAGGAAGTACAAAATATGTTTGGAGAGAGGCAGATGACAAGCAATGAGATAAGAAGAATGTGAAATTCTGCACATTGCCATTTTAAAGGGAAATGTTGACTAAGAGAATTGTAATAGAAAGAAAAAGTGTAATTTTTAATCCTCCTAAATGGACAAAAGCCTTCTGACTGAAGAGGTGGGTCAAAATTTTGCGTACATCAATGTCACATATACAAATAGATAATTTTCCTTTTTTGACCTTTAAAGTATTCTATAAAGGGCTTACAGCAGTCAGATTCACTTTGTAAGCTGTATGCAGTCACTGCTAATCTAGGAAGCATAATTTTAAACAGAGTGCTTAAATCAGAGTCCACAGGACCAGAAAAAACAGACACAGGAATACAAAATCCAGACACAGAGAGTAATGCAGATTTCTAATCATTATGCTAAGCAGCCCAGCTTGATCTGCATTAAAAAAAAAAAAAAAAGAAAGAAAATTCAGGGAAAAGGTGAACTGAAAAATATATATATTCTATGTTGGGTTTTTCATAATGTTTCTGAAAGCAGCAAGCTCCCAGGAAAGCATCTGTGACTCGTTTTTCTCACTGACCTCTTGCAGATAGGACGTCATCTCTATACTGGAATACATTGGAGGCACCAGTGTTCATAGTCAACACTCCTTCAGACAGGACTGGTGTGCCAGAGTTTTGTCAAGAAAAAGCTATGCACAGATTTTATGGGTCACAGTTACCACAATTTTCAACATTTCTACACTTTGTATTTAGACTAGATTTTCAGTAAAACCACTGGGTGCCACAACTACTGTTTCCCACCTGATCAATAACGCTTTATAGTTTGGGGTTTTGGTTGTTTTTATTTTATCTCTTGTGTTCCCCCTATGGTCATTTTCTGTCTCAGTTTAGATTAGATTACGAAATCTGTAGGGATCCAACCATCTGCTCAAACTAGGCTGAGCCATGAGGTCAGCCCAGGCTGCTCAGGGCTTCATCCAGTCAGGTTTTGAAAACCCCAAAGATGGGAACTGTACAACTGTGCCTGTGTCACTGTTTGACTGTCCTCATGAAAAAAGGCTGCCTCCTCTCAAGGCTGAACAAGACCCCATTCCCCATCTTCTCCTCACAGTTCAAGTGTGGCAGTACCTGATCGTCTTAACAGCCTTCTGCTAAACTTGCTCCAGTTGATCAGTGTCTTTCCATTTTGTTGTGTGGCCCAAAACTGAATGCAGAATCTCAGTGTGGTCTAATGAGTGTTGAGTAAAGGGGGATCATCATTTCTCTCAACCTATGAGCTGTGCTGCTGCTGATAGCAACCAGGACGCCACTGGCCTTCTTTCCGACAGGGCACACTGGGCTCACGTGCCACTTGCTGTCTGACACGGCCACCAGGATCCCTTCAGCAGAGCTGATTCCCCCACCAGTCCATCCCCATCCTGCATTGCTGCTGGCCATTCTTCCTTCCAAGGGGCAGAACTTTGCAGTTGTCCTTACTGAATTTCATAATTTTCCTGTTGGTCGGTCCCTCCAGATGGCAGCCCTCCCTTTGAGTGTATCGACCGGTCCCCCAAGTTTGATGTCACCTGCTCATCTGATGAGTATGCAATGTCACTTCCTCCAGGCTATTGAAAAAGTTTTGGGCCCCTCACCACAAGAAAGACATCGAGGCCCTGGAGCCTGTCCAGAGAAGGGCAATGAAACTGGTGAAGGGGCTGGAGCACAAGTCTTATGAGGAGCGGCTGAGGGAACTGGGACTGTTTAGTCTGGAGAAGAGGAGGCTCAGGGGAGACCTTATTGCCCTCTACAACTACCTGAAAGGGAGTTGTGGCGAGCTGGGGGTCGGCCTCTTCTCGCAGACAACTAGCAACAGGACAAGAGGGAACGGCTGCAAGTTGCACCAGGGGAGGTTTAGGTTGGAGATGAGGAGAAATTTCTTCTCGGCAAGGGTGGTCAGGCATTGGAGCGGGTTGCCCAGGGAGGTGGTGGAGTCACCGTCCCTGGGGGTGTTTAAGGAAAGGTTGGATGTGGTACTGAAGGACATGGTTTAGTGGTTAATAGGTGGTGGTGGGACGGTTGGACTAGGTGATCCTTGAGGTCTCTTCCAACCTTAATGATTCTGTGATTCTATGTAAAACAAGACAGGTCCTAGGATAGACCCCCGTGATGCTCTGCTTCTCACCAGCCTCCAGTTAAAGTATGACCTGTTAACCACCACCCTCTGAGTCCAACCATCCAAACAGTTTCTAGGGCTTGGCAGAGACAGGGAAACACCTGTCTGAAAAACAATGAATCAGCGCACTGCGCTGAGCCTTTGTCTCTCCCAGTCTGATGGAAAGATTTTTCCTAACTGGGGTTTCTTACCTGATGAACTGCACTTTGCAGAGGTCACAGCAAGAGAAAAATCATATTAAACAGTCTTGTTTTTTCACATCACACTATTTACAATGTGCCAGGCCATATTAGTGTTCCTGGCTCTAAAACAATAAAATACATACTTAGACAAAAAAAAAAAAAGACAATAGTGACCAATAATCCATGAGAGACCAGTATAGGAAATCAACAATCATAAAATACCACTGAGAAACACAATAGAAAGAAATACTAGTTTGAACCCTATGGAATAGTTGGGCTATTTCTGCTGCTGGTCTTTTAGGCTTTAAATTACCAGATTGCCACAGCAAATGAAAGGAAAGAGGGAAAGAAAATAGCTATGGTTGCATCTGCAGCTGTCTATGAAGTATGAGAGCTGAATCAACAGCAGCACTGGAGTAATAGCAGTTACGCTTGGCCAGAAGGAACTCGTCATGGGTAACACCAGATCACTAGTTAAAGGGGTCAATGACTGTTTCAGTCAATTACTGCTGAAACACATGGACGCCTCCTGGTTTCACTGCAGAGCAGTAGCTAGCTTTCTGCTCACAATAGTTTTGAAAGTACTATATGGTATGATACGCATGCTCCTGCAATGGTGTACACACACGTTTTTATACATTCTATAAATTTGTATAAACTTTATAAACATAACTTGGATAATCTAAGTTTCTGTACATCAGTGGTTATTAGGTGTCACCAAATATTCCAATTCTCCAAAATAGCACCTACCATAGATAGAGAGCATACTGCTGGCAATGTTCAGGCCTTTCCTTAAAAAACCCCACTTAGCCCCATGATCTTAACAGTCCCCAAGCTGCAACAGACAGTACACAAAACCCCACACCCCCGTTTAAAGGTCCTTCTCAGCCTTACCTGGGGAGAAGAATTCTGCCCAAATCGATATCTGGATACTGGACTAAAGCAGAGAAATGAGCATGCACACCCACACATAGCTTCAAAGCACGTTAAAATAAGCATGCCCAGTTTGGGGCTTTATAAGTAGGTAGTTCTCACTGTATATGTCAAAATTTCACGTTAAGCAGAGGTCTCATTCCAAATTCCCAGTCCCAAGACTTTTCTTCTCTCAGCTGCAAGACTGAATTGGTGTCATGGCGTTATAAGCTTGATGACTTCCTTGGAAGAGAGTAGCACATCTCACCACTCAGTGTTACTCTTGCTATGTAACTTCTACTTCCAAACCTCTCAAATGAGCTGCTCTGTTGCTATTGTAATGATAATAAAACACTGAAATTCCTGTTTTGTACTGATTTATTTCAGTACCACTTGAGTTTTTCCTTTTTAGTGCAGTACCTGCATTTAAATCTGAACAACTGCCCCTTTATTTGCGAAATTAATCAAGCAGTAGTCCATCTACCCAACACGGTTCTTTATGCATGATAGTCATCTGGAATATTTCTGCTGGAATATTTCTGGACTGCTCTGATTTTAGAAGCCTGGTCAGTGCAATCTCCAATATATGCAGCACTGCTGAGATCCAGGATACATTTTTTTCTTTTAGTGGGAAACAGCCTAATTTACACCCACATAAAATAGTGAAACTGAAGGGTTTGGGTCTTGGAGCTACTCCATAGCTTTCCTTGCTGCTCAAAGAGGTTTCCTGACAGAAGCTACTCTCCAGCTGAAGACATCCTGAGGGACAAATTAAAGAGCCCTGTTATCTGGCCCTGTTCCTGTTCCCTGGAAATGTTGCTTCCCTGGAGCCATGATACCAGCTAACTGCTCTTTGCCCAGGCACCTTGGCATGCTAAGACCCAGGAGAAATTCTCTGTAAAGTTTAGAAGATGACCTCTCTGAAGGAGGCATTTTATATCTCTGGTTATACATTTGTGCTGACATCACAAGCAGCTGAGACTCACTGAAAGCTAAAAACATTCTGTAGCCTAAATTAAAATAATCATCAAAAAGATAATGCAGTGCCTAAGTAGTCAAATCACAGATGGCATTTGCATTTTTACCCTTAGAAAAAAATATCCAATTTTAATTGAAATAAAGCTACCACAAAGTTTAAGAACAAGTTTTGCTGAACACGTAATAATGAAGAGGGTTTGTACTTGAAAATTAGTCCTTTCATCCCTCCTGTTTTCTAAAAATATTCTTTTGGACAGTCAAGCATACTGCGTTTCCAGATCTGGTAAGTGGTGAAAACATCTATATCCCTTGATAGCATTTTCCTGTGCCTGCAGACCAGGAGAAACCTGTCTGGTTTTCCTCTGTATTTGTAGGTTTTGTCACAGGCAATCGCCACAGGATTACAAAGGGTTACGAATATCACCATTTATAGCTAATCTGCATCCCACTGTCACTCTGAGCTTTTTAAGATGATATTTTTTCAAGGTTTGTGCCTTGTCTGGCACTTTCCAACCTCTCTTACACCCCCATTTGCATTTTTTCAATTTGAATGTGCTTTTAGAGCGTTTTGTCTCCAACTCTAATCTGTTTAGGTAGCACTGGGTTATTCTTTTGATCTGAATAGCTTTTGCATACTATTACCCCTGTGGATGTGTTGTGAATATAATCTTATTTTTTTAGTAGAATATTCCTAAAAGATCTGTATGTTCCAGCTCTGAGCTAAGTTTTTGAGAGAGAGAGAGATGCCTACAAAAAAAAAAAAAAAAAAGCTTGACTGCCTTTTTTCTGCACCTTCTTTAAGTTAGCAGACTTCAAGGTCTAGGACTATCATTCTGGCATCTTTCATAAATTCTGAATGTAAAGTTCTCCCATAACACATCTAATGCATCACTTCAGATGGAAAAGGGATTTTAAAGCAACCAAATGACTTTGGAACCTGTTGAACTCGCTTATAAACTAAAAGTATCACTTTTTGAGCTGTGTCACCTCAGCTTGCAGTCACCTAAGCTGGTGCTTAGGCCTTGTATCAGCGTGAATTTCTTTTGTATGAATTGCTGCTGCATCTTTCTGCTGTCTCCTCAGAAACTAGATAAAGTCAATGCTGCATTTCCCAGTTTGCAACTAGATAGGTACTGTTAGTTGACCACAAACAAGAAGTCCTACTCATGCCCCGCACGGGGCCTTGTAGCAGGGTCCCATGTCCTGCACGGGGGCTCGTAGCAGGGCAAGTACACTGTGGGCAACCACATTGCCAAGCCAGGCTCCCAAACCCATAGCCAACCCAGAGCTTCGCAAAGGGTCAGGTTGTAACACCTTCAGGAGCTCCGGCTGTGAACCAACACCCCCCTCAACAGCCTGATCACAGGGTATCAGGGTACATTGTTGGGCTGTGACTGTTCAGATAGGCTTCAGGAAGATGAGGAAAGATGAAGTTAATTCCCTGTTGTACAAGTATCTCCATTACTGATAGTTATTAGCTCTGCCAATGTAAATTAAATGTTCTCATTCTGTTAGGCATAGTGCGTTACTTAGAATTCATTATGAATATTTTATAAGGTGTTGTCTATTTGTGAAAAGTTGATTGTTTATCCCTTACCCACACATACAGCTTCAAGAAGTTGCATAACCAACATACACATACATAACTATGTATGTGTGTGTGTGTGTGTGTGTGTGTATATATATGTATATATATATTTCAGGGGGGGTGGGGGTATGTATCTAGCTGTTCAGTCCAGGTTTCTCAGGCCACAGGGAGAGGCAAATTTGAGTCCTCTGAGTGATAAGGACATCACATAGAAGTGGTTCTTGCCAATGAAATATTTCAAAACCATTCAGCCCTGTGCTGTGTAAAACCAGCATTTCTGGGGAAGGTCAGAGATGGCTGCTCCTAATAGGGGATGAGCCTCCCAACCAGAGGTGCAGAAGAAAGACTCAATAAGAAAGGCTTTTGTCTGAACAGCTAAAAACTATGTGCTGACTTAAATAGTCCTTGAGAGGTCCTGACATCCCAAAACTGGAATAGAGCTGCAGAGATAAATCCTCAGTCTAAGTTTCCCTTATCACATAGAAGTGTCATTTGAAGCACTTTACTTTTTTAACCCAGCACTTGGGTGGATAAAGTCGAAGTGATAATGTTAGATGAACTACCTTCCAAACACTGAATATATTGGTCCGTAAATTCCCAAGTGGCAAATGCTTGCAAAAATGTGTTTTCTCTATTTCTCAAGGTTTCTTTCTAAATCTCCACACCCACCCACACAGAGCAGAACTAATTCACTAGTCACTGTGTTCCGTTTACCTTTATTATGACTGAATATGGCATTCAGTTTTAGCCCCAGGTCTGTGACTTCTGCAAAGCTATTTCTGCTTGCTTCTGGCCAGAAGAGTGCTGAAAGTGAGGAGATAAGGTAATAAAGATTGTTCTTCTCACTTAAAAGAGCATGCACAACAATCAAGTAAATTTGCATTAATATCACTGAGAACTGCTGACTTCCTAGGCTGATTCTAGAGCTGGCGTAAATTGAAGTTGCTCATTTGAAGGCTGGTGAAGCTACAGTAAAGGTATCTCCTTTGAAGTTACAGTGATTTATCCCAGCTGAGAATCTAAGCTGGAATCTGGAAAAATCAATGATACTATAAAAATGTTAGCTTGTATAGAATCTACTCAATAAATAAAACACATTTGCCTTAGAACAAACACATTTCCAAAGACTTGTTTACTGAAATATCTAGTCTGCATGGAGCTGAGCATCAATTTCTGGATATCGGGTGATCCACAGAGCTCACTGCAGTCTTCTCCCCATACCATGACCTTCCTGCTCAGCCTCCACTTAGCGTGGGAGCCAGTGTCCTCCCATGCTATGCCCAGTTCCAAGCCATTCTGCACTGCAGGGAGTTTATCTAAGGTGCACTGGGGCAACACTGAAGAAGCAACACTAAAAGCAGTGGGGAACACCCTCACCAATTACCACACTGGAACCAGCTTTTAGACATGCTGGGCACTAGCTGCCCCAATCACACACAAAAGCCTGGTGCGTCACTAGTAGGTTTCAGTGAGCTTGTCTCCTTTTATTGTTGATGAAGAGTACCCCATCTTAAACTATGGAAAAGCACAAAATGCTCCCCAAATTTCCCTTCATAAATGCACTGTTCTTCCCACATACACATTTTTCAGACTTCTGCTTATGAAGAGAAAGGTTGAGTAGGGAAGGTTGCAGTAGATGATCAGAAGGTCCCTCCTAACCCAAACAATTCTGTGACCTGTGATGGCACAACCAACCATCCAAATGCCAACCACACACGCTCACTTACACTAACCCACCTGTTGGCACATAGCCACCACCTTTCATGTCATCACCAGCTGCACAGGACAGCACCTGGGAAGTCCTTCTCCTGTGCATCACCCTGGTGGTGGCTGCAGAAGGTACCCGTGCCAGTCATGGTGGGCAACTAACTCTGATCCAGGGCAACGGACCTGACCAAGGCCTGTGCCTGATCCCCTTCATTCATCTTTGCAAACAAGGTTTTATACAGGAATTTTTAAATTCGAGCCTCCAGATAAATATGCACTCAGGAATGCATTCTCAGCGTGTCACTCACATACGGTTTTAATTTTATAAAACATATATATTTGAAAAAATGGCAGTGAGCTTTTTCAATTGATTTAGCTAACTTTATTAGCTGTGGGAAGCAGCAGAGTAGCCGCCTCTGGCGAAAAAGGAGCAGATGTTCCATGGAGGAAGGAAGATTATTTTCCTTTTTATATTCAGCATCTGCTTTAATCTTCTTTGACCTGTTGAATGATTAAGCTCCAGCGAGACTGTTTGCACTTAGATCTTCCTGAAACCTCCTCTCACTGGGAAGGATTCTGCGTCTATTAGGAAGGATTTGATGATCTACCTATTCAATATTAACATCCCACAGATAATTCTGCTGCTTTTTTTGTTTCAAAAATAGCATGTTTCCTTTCTGTCACCCAGTCACTGCTATGCATGGAACAAGCAGCCCCCTGCACTAAGCATCAGGACATTTTCCCTTTGTACAAAATTTTCTTGTAAACTTAGATCAATAAGAAAAGCAATCATAAATATACAGCATAAAGTATAAAGACTAGAGTATGTGCCTGTTACCATTACACGGTAAAAGGTTTTCATCTTGAAAATGCTGACATCTGAATACTAATGACAGAAAAGTGACCTTCACTGACCCATTTTAGTTGCATGCATCGGTTTTATCTAGACTGTGCTTCAAATGCAAATGCTGGGGATGTAATTCTTGGTGGATCCAGATTTTTACTGATTGAAATAGAGATGGACAGGGGATCTAGCTTTGGTCCAGAAAGCACATTAATGACATGTTAAGTATAATTAAGCAAATAATTTTTCAGTGTGTTTTCTTTTTTCTGTACATGGAATATTTCTAATAAATATATATAAAACAGAATATAAGACAGCTGTTCATCACATCTACTTATGTGATGCTACAAACACATGAGCTATATCTAGTCTTACTTCAACAGTTTCACAGAACCATCCTCCATGTCACATACTTCATCAGCTAAAAATCATGGACTCATTGGTGTCATTTAAATGACTCTAGGTTATCGATCTACGAGGAAGAGCTGGAGGGAGGCTGTCCCCTCTAATGTTAAGTGTCACCCATTTCCATGGAGCTGTACCACCTTTACCATAAGGATACAAAGATATAGAGGTAAAAGTCAGTATCTGTGTAAGCATGAACGTTCATGGAAGACTACTACAAAGTCTACATTACAAAGGAAATTTTACTGTTTAATTTGAAGAAATGGAAAGTCTACTGTTCTTTCTTTCTTGTTAGACAGTTACCTAAACACAGTAGAATTGGGGGGAGGGGAGGGGGAAGAGGAAAAAGAAAAAAAAAGAAATCGACTTCATAATTAAGAACCTTGGATCTTGTTAGAAAACATATATTTTTATCATGAAAAAAAAATTGTTTTGCTCTCACAGACCTCATCAGTTATTTCTGTGGTGAGTAACTCCAGAACTAATAGGACCCTTCCAGACAGAGAGAGCATGAGCAGGCAGCAATGCTGAGTGAAGACAGACGGGCAGGAGGAAGAGCCAAAACCACCGCGGTGGCCAGCCAGCCGCTCCAACCCTGCCACACACTGCCGCTCCTGCCGAGACACCCACTGCTGCCTTATTTTAGATATCTTTTGCTGATCCTTTCTAATTTACTGATAAACATCAGAAAAAGCATATTTTAAGACATATTTTGTAATTCGGCACCTGCAAGGTTGACAAGGTACCAGACAGAGGAGACAGTACAGTACATTTCCATGCTGGCCAGACACTGGCGGGCAGCTCGTACTCACAACTATTCAGCACTGCCCTGAATAGCTTGTACATTAGACCAGGATTCAAGGCAATCACACTTATCTGATGCAGTTATTATTTGTATGAATCCTCAATTTAATTGCCAGCTTCGTGGCCTTGCACGATTCACTTCCCCCACTTTGCTTCAGTTTTGCAGGTTTATGGATGGGACCGTGATACAGACCTTTCTGTGAAGTGCTCAGGAGCTGAACTGATGAAAAGCGTTGTTGGAAACAGGAGCCCTCACACAATTACTGTGTGATAACAATAACGATGATAATAACAACAATAATAACAACAACAATAATAATTTCATCTGGTCATTGCAAGGATTTATTTTTCTTCGCCAGCTTGAACACAATGGATATCCCAAAAGCAGAGGCTTTCCCGACAGACTGTGGTGTATTTGCAAGAGTGTGTCAAACAGCATATGCTACCATAAGGTTGAAATACAGAAAAGCCGTAATTAGCAGCAAGATGTTATTGCTGTTGGTATCGGAAATTAAATTTGATTTTGCATGCAAATTCAGTCGCACATGTATGCACACACTTGGTTTCTTTTCATATTTGCACTTTTTCAGGAGGACAACTATAACTTTTCCCTTAAAACATCAGAATATTATTTCCTTAAAATTTAATGATTCAGTAATTATGAATAAAACAATATAAAGAATATAAAACAACAAACAGAAGTATCTTGAGAGTTTTACATCAAAATATTATCTAAGTTTTAAGGATTCAGTAACTGTCTCCCTCGAATAACTGAAGAATCTTTGCATTAGCTACCAAGAGAGGTTGGGCATCTAAATTTCATTAGACAAATGGGTTTTAAATGCCAAAAAAAGTGTGTTAAAACAGGTTAGCTCAGCTGTGCACCTGAACCCCAAGAGCATCAGCATGTGAGGGATTTTGCTCTACTCTGAAAACGAGGAAAACCACCTTCTCGCTAGTGCACGGTCAGAGTGATCACCAGGGATCACTAGCTTGCTGCAAATTGTTACACCCTCGCTGACTGCAAAATAACTTGCTCCAGTAAACAAGAGCTGTGAGAAAACACAGATGTTTGCGGAGAGTCGCTCCCTCTCATCAGCCCTTGTCATTACACTGTTGGAGCGGTATGAACACAGATTTTAACATCCATTTCAGTAACCTTTATAGAGAACTGCAGAGTTAGGGGGAAAAAAAAAAAAAGGAAGAGGAGGATTACTGTAACACAATTTTATCCTGAAATTTAAGGTCTCACAGAAAGGTATTTAAATGTATGATGACAGAGACATATTGATGCAAGAGAATTTTTAGAATAATTCTTGATACAGTTCTGATACGAGCAAGCTAAAGAATCTGAACACAAAGACTGAGCAGCTAGTAAATATTAATTATTTCTGCTTAAACCTCCACTACAGTTCAGCCTGGAGAATAGGGACTGTCTTCGCAAGTGAGCTTAGTATCCGTTGTGCCTCTTGCCAACAGGGTTTCTATTCTCCTGAGGAAAATGTATTTTTGTAAGTAGGAGAGGGAAACTTTGATAAACACCGATTTCTCCCCAGATAAATTATTTATACTGTGCCTCCTCACTTGTAAATTTTAAAAATGCATAGATTACCATTAAATACTTGTTATTCATGGAGTTCAAATAATTTCTAAGTACTTGATATTACTGTAGCAACAGACCTTATGAGAACTGTACTAGTATGTCACCAAAAAACCAGGAAAGATTACTGCTGATCTCAGCAACAGATGTCAGAACTGCAATTATAACCCCTCTGAAATACCACTCAATAAATATTACATTTTAACAGTTTCCAAAAACATTTTTAGAACCTCTACCCCGTAGTGGGTTCCCACTGCCTGTGCTGAAGCCCTTACAAATAACTATCTTTGGATTTCAGATCACCCTGAGATCCCTCAATGTGTTAGTTATCTTCAGCACATACTGTCCCAATTTCAGCTCGGATGGAGTTAATTTTCTTCCTGATAGCTGGTATAGTGATGTGTTTTGGCTTTAGGATGAGAATAAAGTTGATAACACACTGATGTTTAGTTGTTGCTAAGCAGTGTTTGCAATTAAGTCAAGGATTTTTCAGCTTCCCAGGCCCTGCCAGCGAGGAGGCACAAGCCTTTAAGCTACAAGGGGACACAGCCAGGGCAGCTGACCCAAACTAGGCAAAGGGATATTCCATACCCTATGACATCATGCTCAGTATATAAGGTGGGAGGAGTGACTGGGGAGTGCCACAGCTTGGGAACTAGCTGGACATTGGTCCGTGGGTCATGAGCAATTACACTGTGCATCACTTGGTTTGTATATTCTTTTATCGTTATTATTGTTGTTGTTGCTATCATCATCTTCCTTTTCTGTCCTATTAAACTGGTTTTAGCTCAACCCCGGAGTTTTACTTTTTTTGGATTCTCTCCCCCATCCCAGAGCAGGGAGGAGGGGAGCGAGCAAATAGCTGTGTGGTTGTTTTAGCTGCCTACTGGGTTAAACCACAACACATACAAGAGAAAGAGCGTTCATGACAACATGCCCCAGGCCACAATCATTGTCCATAAAGACAGCAAGCAGGAGGCACGGCCAAAGCCTGCACCACCCATGGTGGGCAGTGGAAATCACCCAACCACACTGCAGATTCAGAAATGCAAGTGTTTGGTCATACTCTTCAAAAGGCATGTTCATAGGCAAGATATTCAACCACTAGCAATGTCTGTAGGGTGGACGCACCAACCCAGTTTTGGTTCTTTAGAGTGTTATTCCTAGACACTGTCTCTGAAAATTTAGTAATTTCCAGTACAACTTTTGGTGAAAGTCTTGGTCTTCCAGCAAAATGTTCACTTAACATTAAGCAAATCGGAGTGTTTCTATACATATATGTATGTGTGTGCATGCATACGTACGTATATATTTTTGTATGTATGTATGTATAATTGAGAGTCACTCAGGCAATATGGAAAATAACACCTAAATAAAAAACTGCAACTCCAAGAGAGGTCTCTCCCCCTTTGCTTAAGGGAGGGATTTGGAGTGGGGACACCTCCAGTTAAGCACCGGCAGTTCGGGAGCTTAGCTCCTTATTTAGCCCCTCGCCAGTCCTGTGCAGCTGCAGCAAAGGTAGCAGAGTGGCTGCTGCAGCTGATACACGGCTGCAGGGGGTTTCCCTATCAAATTCAAGCCCCATCAGCTGAAGCTAATGTTAATAAGCCAGATGTGAAATGTGGCAACCGCCTGACTGACACAAAACCCACTTCTCTCCCATACATACTCATCAATCTGGTAGGCAGAACTTCCTCCAGCCCAGCAGACAAACTGATGTAGCAACCTCCCTGTCAAATTAACAGCTTGGAACAAATATGCAAAATAGGCAACAATTTAAAAAGCCTCACTGAGATTTCTGTTTCCTTTGATTGCTTCTAGGAGGAGCAAGAAAGCCATTCTCCAAGGCAGAGTCTGGCTATGGGAAGGAAGCAGAGAAGCACAAGCAATTTGTTGCCATGAAGCATCATAAACTGAAGGCAAAGTAAACTGTGTTGTATACCACAAACTGGCTAAGTACTCACTTCAACACAGAAGTCTGCAGCCTTCACCCCTCTTACACAGAAGCACAACAGTCATCAGCGAGCCTTTCTTTTTAACAGCACCATAGGATAAGGCTTTATCGATTCCAGAGCACGCAAATTCAAAACTGAATTCAAACATCAAGGAAAATAAACAGCTAGAGTTTTAGCTGCATTGTCCTGTGATGAAATCATGTTTCTAGTGTTTACAGCCGAGGAGAGAAAGAACTGGAATGAAGCAAGCCTAGGGGGCTAGAGAAGTAGGGAGGCATCAGAGTGTGCCGAGAGCAGTACGAGCTGGCCATCAGCAGGGCCATCACTGCCAGACCACTTCTTTCCAGTGCCACACTTACTGCACATGCGCTGCTGTGCTCAGTCAGGTAGATTTGCTGTAAATGGATCCATGGGTCAAGAAAGCTTCCCAGAGATAGCTGGGTACGGAGTGGGATCCTGCGTATGGTCAGTGAAACTCAGCTGTTCAATCTGCTCAGGGAAAATTAGAATGAGATATTGATGGCTTTAACGTGATGCCATAGTGCAGAGAAATGCAGCCCTGGTACAAGAGCAGACGCCTGAGAAGTGGGGACACAGGAAGCGGCATAGGGGGATACTGGCATGGGGTGGCAAGGGATGGGGCCGGCGCCTGGCGGTGGAGGCCCCGAGGTGGAGCACAGCTCTCTAGTGCTCAGTTTTTAAAAAATGTAGACCTGGCACTAGGCAACACTGATGTTGGGGTTGACAAAGAACAAAGAAATAGTACCTAACGTGTGTAAAAGTTACCATTTATAGTAAATTCAAAAGTAACATGGATCTGGGGACCAGCGGAGTAAGGTGCAAAAGAGTGTTAGCAAATATGTACAACTGACCCCAGGTTGATCCTGGGAGAGGAAACCAACCATATGAATGCCATATTCCTCCTGGCAAAGGACTCCAGGCACCGGTGATATGCTGTAACACACTCCTACACACACACTAAACCCAGAGTGAAGCCACCGGCATTTGGACCCAGCAGAGCAGAGAAAGGGTGGACATAAACCCAGGAAAGGAGGTAGAAACAAAGTGTGTGTGTGTGTGTTTTGCAATTTTAACTGCATTACAATTATTTCTTTCTCTGTAACAACTAGACCTGAACTAACAATTAGATTCTTAAGGTGCCAATTACACTTAAAAAAAAAAATTTAAAATCTTGGCTTACTCTTACATAGATGTGCTTCCTCTTTGCCCATGATCAGGATTTTGAGTATGGCAGGGCCAAAATGTGAGGCATGCCACTCCTGAATAGCCTTCACAGCCCAGTGCTGCAGAGCCAGACTCCCAGTGCTTCCCAGGCTGAGCTCCCCCTGCTCGAATGCTAGGCAGAGAGCTGGTGGGGACCAGCTAGCGGTGGGGACCTTTCCACTTGGAAACATAAGGCAGGATTCCAGATTTAGGTTATAGCCAGAAGCAGGATTTGAAACGCCCAGCTCAAGCTCATGTTTCTTTTTGGTGGGCATAAATGCCCCTCCTCTTCCAAACACAAAATCTTATTTCCAATTTTTATGTCCCTGACTATCTCCACTGTCTCCTCTTAGAGTGAATAATGTCAGAAGTCAATAGTCATGCCTCGCTTTACAGCTCCTTCTCCATCCCAAAATATCCTGTCACTACGCAGTTGCTGATTATAAGCTTTGCAGTTCCTGCCGAGGAACAATTCTTTCTCACAACTGCGCCCCTTTTCAGCAACGCGCAGTTCCAGGGATATAAGAACTTCCTTTGTTCATGCAGTACTATGTTATTTCCCTTCATCCACTTAACTCCTGTGTAATCTTAGCATTAAGGCCAGGTTATTTTTTCACCAAGCTAATGGTAAAGTAACTCCTTTATTCATACAACCACTACAAAAAATTACAAGGGCGTGATTTGTACAGGAAAAAAAATGCTTCGGTTAAAGCAAATCTATGTTTACAAAGCGAACCCAGAAACTTTGACAGAAAAAGAAGAGAAAAATTGAAGATGACTAACTTTTCATCAAGCTGCAATATTCCTACAAAGAATTATCTCCAAGTCTTTCAAATAAAAAGTTTTAGTAACATCATATTTAGAGTAATACATTAAATTCTTGTTAAATCACATCCCTCTAGCCAGTGCCTTTAATCACAACCCTACCCTGCCTACTAACCAAAATTATTGCACATACCATATCCATTGCCTGCTGTTAATCTCATCAATGCAAATCATCCCAAATCCCAAATCCCAGTAACACTGAAGCTGGTAAACTTCTCAAGACATAAATGAAAACTGATGCAATACATGAAATATCTTGCTACAGGCTTATGTGTAACTGAGGACAGATCTTACTGTTAACATCCTAAGCCATGCCTAAATTTAGCATCCAAAAAACAAGTCTAGATAAAATTCTATCAGATAACTTCAGGATTTTCAAAGGAAGTTTGGTACTTAAATCCCTTTGAAACTTTGTGCCTTAAGCACAATGAAAAATCTCTGTTTAATTTAATTTAGGTTTAATACTGTGAATTACCTTGATGCTACAAACCTCGAGAGTACTATTAACCCTTTTAAGATTTAAAAATCAATTAATCAATCAACTGTTGGTACTTCACATAGATTACTGAGGGGAAACCAAAAGGATAGCTGTGCCATGCCACTTGTCCTTGGGGCCAAGTCCTTTTAGCAAAGTGGCCCATAGTGATAACAACCGTGGGCACAGCATTGCAGTTGGGAATGAAGCAGAAACAGGACTGCAGCTTTCAAGCACCAGGCAGAGCACATTTCACATGTGACAACAAATACATCGGGGGTATGTGCCTGTATTTTGGAGAAGTAGTTATTCCAGTGAGATGAATAAAATAACTGACTCGCATAACTTCAGAGAAAATTCACAGAAACATTTTTCAGAAAACCCACCATCAATTTTAAAATGTTGGTTATTTGAATAAGCAAGTTTCCAGAATGGGCAGAAGAATACGCATCTCAGAAACCTGGAGAGGACCCAAGAAATGTGGCTGCTTTATTTTACAGTTCATTCTAAATAGATATTTTTATATTTCATCATTCTTAAAGAATACAGAAGGCTGTGATTCATATTAAGATCTGTAAAAATGTGCAATTCTGGTCAGGATATAGAGTGTTTACTAAATTTTCCACTCAAGCTTGCCAGTTCAAAGGCAACCTTTCCCAATGGTTAACCTCTGTTTCCAGAGTTCTGAGATTTTCCAACCCCGAGAATTTTATAGCAGAAGCTACTTGTTCCTTCACATTAAGAACTGTCATGAGAACAGCAGTTCTGCAGCTGGAAGAACTGTGGATTTTGACAAAGAGCAGCTTGTCTAGATTTTTCTGCCATGCCTGTCCCAGACCACTAGATATTGACTGCCATAATCATGGAGAATCAAAAGCACAAGTTCAGGTAGGCAGAGCAAAGAGAGGAGATGAAATTCAGAAGTCTCCTGCTGTGATTCTTCATTGCCTGTTACCTGGAGCAGCTGTTCAAGCCAGGCTTTATCAGATCCGATTCAATGCTACACTCATTTATATTGGTTTCTCTCATTAAGATGAACTATCATTCTGGAAGACTAAGTGCCAGGAAAATTCCCTGGATGGTGCAAAGCTAATTTTGTACACCACTTCTGTACCAAGCCAGCAGCTTGGGGTGTACTGAGATACTGCCAAATTTCCCTTATCCCTGTCTATTGCATAGACGCCGCAATGTTACCCTGCAGTTGTAGGTACTCTGACCCAAGTTAAAACTGGCCCTGGGGGAGAATTCTGGTGCATATCAGAATTAACCTGGCTAAGAAAACAACAGGGAATCAATAAGCCATCTTTAATTTCAGATTTCTTGCTCTAAAAATCAAGCTAAGTTGTGCTGATAGTTCAGATTCACGGAATGCAAGATGCTCTAAATGCAATACCCACGGTGTTACACACATTCTGTTTGAACAGGGCCCCAGCCACCAGGGAATATGGCCCTGCATCATGTTATAGCAGTATAAGAGGAAAGGCATATGCATGAGATGGCAGGTAAATCCTTTGCTGTTTGTTTAAATTCAAGGAGATTTGCTTGGAATAAGCTCCATATTGCACTAAAGGCAGGGACTTCTTTCGTTATAAAGTTGATTAAGTTTACCTTACCCTTGTACCATATTGATCTGATAGTTCCCCTGACTGGGTTTTCCGTGGTGCAAACAGCTCAGCTCTCAAGTGAGCTTTAGCTTGGAGACTCTAGAGCTACTCAAGTCAACAACATCAGCTCACCACATGTGTCAAGGGCAGAGTCTGGAGTCCTTTGGACCCCAAAAGCACCCAGTTGCAGCTGGATACCCGTCTGCAATAGCAGGCAGCTCATTTAAAGTAGCTCTTTAGGTTAAGGTAACAAAATAGATCAATTTGGGAGTGTGCTGCCAACAGATTTATTTTCTTTCCTACTCGAAATACAGGTCCCAAAACACAAAGCATGAGTAAATCAATTAATAAATTAATTGCCATGCAGGAACACTTAGAAGTAATAAGAGCACCAGACATGCAGGCTGATCTTTCACATTACTAATAATTTACACAGCTGGTATTTAGTGGAAGAGAAAAACTCTCCCTTCCCTACTTCCAATATGTTCCTGGATAAAAGTCAAAGATTGTTCTGCTTCCCAAAATAGAGGGGGTTTGACAAGTAGTTTACATTTGTTACACAAATGATGACTTCTTTCAAATTTTTTTCAACATCTTGAATTAAAACAGCCTGGTAGAACCCTAAACACTGATTCTGACCTGGGTTAACTCACCTCCTTTGTCTCTTTCTACCAGGAAGAAAAAGGCCAATTCGGTGCAAAAGCATAACTTACCCACTCCGAGTTCCTCAACAGGGAAGCCTGCTCTCCATCAGCTGTAGAGAGCACACATATATGAATTAAACTAACATTTGCTTTGGGTTGTTGTGACTGTTTTTAAATTAAAGTGCCCAAGGCTGCCCAAGAATTTTGAAAGAAAACTTTTCCCCACAAAATGAGTGCTATGAAAAAGATTGCATTTGTCTCTATTTTACTTCCATGATCATCTGAAGAACACAGAAGCAAACATGCAGCTTTCTTGGGGAACCTGAAAGTCATCAATTGTAGGCAACTTGAACAATGAAGAAGACCTTCCAGTATGCCAAGCACCAGTGCAGTTGTATCTATGATATACCTAAAACAGGAGTGATTTTCTGTGATATAATGTTCATCCTGATGGAGAATAAGGATGGAAACCAAATCCTGCACAGGTATCTGATGTCCTCAGCTGGAGATATCACATGGAGAAGAAACTTTATCAGCCTACCCCTCCTAGAAAGCCCTGAAAAATGTAAAGTACAAGCAGTCAATTTGTCATCCCCACTACATTTTGGCACTTACCTGAGTGTCAGAGTTATTTGGCAGAACAGAGGGAGAAGCCAACCATGGGGAGTTTTTTCCTCAATGACAAATTACATATAACAAAAACAACAGTAATAATAACTCTACACAAAGTCATTCAGACAAAATATGTTTTATTTTCCAGATCCAATCATTCAACATCAAAAATGCCAAAATTGAGATGATCTCCCAGCAGGCCTCCTGGGTACCATATTCATGTGTTTAAGGAATATAATCGAATTCTCCTCAGGATGCCTGCTTTATTTGGTGAACAGGATGAAGAAATTGCTTTGAGGGCAGCAAGTGTGCTACAGAAGTTTGACTGGCTAAAACTACACTGCTGATGTATTTTTGCATAGATGGTATTCCTACCACAAGGTCTGCTATGCAAAGTTTGTGTGGGAAAGGTTTAATTTATCTTTAAAATAAGCAGACACAAGTGCTCTATAGACAGTCTAATTTAACTTCCAGACAGACAGCTGAATTTCTTCTGAAACAACATATTCAAGACCAAACAAACAGAACACCCAACACCACAATTGGTTGCAAGTTCCTACAAGTGTTTCTAGAAAAAGCAATAGTAAAAAACCACCTGGAAGACAGAGAAGTTTCATTTTTCTTGCCAGAAGTTCAGTTCATTTGCTTTAAGTTAAAAATAAATTATTTCACCCTGTCAATATCCTTGTATGGCTACATACCATGATACCAACCAAAGGTCAAAACCATATCTAGGTCAGTATTGTTCTTATGAGTCACTGAAAAACTTTTACTAAAATCTGAAAGAGGATAAGATCTAATTAACAGAGTAAAAATCAATTCAGTTTAAGAAATACTTCAACAGAAATTTATATTTTACAATCTATAGCACTTTTTCTTCTAAAAGTAGGAAATCCAAACATAGTGGTGCACTTAGCACACGGACAACCACTGCTTTATCTGCGGAAAACAGGAAAGAACATTAGTAAAAGCAGTATTTCAACCAACTAAAAGCACTATTTGCATAAACCATCCCATTCACATTCTAAAGGCAATGAACAAAAATTAGACATCATTTCTGCAAGCTTCCCCCTACTGCACAGGAGCTTAAGTGGAATTCATGACTTTGCTGTTGTAAAGTAATTTAACCCCAGATCCTTTTGACTACAAGGAGACAAGTCATAGACTCGTAGAATGGTTTGGGTTGGAAGGGACCTCAAAAATCATCTAGTTCCAACCCCCGTGCCATGGGCAGGGACACCCTACACTAGACCAGGTTGCCCAAAGCCCCATCCAACCCAGCCTTGAACACTGCCAGGGATGGGGCCTCCACAGCTTCTCTGGGCAACCTGTTCCAGTGACTCACCAGATCCCAGAATCACTGATAGTACCAGTTTTCAGATCTCTTAAATAATGAGATTCTCAGAGGTGTTACGTTCATTTCAGAATCTGGCACTGATATTTGATCACAGCATGGTAAAATTAATTCTCTCTAGCGTTCTCCATATGATTTGTATTCCTCTTCCTTTTTTTCTGTTTCCCTGTGGAATGAGCCTGATACTCTCCTAATGTTTTTTAGTTGCACTAATATCTTAATAATCTGGTTTACTCCTGGCAAGAGGTTTGTGGTCATCCCTCAATGGACAGATTTTATGCCAGGTTATCTTTCTGCTGTTGGGTTAACAGCTTGCTGGGGGAGCAGCNACATATAGTGAATACATAAAAAGGAAAGGGAAAAGCGGGCTGAACAGGAAAAACAGACACACAAAGATGAAACTAGGGACATCCAATCATACTGTTTCCTCAAATTAATTCTTTGCAGGATGGCACTGTTTCATTTCTGGTATTTCCATCTTTTCTATTTTTTAATAAACAAAATATTTCCCTTGCTACTAATTCAAGCTTGTGATTATTTTGTCGTGGTGGTTTGTTGTTTTTTTTTTAATTTTGTATTCCCTTTAATTATAAAAACATGAAAATCAGATTTCTTTTGCACTTTTCTCTGAGCATTCAGTAAAGAAGAACTATGCTCTATAATTAAAATAGAATTATCCTGTGCTCTGAGACACACTTATGTAAATACTCGTTACTATCTGGAGCATATCTTTAAAAATGTGCTTATATAAACAGCAAAGTTACCCAAGGATACAGTTTCAAAGACATTTGGTCTATGAGGCTTTGCATGGGTGTCACAGGAGGGGGTAGAGCATTAACAGTAAAACTTGCACAGGCATGCGGCATTTCAGTATTACAGTTCTGTGCATGCAAAGCTTCCAAAGTGTAACGGCACTCAGTTTTGACTTTGTGAAAACCTCACTCTTCACATGGGTTTTCTGTCACCCTCACTCTTTACATGGGCTTTCAGTCACCTTTCTTCAAAGAAAGAAAAACAATATTCTAATAAGAAAAAAATTGCACATGGCAGTCTTAACCAACAGATCTTTAGACCTGTGGCATTCAAGACCAAGCGAAAAGGAAATGAAAGACAAAAAGAAAGCAGAAACAAAAGACATCTTTTGCTCCAGACCAGGAAGATGCATCGACACTTTGAGCTATACATTAGCAGACACGGCTGCTCTCAGTCCAGCACAGAAAACACCATCACCACACAGAGAGTGCCTGTTCAGCACCAGGGGGACTTCAGCGCCTCGTTTCTGAGCATGCCGCAGAAGCAGGGCCACATCCTTGCTGCAGTCCCCTCGAGCCCCTCTTCCATGAGAACACGCCTGCAGGCAGCACCTGTCCCCCACGGGAAGAGATTCTTCCCTGCCACCGCCAGTCAGCGCATGGCAGTGACAGCACCATCCCAGCATCGGCCTGCTCATTTTCTACCCCTGGGGAAAAACGAAAATATATTAGGCAGTGAAACACCTAAGGAGACATTTGAATGTGAAGCTGTTTACTTAGGATGCGAAGGAAATCACCAGAGAGAAGTTTGAAGAAACAGAGATGGTTTTATTCACACCAAGGAGCTGCACACTGAAAGTCTTAGGGCAGCTCTGCAGGTCCTGGGGGCCTTGTGTGCAGGCTTGCAACTGGCACACGAACAGCAGGAACAGACCTGTGGGGAGCTCTGACCTCGGCAACGTAGGCAGGCTGCCGGCACGTCTTGCTTTGCAGCTGCAGGGGTGGACTAGACTGCGTGCCTGGGTGTCTTCTGCTGCAGTGATGCAGCTGTCTTCTCAGGTTAATGTGTTGTCAAGATCAGTTCGTCTGAGACTGTAAATGCTTGGTGTTGTCATGGAGCCAGCATTATCTCTCTAAATGTATATCTAAAGCCTAGAGAAACCCTTGACTGTACACTGTAGGGATAGATAAAAGCTCAGCATACCTGGAAATATATTGTCAAAAGGAGATTTTGTTTAAAACATGACTAAAGGAACAGGTGAGCAGGGCAACCACCACACTGCTGTGCAAGAGCAGGCCCACATCAGACATTCAGGTAGGAAACCAAAAGTGACCAAGAGTCACTTTACCTGTATTATGAAGTAGTGAAAATATTACCCCAAATCAAGGCAGGATGGGTCCATGGGGCCAGTTCTGTTTAATATCTTTATCAATGATCTATTTATCAATGCTGACTGCAGGAACAGCTGATGCACCAACCTACTGGCTTATTTGCTGTTTTGGGGAAAGTAAATCTTCTTCTGAACCTGACCATGGTTTCCAGGTTGAACTTTAAAGGCCCTTATGGACAAGTTTAATCAGAACTATTCTGTTCTACCGAGGAACAGACACAAACCCTATGGAAGACATTTTCTGACCAAACTGGAAAAAATTTGTTCAAAAGATTCTGACCAGTTCAGCTTCCTCTAAAAATTAAAACCTTAGTAATCTTTTGTTAACTTCAAACAGCCAGTCATGTCAGGATCAACAGTGTTGCGATGAAATTTTAGGACTGACTCCCTCAATGTGTTTGAACACTTATTTGGATGGGGGGAGAAAGGCTTTGTGAATTTTTTTTTTTCGAGACTTTGATACAGGAGGCTGGAGAGCTGCCTCTACAGCCTGGTAAGCCAGAGATACAACAGGGACATTTATGCAAGCTTTCAGAGCCCCTTCGCAATTTTGAGATAAAAGACTGTTTCCATCTTTTGTTCCAGATTCATTTCAGTGGAGTTTTGTTGTTGTTGTTGCTGTGAGGACAGAGAGGCTCAGAGGGACAAACCAGAACTTTATTCATCAGTTGTCTCGTTATCCTGCATTATCCTGCATGTCTCAGCATTTAAAACCAAGGTATCTTCTGCGTTCTGGAGTTTGTTACTGCAGCGAGAATATGGACAATGCTCCTCTGTTGAGATGATCACAGTGCAACTCATGGAATCTCAGTTTGCTACAAGACTGCAATGACTCTTTTTAAGTCACAAAATTGAATCCAGATTCTCATCAGGAGATCTGATGAGGCTTTTCAGCCACTGTTCTGCATTTTTGTTTTTCATCAACAATAAAATAGCTACAAAAGAAAGGGACTATACTGACGCTGATGAGGACAAAGACAGAAGGGCTTCAGGCAATACACACCACCACAATATCCATTAGGATAAGATGCAGCAGTCGCAAGTTAAAGCAGAAGTACTCCTGACACTGAACAGACAGAATGTACATAGTGTCACTTACTTGAAGCTAAACACAAGCATCCCTCAGCTCCCCAAAAATAAAAGAATCCAGTAAGATGAACGGATGGGAGAGCTCCCACAGCAGGCTTAGGACAGACAGTTTGTTGAGTGTTTCTGATATTATGGCAGAGTCTTGGGAAAGTGGGGAGGGCTGGGAGGGGATAAAGTTTCCAGGCACAGACAGAGGTACCCAGTACAGAAAAGGCTCTGAAGAGGCAGCCATTTAACACCCACACTGAAGCGGCTCTCTTCTATTTCCATTCCCTGTTCTCATCAGTGAGATGAGACCAGACCTCCTAAAGATGCTCAGCTCAGCCATCTCTGAGGCAGTGAATCAGGGCTTGCCTATACAGCAAAGCCACTGTTAAGGGGAAAAAAAAAGGTGTGAAATGAAAGCACATTAAGCAATCAGTACCAAGCCCCCCTACCCATGCCGCCACTCTGGTTTGACACACTAATGGCCCCTTTGTTCAGTTGCATTGAAAAAAAGTCAACTTACCTAAAGGTTATTGAAGAATAACTATTGTAGACCCTTGTCATGCAGTCACGTCCTTCCATAGCAAGCAATGTCTTACAGGAGGAAGTCCTGCAATGATGCACAGCCTGGCACAAGCGGCAAAGCGTCTGCTTTCCAACCCTCAAGAAGGTCACATTAAAAGAGCACTAAACAACAGCATTTCTTGGTTTTCTTGAAACTCAAGAACTACTCGACTGCTCTAAAAGCTAACCCAGCTTCCACCACATGCTCTGATACCATAATGATTTTCATCTGCAGTAAGTGAAAATTAGGATGAATTTTGAACCTTCACTCAGATGAACCTTATATCATTGTTTTCTTCTTGTTTATCCTCTTCATGCATACAGATTCACAGGTGTGTTGGGATTGGAAGGGACCTCTGGAGATCATCTAGTCCAACCCCCCTGCTACAGCAGGATTGCCTAGAGCACACTGCACAGGATTACACCCAGATGGGTCTTGAATATCTCCAGAGAAGGAGACTCCACAACCTCTCTGGGCAGCCTATGCCAGTGCTCCATCACCCTCACAGTAAAGAAGTTTTTCCTCATATGGAGATGGAACTTCCTGTGTTCCCCCTACATGGGAATATCAGGGTATTTGGTGGTTTTTTAGGGTGGGATGGGGTTTTTTAGTCAGTTTTGTAGTCTTTTCAGAGGACTTCTTGAAGTCTTTTAGACCAGAAATAACCTTCAGGCTATAAGAATATCCCTGCTCTAAAATTCACCCCAGCTAAAAGGGCCTGAGCAGAAAGCCATGCTCAAGCTACTGTGATACAATTCAGACTGAAATAGCAGAACATTGCAGACCTTCAGTCTTAAGCCTGAAAAGCTTACAAGAGAACATGCCACAGAAAAACACCACGAACCTCTACAAAAAGGAGGATTCTCCCAGCATGCTTTTAGTGCTCACTAGTAGGTCCATAGTGCTATTCAGGGGTGTTTCTCAGATAAAAGAATGCTGTTAGCAACAAACAGCATGGCAGAAGTAGACAAAAAATGGAACTGAACAAACCAAGGATGCAGGGAACAGTTACCCACTGAAATGAAGAAATTCAATTTCTTTGCCTGTCAGAAAATCCTTATAATTTGTTACTCCTTTGGAAAGTTACCAGGGCTTCAGCTTTGCAAAGGGTAATCTTGTTCCATGCTCATCTGTTTTCACGTTTCAAATTTAAAGGCAACTGAAACAGTTCTTTTCAATACCATAGTGCTTGCTTTAATTAGGCAGTCAAATTAATATTTGGAAAACTTGCTGAAGAAAGAATAAACTGAGAAATGCAAGAGGATGGAAATTCACACTGCTCTAAGAAAATACTTTTGGTTGCATAGTAATGAAAACTTAGAGGGTTCAAGCCACCATGCCATTAGTGCTAGAAGTGAGGTCAAGCCATTTTGGTGCCACTGATATGTTCATCTTTCTGAAACAAGACTACCCTCAGAGCTTGTCAAACACTCGCACTTTGGTGTTTGGCTCCCACCACCAGGATCCTGCATAGTCTTGAGCTTTCCTCGACCAGGACACATTTCTTAGGCACAACCCCTTGAGGAAAAGGGTTAGCAGTGCAGAAAAATAGTTCAGGCACAACGTTGAATCTTTCACCTAGTTTTGGCCATCCCAGAGCATAATTGGGCACGCTGAGAAAAATATTTTGATTTTGTGGAGAGTCCGCTTGGTGGAGAGTTCAGTATCGCAGAAGTGAACCTAAAAACCCAGCATGCAGAGCAAAACCTGCAAAATGAAGCACTTCATACGAAGTCAAATAAAATGTGTTATTCCACCTAAAATGGAAAAATTCTTGGGAAAAGGATGAGGGAGGAAGATATAGAGAGAGCAATCAAATTTTCCACACTGCCCTCTTCAGTACCATTAAAATCTGATTGTCAGGCTGACTGCTTCTCAGTCTGAAAAAGCTAGAGGAGGTTTAAAAAAAAAATCCCTAATGGCAGCATGGTATAGAGTGGAAACCACAAGGGCGTTGCTTTGGGGCAGCAAACTGGTTGTAAACAGGCTTGGAAGTGTGAGTAAGGCAAATGCCTGCCATTTGCACCATTACGATTGCAGGCTAATGTACACGTTCTTTGTGAAGAAGCTACGAAAAATATCTCTGCAATCTTTCCTCCCCACAGGACTAATCCACCTTGCCCCCAGCAAGCCCCTGAAAGTTGTAATGACATTAACTTTGTGCCTTTGCTTTAAGGATGACATTAGACCAGAGACCATTATAGTATGTAAATGTTAGATGACACATTAGAGGGAAAACTTGAAACAATAAGGCTGTGCCGCTGTTGCTCTGAGGATTTTGCAGAAGGCTCCAGTTTGTTGCAAACTTAATGGAAAAATGACCTGAAAAGTTGCAGATGGATCATCCATTTGAAAGGACTGCTCAGAAGGAAACACTGGCCGAAGAAAATCACAGCCAAAAGCATTAAGCCTTTATAAAACAATCTCATTGAATATAGCTATATTTATTGCATATTTAAAAGCACTATAAATTCATGAAACGTAGTACAGTATTTTAACACAAATACTTTTGGATTAAATTCATCGTGTTTAAGTACTCAGGTGTGAAAAAAATGTATTGTGAATAGCTACATTTTAGGCATAGCTTTCATGAAGTTTTATGAATCTATAAAATACCCAAGAAATTTAAAGTTATATTTCCCTACAGCCTTACTGCTCTGGAACAACAACCATTTAAAAAGTTGCAGCCTTTTCCCACATCAAACCTTAAAGTTCATAACAGATTCTTACATTCTTCCACTGCTGCCTGCACAATTCAGAGGCCAACCAGCTGATGGCACATTAAGAAAATTATTTAGGATGTAGAAGTCATGATGGAGAAAAAGAAAAAGGTGGAAAGAAGCATTTCAAACAGCCTCTGGATTTCCAGTTACTCTCTTCTGATTTAATCTTTTCACAGAGGAAGAATAAAAAAGGTTCATCAGGTACAAGAGGAAATCACTGATCACAGCAAGGTGCGAGTTCAATGTGCCATTTCTCTTGAGCCTGCTAGCGTTTGCTCCCTCATGACATGGAATGCAGAAGTCATTTACTCACAGATAATAAACGAGTAGAGATTTTTTTTTGTCCTTTCCAGCTTTTCTGAATGATTGTAAAATCTGTAAACTCAGCAGTAATAGAAAACTACAAGAGCTGAAGATTTACCAAAGTATTTTATCAAATTTCTTCCAGGCACAAAATACTATCAACAGTTCTAGGACTTGAATTAAATGGGTTCAGCAAAAGTACCAGAGAAACTGCCCACACCTCATGCAAGACAAACACAGGGCATCTGCACTAAGCACCCCTAATATATCAACACAAAGAACTCCATGTAGCAGCTTGCAATGTAATCCAGTTCATGCAAGGAAGTGAAGACACCAAGGAGAAGTCACAAACCCATTTTCAGGTAAATTTCAAACAAAATTAGTTTTTCAAACAAAAAGGAGATTCACTGTAGTGAAACCTTCATATGGCATCACCTTCTTTATGGGATCTCCTGTATGAAACAAGTACAGACAGCTACCAAGTAGTCTTCATTCTCTCTCTTGCATTCAAATTCCCATTTTCTCTGCCCTTTTGAATGCCATAGGGTTACCCTTTTAGACATCTAAGATGTCATTCACATTTAAATCCAGCACTGTACCAGTTTGTGTGCAGTCAAAGGAAGAGTTTGCCTGTCTCAGGCCAGACTCTCCGACCCCAGCCCCAGTATTTTATTTCCTTAATTTTCACTATTTCCTAGGGACTCTATTTCACCACCATCCTCCCCCAGTTTTTCTGCTGTATTTTTAAAAGGGGCAGAAAATGTGTTTTTTCTCTTTTTCTCTTGCTTTTGTTTCCAAATTGTCTCCACTTGAAAAGACTCTGCTTCTACAGCTTGTAAGTATAGCCTTGCCTCACTCAGCCTTTCCTTAGTCCAATTAACCAGGTGACTTGGAGATGATCTTCTCCAGCAACACTGGAGATCAACATTAATCAACACACAGAGCTACAGCCGGATATTTTTAAACAACTGCCATTATTACTATTGCAATAAGCTTACCAGAAGCTCATAACGCCCTTACTGGAAGCAGCAAGGATAGCTTTACTGTTTCATGCACAGAAAACTTTCTCCACCTTCTACTGGTGATATAGTTAATTAGGATGTTATGGTCCATGCAGGAGGTTATGCACCTCTCTGAATGCCTTTATGAATTGATTCATCATTAAAATATTCAAATACTCTCTTCCACCCTTGAAAGTGAAACCTTTTCTCCAAAGAAATATTAAGTGTGTTTGTGGAAGCTTTTCCCCACGGACAGATACCGCCTGCCCTTGTGTGTGCCTGGCTGCTCTCTGCCACATTTGAAAGATCTCAGTGCCTTTGATATGGATGAATTTATTTTAGAACAAGCCATCTGGTGGCTCGGACTGCAGGAACATTAGGTCAGGTAAGGGAATGCTCTCACAAGCCCGCACAACCAGTGAGATTGACTTCAGAGTGTAAATATGAGATATACCCCGCTATGTTAACTCAGCCTCCAGCAGTAGAGCTAAAGCTCTGACGTCCAGGGGAAAATGGGTTAAGCACAGCCAGATACCAGCTCAGCTGGGACATGGCAATTTGCAGCTGGAGCAGTGGGGTGCTGAGGGTCAGCTCTCTCCAGCTGTTAGTTACCCCACCTGAGCCCAAAGCTCTGCGTCCAGCCACAGTGCCTGGAAAAAGGGGTCAAAGCCCATCCAGAAGGTCTAGATTTCATATAACAACATCCCAACAAAGAGGGTCTCAGAGCTCAGCAAAGTGAATATATATTTACACCATGGCCTCTGAAAAACCTTGCAAGACCACTGAAGCAATCCTATGGAGTTACCTTGGCGCAATATCTCACACCTTCAGAAAACAGTTTTTGCTGTGATTTCTCACTGACAGAGTTTTCCTGTCATAGAATCATAGAATCATTAAGGTTGGAAGTGACCTCAAGGATCATCCAGTCCAACCGTCCCCCCACCACCTATTACCCACTAAACCATGTCCTTCAGTACCGTGTCTAACCTTTCCTTAAACACCCCCAGGGACGGTGACTCCACCACCTCCCTGGGCAACCCGTTCCAATGCCTGACCACCCTTGCCGAGAAGAAATTTCTCCTCATCTCCAACCTGAACCTTCCCTGGCGCAACTTGCAGGCATTCCCCCTTGTCCTGTCACTAGTTATCTGTGAGAAGAGGCCAACCCCCAGCTCGCCACAGCTTCCTTTCAGGTAGTTGTAGAGGACAATAAGGTCTGCCCTGAGCCTCCTCTTCTCCAGACTAAACAAGCCCAGTTCCTTCAGCCGCTCCTCATAAGACCTGTGCTCCAGCCCCTTCACCAGTTTCGTTGCCCTTCTCTGGACACGCTCCAGGGCCTCGATGTCTTTCTTGTGGTGAGGGGCCCAAAACTGGACACAGTACTCGAGGTGCGGCCTCGCCATGGCTGAGTACAGGGGGACGATCACTTCCCTAGTACTCCTGGCAACACTATTCCTCACACAAGCCAGGATGCTGTTGGCCTTCTTGGCCACCTGGGCACACTGGTGGCTCATGTCCAGGCGAGTGTCAACCAACACCCCCAGGTCCTTTTCCTCTGCACAGCTTTCCAGCCACCCTGCTCCCAGCCTGTAGCGCTGCCTGGGGTTGTTGTGGCCAAAGTGCAGGACCCAGCACTTTGCCACATTAAACCTCATCCTGTTGGCCTCTGCCCAGTGATCCAACCTGTCCAGGTCCCTGATCTTTGATGGAGCAGAATTCCACTTGCTATTTCATGTGTATGCTTCAATTAAAATTTAAAATCCTTTTTAATAATTGCATGAGGGGAAACAATGACATGGGATTTGTCAGAGAACTACTCTGGTTCTGGTTCAACTTTATATTAGACAGCATTTTTTTTACCGAGAGGGTGGTCAAACACTGGAACAGGCTTCCTAGGGAGATGATCAATGTCCCAAGTTTCAAGGGTTTTGAGGCATTTAGACAATGCCCTTAACAACATGCTTTAACTTTTGGTCAGCCCTGAAGTGGTTATGCAGATGGACTAGAGGATTGTTGTAGGTCCCCTCTAACTGAATATATTCTATTTTATTGTTTGCAGAATCGCTAAAGGGTACCTCCCCACAAACCTCATATAACCACCATACTCAAAGCCTTTTAGTGCTAGTCCACCCTGTGCCCTACCCCTGCTCAGTCTGAGAAGCGGTGGGTTCCCAGGGGACCGATGGCTGCCGTGCAGCAGGACCTCTGCAGGACCACTGCAGCGTCAGCTGGACCTGGCAGGGGAACTCTGGGGAACTCACTCAGGAGATGGCAGATCTGTAAGCTGTTCTTGTGTCCTCTGTGGCAGAAAAATTCCACTTCGTCCTTTTTTTGAACCTTTTTTCTTTTGCCTTTGGAGAAGCAGAAAAAAAACCTGAGAGCACTATAATGGAATAGCATCTACGATTTACAAAATGCGTTTCTCATCTGTTAGTTATTAAAGACACTAACTGACAATAACTTAGACAAGCTACACACTTTATTTAATTTCATATTTATTTACCTCATAAATTGTGAGATAACAGCTACTTTGTAATTGAGGCATTTGCATTTGAAAGGAAGGCTTACTGCACAGGGAGATAAAGCAGGTTTTTAAGTTTCCTTTTCTGAGGATATATCTGTGTTTCAATTTGTAATTAGGGTGTTTCTCACTAAAAAACACACATGATGTTTCTTTGGGCAATAACTTCAGAAATTATCTTAGAAGATAAAAAACCAAATATTTTACCAAAGCAAAGTACCATCTATGTACAAGAACCTATCCGATTTACGAGTTCATACAACTGCTCAGTGTGACTGACAGTAACTACCAAAAATTAACTATATCCAGTCAAAAGTCTATTAAAAAATATTTGTTAAAAAACATCTATTTTAATGATGGGGTTTAAAAAAAAAAACTAAAAAAAAAAAAAATAAGAGGAGGAGGAGTGGGATTTTTCCATTGCTTCTACATTGCCCTGTAAAGAGGGTAAGTCCATTTTTCATTAAGTCTTATTAGTGAAAATGAATTAATGAATGTTTGAACAGCAGCATCTTGAAATTGTAATTTTCATATGCAATTCCCCTACCTACCTAGAAATATCAGAATACAGGCAGGGATTTTTTTCTGTGCTCACCCTCATCAAATACTTGCACAAGCTATGGCTTCTGATGGGCACTGTCCACCAGCCTCAGGATCAGGCTGTCCATCAGCCACCCAGAGCCCAGAGAGCCCTTCCATGAAGGGTCAGAGCAAGGGAGACTCACAAAGATACATTTAAGACCTTGGCCTCCCCTAAGCCTTTCCCAGCAGGGCACATCATCGTTGTCAGCACAGTCCTGAGTCCTGTGGATGAGAAGGTGGCACAGACCCTTTAGGTAGTAATATGTGTACTTAGCCTGCTATACAAGCCAAAAGTCCATTAACTTCGTTATGGTGCCTGACCTCACAATCACGGAGCAACCACTCATGAGCAAACTTCTGCAAGTTTTTAAGTTAAATGAATCTAATGTTTTAGGAAGGGTAGGATTTTGCAGGTAGCACTGGCAGAGTCCTGAGTGAGCAGAAGCCGCAGAAACTCATCTGATGACCTTGTATATTTGGCCTGTTAGACTTCACTCAGTCACAGACTTTGTACATACTAGTTTTTCAAAATCACATTAGTTGAAAAGATAAGTAGTTGCAGACCAGTAAACAACTTCTGCTAGAAAAGCATCATCGTGGCCTTCCCATGAAGACAGGCTGTACAAGTTGGAAGGCGTGCATTGACTAGGAGATATGAACTGAGCCATCAGCTACCATCCAGACTGAAGCATTGGCTAGGATAAAAAGTTCCAAAACCTTGCAGCAGCACATGGGGTTTCATTCCACAGAAGCCCAGCTGAGAAAGGACAATGTAAGAAAAAAACTTCACCTTTTGCAGGTTTGTCCAGGGGACTCAGCTCCAGGCCTGTAAGAGTTGGACTTGAGAACCTCCTTGGATGGCTATAATGTAGAAACCTCCATGAAATCAAATCAGAATGAGAATTTTAGGCATCATCTTTTATCGTTTCACTGCTCTGCACCTGTCTTTGAATGAAGCAGCAGATTTCTTAAACTTTACATTCTATTCTTACCTTTAAGTTTGTCTGCAGCTGAGACTAGTTTGGGACTGGCTGATAGCTCTCTGGCATCCCAGCCTTGGATAAATCCCCAGCTGCTAAATGCAAGGTCAGGAATTGCCAAGGTATCACCCAGAGCCCTTCACCACATCATACCAATGCACCCACAATGCAGGGGAGAGGATCTGATAATCAATCATGCAATTTCCCTTGGAAATATGACAAAGGCATTTTACACATACATTTTGGACATTACATTTAATTTTTTTTCTCTATTTTTAGGAAAGGTTATTCAATTTGTGTAATGGAGGTTACAGGTGATAATAAAGATGTCTTCTGTGAAATAAATCGTGCTGTTTGTCTAACAGCCTGGAACAGAGTGAACAGAGCTCAAGAAGAATTTATCTTGTGCTCACTGATCAGTAGAGAAAAATTATTATAATTCATTATTATGAAACAGCTACTTAACAAGGTACATTGTCATTTATGTGCTCATGTCCTAGAGCGCAACTGAAAATTTCCCATCAAAAAACATTTTTGACTGAAGAAAATGAGAGGTGCAACAGGAACCACTTGATTTAATGTCAGGAATTTACTAGGATGGGCGTGTATATTTGAATGAGCCACATTTATTTGAAGAATCCACATTTGTTGCTCATTCACCTCAGGATAAACATTACCAAAAGTGATCCAGCTCATGCTAAATATCGTCCTGCTGATAATGGCTGAAACACAGGTTCAATCAGCAACATGGGGCTTAGTCACCTGCGCTGGGTTTGCACGGGCACATGGCTGCCTTTGGGCCCCAGAGCATCAGTTCTGCCGTGGTACGTAGGCAAATGGTGACGACAGTTTCAGGGTGCAAGCTTTAGGATGCAAGTCCAAGACTGATGGAAAAATTTAGTTTAGAACTACACTTTAAAACTGCTACAGGTCCTCAGAAGAAAACTGTACATACCAGGGGAAAAAAGGGGGGAAAGACCTGAACAGACTCGCTGCTAATACGCGAAACAGTGACTTGTGGAGCACACCGTGCATCTGGCTGCTTTCGTGCCTCCCCAGCAGTACAGTACCTGGCAGAAGGACCTTGCTATACGCTCACAGCAATCTCCCACTCTTCTTTGGGACAACAGTAAACCTAGCAAATCTCTGGAAAAATCCTCTTGATTCATCCATCATGTGGAAAATGTAAGAGTTTTAAACTACCACAGACTTTCAATATCTAATTGTTTTGTTCTTCAGCAATGTGGTTTTCCCCCAGCAGTTGTAAATGACCACAGCAACTTATTCTGCATATATAGCTAAATTGTTCCTGTCTCTTGCCTTTCCAAGCTTAAAATGGATCCCACTGATCTGCATTACCATTTAAAAGAAACACAGCTGCACATTTCTCCTTTAAAATGTTCTTGGCTTAGGTTCATCATGTCACAGTCCAGTCCTTTCTTCATCTTTACTGAAAATCAGGTCTGAATAGGTGTCATCAATCTTTTTGGTAAAAAAACTGATGTGAAGGAATCAGCTCACATGACTGATGGCACTTACTCTGTGGCGGTACCATTTTCCACCAGGCTTTTTGCAGGCCAGACACTACAAAACACACTTCTGGTTATTTTTGTTCATCTCCGGCCTCATGCTCTTCAATTTTCCTCCTTTTCTCTCTTTTTTGAATTTCAACAAGGCACTGTTACCACTCCTTGATGTCAGAGGGTTGGTCTCACCATTTCTGGCAAGATACTTGCTGAGATCACACAATCTTTTCCTACCTGAGTAGGCTATTTAATCATAGTTCTAAACATATCTGTTTCCCCTTCCTTTTTCCTCATTTTGTCCAGGGACTCAAGTACTGTGATACTGTAATCTCAAACTGAAGCTTACGTTTCCCTCAAGGACTCTTCTCTAAGAACATTGTTCAGAATCTGTATGTTTGTTTTATTGTGTTCCCTCCCACAAAGTTGTTTATCTGCATTTTTTAAATGATCATCTAATTGCTAGTTACACTGGAGTTTATAATCTGCAGTAAGCGCTTCTGTAAGGAAGCTTCCGTATCCGTAACTAGCGGAGTTTCCAGTTGTCTTCTGTCGTAATGAAACTACACACACGATTTATGACGAGATTTTTTCTCTTGCACCTATCTTCCTTTATATCATCAATAGCATAAAAACTACTCATTAATACACAAGAAAGATCTCCGCTGTTGTACAGTAAAGCAGGACTCAGTCACTCCAGAGTTCCCAACTGCTAATCACCTCTAAAGCCATCCCTTAGCCACTCTCCCCAGCCACCCCCCGCCTTGAACATCTATCTAGCCATATAAACCCATTTTAAACTCTGTGCCAGCAATTTTTTGGGAAACCTTCCTAAGACTGACTGACACGTTGTCAAAGGAAAATGTTTCCAAGCCAGCTTTCTACGTAGGCAGCTAAAAAATGACAGCCAGACGTCAAGCAGAACTGTTTGTTAAGAAGGGGAGAAATAAGCCCTAATGAGAATGGCTGGTTGGCTTCAGAAAGGTGGGGAGAGCTCTGATCATTTAATTCTGACTAACTAACCCTGCAGCAGAACAGCAAAATTAATTGTATTTCTAATTCCTCTCAGAGTGCTAACAAAAAACAGGATAAAAACCTACTGAAATGTTAATTAATGTCACATTTCCTCACAAGATATTAACGCACATGTAAGAGATGGTCACAAGTGTAAGTCCCTGTGGTCGCTGGACAGGCTGAACCCTGGGTGTTTCAGCCGGTGTGAAAAAGGGTTAGAAATATCTTCTGTTTGGTTTTGAGATGATCTGGAAAGCCACTGAGTTTGGCTTTCTCTAATTTAGAACCCCACAATGTTGTTTAGAATTGCATTTTAAATTCAATTTCTTCATCTATAAAAATATTATCTTTGCAATATTTCATTAGTTGATAATAATCCAGAACGTACAGAACTATTACTGCAATATTCAGATATTATATTGCTGTAATATTCCTTACGTTCATTTCAATTGTAAAGCAATTAAAGACCGACATGTTTCATATGAAATAGCACCTTGTCTTTTCTAAATTATAGCATCACTTTCCATATTGCCATGAAATATTTCCAGGATGAAAATGATCCCCTCAAAAGCCTTTTCACTGAAGCACTGACCTTGGAAATGGCAGATTTATGTTCACAGTTGCAGAATAAGAGACTGAGAGGGGCTCACTGCAGAGTATTCAGGAGTTCTGTAATTAGCACGTTTCCCCAGGATGCAGATCCTTCCTCAAAATCAAGCACAATGGAAAAAGATTTCCCTCCAGCCCAGGAAGCACCTTATCCTCTGGTTTGGGGGAGCTAATGGACGCATGCATACAGTCTTGCAGTCCCAAAAAGTTATGTTCTAGAATGACTTATTGTAGTGGAAGAGAATATTCACTTTTACACCAGACTGAGCTCCACAAGCAAGGCAGACCTGGTTTAACAGTCCAACTAGCTGCCACTTAGCTGTGGTCTGCTCAACAGGCGTAACACAAAGGCAACAGCAGCGTCTAACCACCAGCCATTGGCCCCTGCTGTTATCCATAAGATCCCTCTTGGACTTCAACAGCGTTCACTAACGAGGTGAAGATATGGGGGGGAAGGGACCGCATCAGCGCTGTAAAAGCAAGTACAAAACAACTGCCCAGTTCTGCACAGAGCAGCTCTGTACGGCTCCCCAGGTAATTCCTGCGGGTAACAGAATAGCACAGCAAGTCAGGTCCAAGCCTGGCAAACCAGAAGCCTGAGCTGGTTAGCAAGGAGCTGCCACAGTAGTTGTGTTCCTGTTACCTTTTGACTCTTTCCCCATTCCCTGGAATGATCTTCTGAAGAGAGGAGCCCTCCCTGCGCAACGTGTTTGAACGCTTTAGGGCTTGCAGGAAATGTTCCAGTAACAGCAACTACTACAAACATTGGCTGGAGATTCTCCAGGGCATTGCTTGAAAATTTCTATTCCAAAACTTTTCCTAAAAATAGGTCAAGTTAAGTAACGTTCCTTGTTAAGAAAGATTTTGTGGTTCCCCACTGTAATATCCAGCTGCAGAATAGGGGCCTCCACAGGTCCTCCATACCAGAATGAACAAGGTCCTGAGAAAGTCCTCTCGATTAAAGCATCAGCCAGGGCTGTGTGAAATAGTTCTACATATCTGATCTAAAAGCAGGCCTTTAACAGAAATACCCACATCCCAAGTAACCTCTGGGTTACCAACTTCATCTTTTTCCTGGGAAGGGGAAGGACTCGTTCCTGTGAAGAGTAAGAACATATTTCATGTCTAAAAAGTAAAGCAGCTCTTCACACAACACTAAAAACAGTGAGCGAAGTGAAATGGTATGTATAGGTGTGAGTGGTTAGGAGCACTTCTGACAGTACATAGTTAGAACATATCAAATATTTTTAAGGACACTGTAAACATCACCTAAAATGGGCATTAAAAATGCATACTTATGTAAATATATTAAGATAATCATGGGTCTAATGATAGACTTAAATATCTAACTTATTAGATTCAGAGACACTTGAGAATAATCTTAAAATTATCCTGAAATCCTGTTTAATTCAGAATTCATAGTTTATCCATAAATCACTTATATTTCAAACCATTTAATGTCATTTTAAAAACATATAAGTAGCTTTAGCACCTAAGTACCACTGATTTCCAAAGAAACATTTCTAATACCTAAGCTGATACAGAAGTAAATCTAGATTCATAAATGAGGCTTTTTTGAAAACATAAGCTATCTATTGTAACTAACACATGTAATTAAATGATTATGCTCTTCTCTTATCCCAAAGTTGTTGCAACATGCAGGGAAAATACAGTCATGTTTCTATACAATACATAGGCATCACTGCTTGTTCTATTAACAAAATAATGTTTATTTTGACAGAAACTGCTGGGGAACTTGTGAATACCCTGATCTTACTGCCTACCTATTCCTCTGCTCAAGATTTTCGTTAACTGACAAGACACGCAGCTCCAAGAACACTGACACATTTTTAAAGATCAGCAGAATCCTTTCCCCTCTGCCTGCCTCCCTGTATATCTATTTGTCCTCCTCCATGAGAGGAGGGGTGCGCTCTGTGCACCTGTGGGTGTTGGGGTATTTCAGGTGAAGACTTCTCCATGTCACGCCTGTGACTTTGGGGAGGGTTTGTTAAGGAGGTGGACAGCAAGCTCTCCTGTGAAGGGCTGGCCCCTGTTTCTCTCTGCCTCCAACCCAGGGTCTCTGGCCAGGAGGCAGTGACCAGGTTGAGGTCCCCATCCAGCACCTCACCAGGCTGCTGGGTGGAGCAGCACGCGTGTGTGGGCACAGTACACCCAGACTCTGCTGTGCTGATGGGCACAGCACACGCTTTGCTCAAATAGTGACGGGTCACGAGGGGCTAGGGTACATCTCCAACCCCCTCCCAGTGTCTCAGCCCACCCAGGTGAGAGCCTCCATTCCTCTTTAAGGCGTGATGCCAAGGAGGCAAAATATCATCAAGGCTAATCAAGGTTGTGGCGCATGCCTCCTGAGGAGGAACCACAGCCTTCATAAAGGTCTCTAAATTGCCTGCTAACAATTCCGCAACTGCATTACTCCCTATCTCCCCACCAGCACCACCCCATTTACTCTCCCCTCCTCTCCAAGGTAGCTCTTAATCATGAATAAAACATAAATAATAAAGCAGCACTCAGTTTTCTAAAGCATCCTGTGTTCTTGCTCAAATAAGCTGCTTTGGCTTCAGCCACAGCAGCTGCAGTTTGCACTATTCAGCCTTTCGTGGTGGTTCAGCTTAGCAAAATCCACTCTGAAAACAGGGGCGGGAGTTGCCTTCCTGACGGTAGAAGGAGAGCTACCCCCTTGCCTCGGAGAAAAGTCACGTGCTCTCAGAAACTCTTGAATAACACACCCAAGTCTTACTCCAGGGCTAACTGTAACTGAAATATTTTGCCTTCAGCGTTACAGCTCACCCCATAGGTTTTTACAGTGAATGGGTTTAAAGTGCCTACTCATTACCCTGGGATTGTGCTATATGGCCACTGGTCATACGAAGAGTCGCTGCACAGCAGCGATGGTTTCGGTTCCTTCACCATACCCAGAGGAAAGCTGCCAACCCATCGTCATGCACCACAAGCTCTGGTTGCCTGACGACCTCCCGCTTTTACTGCCGACAGACAGAAGCAGCACAAATTGTGCAGAACCCAGGGGAGGGCAGAAAGGCATTTCACACGACTCGTTCTGCTGCCCCGTCAAACACAAGAGGTGTCAGCAACAAGAGGCTCTGGAGCTCCACTCATAAATTTTGGTGTAGAATTCCAGCAGTTTGGGTACTCATTTTGACTTTAGGTAACTTTAAATTATTGCATACTCACACCGAGCTGCAGTGGACATTCATAGGAGCTGGAGGGTCTCATCCAACAGAAGAACAAAAATGCAAAGAAACAAGCAAAACGCAGAGGCTCTGTTGTTCCCTGGTCTTACATCACAGAAGTGCTAATTATAATAATTGAATGTTGCCCAGATTGTAACACTCCATCAAGTCAATGAATTTTAGCACGGTGAAAAATTATTTTCATTTCTAAGTAGGCTGTACAGTATTCTCCTTTCAGTGAAATGATTTTAAATCATTAAAATTTCAATTAAATTTCAGGAAAAAAATCTGCGTATGAAGCATACGAGTATTTTGAGAAAGCTTTCCCAATCTCTCAGTTATTTAAAAACACAGGCAGTTAATTTCTGTCACCGGTCCTGCCGCTCTCAATCACACCTAAAACATGCAAATCACATCATTCTTTATACATCTATACATCACCCATAGCACCAGATTGTGCAAAACGCTCTTCCTAGAGTCAAGGAGGTACTCAGATTTGAATACATCATTTCTGCGTTTTCAGAGCACGCTAACGTGCTGATGAATGAACCACCCCACAGCTGCAGAAACAAATGGTGTTTTTCCTCCTGACTGCCTCCACCGGCATCCTCACAGATGACTTATGCACCCTTTTTTCTGAATTACTGAAACACCCTGCCTGTACAGCCTTATGCATATTGATCTTCTGCTGTTACCAGATGCTTACACTGCAGAACTTCCAGTTACAGAATTGGACACTGCCTAGATGATTGTCAAATTAATAAATTATAACTCAGTCATTTATAGCACCACAAAGCCCTGTTGTGGTTTGGGGAGGGGGGTTAATGATTTTAATTCAGAGCATGAAGGATGTTAATGAGTTCCTCATAGCCACAAAAAGTAATATCTCTTCAGAAGAAGACATATGGGCAGATATTTAGAATGCATCCGGGGGTTAATATAAAGAATACAGCTTCTTTTGGGCTGTTTCATATTGTGTCTGCTTCAAGTAGAAACAACCAAAATAAAAGAATAGGAGGCAAATGATTAGATGACTTGGGGGACACAGACTCAAGTCCTTAATTACAAGCAGTTTGAGCGAGGTCCATAAGGTGCTGAGCACTTTTTGCGATGGGAGTGAAGGAGAGCTGGAAGACATCTGGCACCTTGCAGGGCTGAATTCTGCTGGATAGTTTCTGCTAAACTCACAGCAGCACCTAGAGTAACTGCTGTTGACAGTGAATGATCATATGTCACTGCAGGCCAAATTCATCCTTGTGAAAAATAAAATTAATGGCTTTTCAAATCCTAACCTACATGAATTTCTGCAATTTCTGTCTTTTTTTTTTTTGTAATGTAAACTTATGCAAATTATACAGATCCTCTTCCTCCTGAGTGCAGGAAAGATTAGATTTTTAATTTCATCAGCTACAGTGGAAAAATCTAATAAGCGCTTTTTTATTTAATTAAACTTCAAATTAATTAACTTGGAGGAAATTGCACCATCACCTCTGTTTTATATTAGGAAATAAGGAAAAGGAAAAAGAAAAAAAAAATCTATGTGATATAATGTACACAGGTTGGGTGGATGGATTGGTCTTAAAATTGATGAGCTAGGAGCTACCAGTCATTAAGTAGAAGAACAAATAATGGCCTCCTGGTTCGTATGCGACAGTGGTGGCGGTATGAACCAGAACTCCAAGGACAATTGAACTCCTCCCGCAGGGAGAAGCAATGCCAGCCCTGCAGCCGTCAGTGCCCCCGTGCTGAAAGGCAGAACGCCTGGCTGTGTGTCTAAGACCTGACCCTGAGCCCAAGTTTTGAAATTCTGCGATCCTCTCTCAGGCTTTGTATCTGTCATGTGGAGTAGCAATACTTAGGACAAATGCACCTCTGGAAATATTACTGAATCTGTTTTCCCGTTTCAGTGTGCAATTCTTCATCTTGAAAGTACAGTAAGAACACAGCATATCTGAAAGCACCATTGCATGCAGTCCTACTGGTATACTGCTGTATAAATAGATGTCTGCTTAGGACTGTTGTAAATATTATAATCTACATATAGTTGAGAGAGACAAATGGGATTTAACAAATTAGCTGTAGCCTGAAACCACATTTTACTAAAACCAGAATCATCCCAATATAAGATAATAGTGTATGTTTGCAAAGCATCCTTGCTTCTCTGACAAAGGTTTACTATGATTTATTGCTGTCGGAGCCAGAGCATTCTTTAGAGTCTTCCAGAACTGCAATCCCACAGCTGTGGACGTTGCTGTGTCATTCAGCCCTGGTTGCAGAATTGCATTCCCAGATCTCAGCTTTCATTTAAGCCACTGATGCACGTGCCCGGACATGCTCATGGAGCCACGGAGTGATGGAGAAAATACTGGAAAGGTGAATTACTACTTGCCCTAGGTTTTTCCTAAGAAAAGATATTACCATTTTTCTGATATTCTTCTTAATCACCTATGAAAGGTAAATGGAAGATGCTAATGTCTTCTTAATTCCTGTAAGACAACGTTAGATTTCACTCTACACGTTTTAGTTGCAGCCTTGTCTATATACTGTAGGATTCCATGTTTAAAGAACAAAAGGAAAACAGTTGAAAAAGGTGTATGCAATATGTGTTTTGCTTCAGTGACTATGACCTTTAAAAATATTCAAGCTGCTGTTTGATTTAACATTTCAACAGCAAATACATTTTAATGCACAGAGGACCATTCTCAAAGTTCACAAAACTGTTTGCATAGATGGAAGGAGCTAAAAGACTGTAACAGGGAAAAAGAAGTATAGCTGTAGGTTTGTTCCAGGTATAGAATAACCTGAAACCAGCACGTTTGCTCATATAGAGATTGACATCACATACTTCTGATCACTCCCACCTCCAGACCAGCATATGCTTGGTACAAGCAGCTTGTTTCGAGTTCACATAAGTCACCAGGAAACCTTCCGATATGCCGATGGACAGTTTCATTGGATTACATCCTTCTCACTTCTGTTAGGCATTTTCCTGCAACTGTGTCACACAGCACAGTCAGAGATTTTGTAGAAAGGACCTCTCACAAGGAGAATATGTAAAGACACCAGAATATAGGAGAGGTTACATCATTCCTATCCCCTGGCCCCTGCCCTGATTGGGCACACCCCCGTTTACTTGTTTTACTGACATGTGTAGACATAGCACGACCCCAAAAGCAGATCACACTCCCTTCAGCAGAAGTGCCTGCTGTTCTGCATGTCTCACAAGTATTTTGGCTTTCTTTACTGTTGCTTAACAAGCATCTTCCATGCTCCCATCTACAGCCTGACCTGATCATAGAATGGTTTGGGTTGGAAGGGACCTCATCATCTAGTTCCAACCCCCCTGCCATGGGCAGGGACACCCTCCACTAGACCAGATTGCCCAAAGCCCCATCCAACCTGGCCTTGAACACTGCCAGGGATGGGGCCTCCACAGCTTCTCTGGGCAACCTGTTCCAGTGCCTCACCACCTTCATCACCTGCACATCAGCACCTGGTGCCACCTAGAAAGCCTCAGGGAATCCTACCCACCAGAACAGGCTGGCTAGTATGACTGAGAATCTCTAGGGCATCTCAAGTTGCATGAGACACTTTCACACAGGTAACTAAAATGTGTCCGTTGTGTTAGAATCCTTCCCACGCACCTCCTCCATGCCTTTGTGACCATACACCTCGACCCTGTATCGTCTCTGCACAGTCCGAGCCTCAGCCTTCACCCACAGACAGGGGGCTGGCAGGGCTCTCAGCAAAGTGTGGCCATGAAAGAAACGCTGTGAAAGTGGGCAGCTCTTGGAAGCTCAATCTTCTCTCTCCTTGGGTTGAGGATGGGAAGCCCAGCCCCTTGCCCCAGCAAGAGAGCAGTCACAGTGCATGGTCCATGCACTGAGAAGCAAGAGAGGGATGCACTAGACAAGGCATTTCTTCTTCCCTGTGGGATACTGTGAATTTACATATTCATTCTCTTTATGACGTTTCATTCTTCCCAGCGAGTGCCAGGCAGAGGGGGTGTCCTTCCTTGCAGGCAGGCATATTTGCAAGCCCGTTGCATCCAGCTGTCATATATATTTTCATTGCACATGAAATCTATTGGGCTTTTTTCCTGTTTGTATTTAATTCCCAGCTCAGTATAGAGCCCATAGGTGACTATTGTAATACATAGTGCTTTAGAAAAGCACTTAGCAGATTAAGTGCTTTTTCTATTTCATTTCCCCCCACCTTCACCAACATTCCTCACCAGTCTGAGGGGTTTTTGCTGATACAAGCAATCATTTATGTCCACTGGAGCTGTACTGGAGACAAAGCTCCCAGCTAAAGCCATCAATTTCATCCTTAGACAAAAAGGCAAACAAAAAAAGTGCTTGCAGGATTATTTTTTTAAGGCAGAATTTGCTTTTTTTTTTTTTTCTTCTCCCTGCCAAGTGTGTGAATACTCAGTCCTTTTACCCCACGTCCCCTGGTCAATTCAAGCTAAGGTAGGGCTTGAACTAAGCAGCATGTGGTATGCCAGCACCAGCCACATGGTGATGGATGCCTCTGCATCTTTGGTGCAGCAAGCTTAGACGGCTCAAGGTCTCCGACAGACCCAGAGGGTACAAATTCCTTTTGGGCTTTTGGACTATCGTTAGGAATACCTGAACTGAGGTCTCTTCAGTTAGACCAAAGCAGCCTGGAGTGTGCTAACACTGTAAGTATCAGTGCCTTGGATGGCTGCTTCTGTACCTTTGGTGCTGCCAGGGTTGGGATGAGTTCAGATATCTCAAGGTCTCAAGTAGACCCAGAGGAACAATTTCTTTTTGGACTTTTGGCCTGGCACAAGCAGTATCTGAACTGAGGCCTCTTCAGTTAGAAAAGAAGCACCATGGACAGAACAGTCTCGACAAAATATTATCAGTTTGGGGGTTGGTTTTTTTCCCCTTTGCCTAAAATAATGCACATAGATTACTGAAAGGCCATGAGACCCCTCCTGTTTATCTCAGCTTTTGAGATAAAAAGCTAGGTGGATTGTTTCTTTTTCCTAGGTCTAGTGGCATAATACTGCTTTAATCTCTCCAGCTGGGCAACTGCTGGTTTTATGGATGATGTTTATCTTTTTCTGCTGTTGCATTATTTAAACATTCTGTCACAGACAGTGGCACTCAGGCTAAATATTTTAAAAATCAATAAAACAAAACCCCTTCAATATGTTACTTGTGTGGGGGGACGTTTTATCGTGGCTGTACTGGATTTCACTTTTATAGCAGCCAACCTTACTGATAGTCTCTTTATGCTTGTAGACATTTACAGCTAAAAGTGAGCTTCAGAAAAACATACTAATGAAATATTGGCAAGTATACTGGAAATTATTCATCAAACAATTAATCAAATTATTCATAGAATCATAGAATCACTAAGGTTGGAAAGGACCTCTGAGATCATCAAGTCCAACCATCAGCCTAACACCACCAAGCCTACTAGATCATGTCCTGGAGTGCCACGTCTACATGTTTTTTGAACGTCTCCAGGGATGGCGGTTCAACCACCTCTCTGGGTAGTCTGTTCCAACACCTCACTACTCTTTCTGTGAAGAAGTTTTTCCTAATATCCAACCTAAACCTCCCCTGATGCAACTTGAGGCCATTCCCTCTCATTCTGTCGCTTGCTACTTGGGAGAAGAGACCAACCCCCTCCTCACTACAACTTCCTTTCAGGTAGTTGTAGAGAGCGATCAAGTCTCCCCTCAGCCTCCTCTTCTCCAGGCTGAAGAGTCCCAGTTCCCTCAGCCGCTCCCCATAAGACCTGTGCTCCAGCCCCTTCACCAGTTTTGTTGCCGTTTTCTGGACACGCTCCACAGCTCAATGTCCTTCTTATATTAAGGGGCCCAAAACTGGACACAGTACTTGAAGTGTGGTCTCACCAGAGCCGAGTACAGGGGGACAATCACTTCCCTACTCCTGCTGGCCACGCCATTCCTGATACAAGCCAGGATGCCATTGGCTTTCTTGGCCACCTGGGCACACTGCTGGCTCATGTTCAGCCGGCTGTCAACCAGAATCCCCAGGTCCTTCTCTGCCAGGCAGCTTTCCGGCCACTCCGCCCCAAGCCTGTAGCACTGCCTGGGGTTGTCGCGACCCCAGGCAGCTCAATTCCATTTTGAAAACTATTTTGGAAAATTCAGGAGCAACAACACAACATATGAGGAAAACGAGACTGAGAATTCAACTCATCCTTGGACTGATGCTCCTTTATCCTGCTCTCTAAGAGGACAGACCAGGTTCAAGACCAGGTTTCACTGAAGGGTCCAAGAAAGCTTTCCTTGACTTCAATATATGAAGCTCTGCCTCTATAGAGTATGGATTTGAATTACTGGTATCTCTCAAGACTTAAAAAACAATGAACATATTGGTTTTTAAAGAACATGTTCACAGTTCTTCACAAGGATTGACTCAGTGACCAATGCAGCAGTGTTTTTACTTATGCCAAGAAGAAGCTTTCACAGGGGAAGGGAAACCTTGTGAGTCTGTGCTTTTATTCTCACAGAAGGGCAGCAAGAGCAAGCGTGCAATTGCTTTCCAGCTAAATACTAACAGGTCAAAGGTAAAAATGCAAAAATACTTCTCTGGCAAACTGGTTTGAATGCCTATAGTGTTTTTTGTTCCCAGGAATAATTTTGTCACCATGCCATGCTTCACTGGATTGTGTGGAAACTTCCTATCAGTGTCTCTCCAAGACACAGTAAGACCAACAAAGAGATGGCTCCAGGAGGGAAGCTAAAGATCTGAACATACAGAGTGCTAACAATTCTGGGGGGAAAAAGAGAGAAGAAAAAAAAAAAAGATCATTTTTTCACCAGAGAAGCAGTTATACTGCAGGACGCTGTCATAGGATGTTGTAACTATGAAGAGTTGGGTTCAGAAGGGCGCTGGACAAATTTGTGCAAAACAAATTAAACCTGATACAGCCACAGCGTGATAGGAATAAAATGAGTCACTAAGGGAGCCATAAAATCACATTTTAGTTATTACACCATAACTTCTCCAAGCAGGCCAGTCCTACATGTCAAACTTCACTGACAAAAAGCTTTCTTTCCCAGAAAACCCCAAACGACAACTCTCACAAACACATTTTTTCAAGTCCTACTGCCAGAAGCCCCTAGATAAATAATGTCCCAAGTCATTCATAGCATAGTCATCTTCCCACGGCTATTTGTCCAAAGAATGGGCTGGAAACATCCACAGAGCTATTCAGGGCTTTGGCAGTAAGTTACAAATATTTATTGATTTAGCTTTCCAACAGACTCAAGTGTTCAGCCTGCTATCTAGCATGAAAGTACATATCCCATTCTTAAGTCCTGCCAGGAAACTAAAGGATTTCTGCCAAACTAGTTTATTGCTATTCTCTTTCCCCTAGCTATCAAAACCAGAGACCTGTACATCAACCTTCGGCACAGGGACTGATTTTATCCTCCAGTCTGCTCCAGTTTGCTCCACTCGAGGGTGCTGAGGGAGCTGGCGGATGTGATTGCTGAGCCGCTCTCCATCATCTACTAAAGGTCATGGTCAACCGGAGAGGTCCCAGATGACTGGAGGCTTGCTAATGTGACGCCCATCCATAAGAAGGGTCATAAGGAGGATACGGGGAACTACAGGCCTGTCAGCTTGACCTTGGTGCCAGGGAAAGTCATGGAGCAAGTAATCTTGAGGGCAATCACATGTCATGTCCGTGACAACCGGGGGATCAGGCCCAGTCAGCATGGGTTTGTGAAAGGCAAGTCCTGCCTGACCAACCTCATCTCTTTCTATGACCAGGTGACCCGCCTGGTGGATGAGGGAAAGGCTGTTGATGTAGTCTACCTAGACTTCAGTAAAGCCTTTGACACGGTCTCTCACAGCATTCTCCTGGAGAAGCCTTGTTGCTTGTTCCTCCTTGTTGGAGGAAGACCTTGTTGCCCTCTACAGCTACCTGAAAGGAAGATGTGGTGAGCTGGGGGTTGGCCTCTTCTCGCAGATAACTAGTGACAGGACTAGGGGGAACGGCTGCAAGTTGCGCCAGGGAAGGTTCAGGTTGGAGATTCGGAGAAATTTCTTCTCAGAAAGGGTGGTNAAGGCTGTTGATGTAGTCTACCTAGACATCAGCAAAGCCTTTGACACGGTCTCTCACAGCATTCTCCTGGAGAAGCCTTGTTGCTTGTTCCTCCTTGTTGGAGGAAGACCTTGTTGCCCTCTACAGCTACCTGAAAGGAAGTTGTGGTGAGCTGGGGGTCGGCCTCTTCTCGCAGATAACTAGTGACAGGACTAGGGGGAACGGCTGCAAGTTGCGCCAGGGGAGGTTCAGGTTGGAGATTCGGAGAAATTTCTTCTCAGAAAGGGTGGTTGGGCATTGGAACAGGTTGCCCAGGGAGGTGGTGGAGTCACCGTCCCCGCAGGTGTTTAAAGAAAGGTTGGATCTGGTACTGAAGGACGTGGTTTAGTGGGTAATAGGTGGTGGGGGGACGGTTGGACTAGATGATCCTTGAGGTCTCTTCCAACCTTAATGATTCTATGAAATGTCGTGACAGTAGCTGGTTCCTTCCTGACTTACCTGTTTTTCTCCCAGGGTAGCGCTAACAACAGAGCACCCTCTTCACCCTAATCCAACTGAATATTTATAGTAAACGTTCTTCCTACAAACTGCATTGTGCATATTTTTATGTGACAGAAGCAACCATTCTAGAGAGAGGTACCAGCAATGCCACCAGATGATTTCCCATACAATTTCTCGTATTAATTCTAGCTTTGTTTGGTACCAGACAGCCCAGTAACAGGAGACCATGAGAGCTAGCTTCATAAAGACCCACTGTACTTGATAAAAACCAGTCTTAAAGAAGAGATCTCAATGGTGGTACCTCTTTCTCTGTTTAAAAACAGGTCCAGGATGAACAGATAGTGAGAAAGCTTCCTTTGAAATCATTACATATTCATTGATTTTGTTCCTCAAGCTCACTGTTCATTGCACCCTAGTAGACACTTTCTGCACAGTGCATGCTTATAAAGCTATTTAGCACATCTGATTGTATACATTCATAGAAAAATTCATAGACAAATTAGAGAACTGGGCA
>VWZZ01007553.1:1611-22702 GCA_013399095.1 Psophia crepitans
GGGCGGCGGCGGGGGGACCCCGTCGGGGCTAGCCGGGGCCAGACGGCCGGGGGGGGGCCGCCCGGTTCTCACAGTCTGCGCCAGAGCCTGGATTCTCTGCACGTCCCGGCCGGTCCCCCCTTTGCTGCTATTCAGCACTTAATTGAACATTAATGGCAGCTGGGGATGAGGTCATTGGAGCCGGCTTTTCTCACACATTTTTCATGCAAATCCGCTAAACTCTAAACAAATTTGAATAAAACCCCCTTTGTGCGGGCCCTCCATGGTGTTTTTCCACGGGCCGCTCTGCCTGTCTCCGCACACTTCATACGGGGAGGGGGGAGATGTGCTGAGCCGGAGGGAGCGGCGGGGAGATGAGGGGGTACGGAGGGTCCTCGCCTGGGCCTGGAGGACCAGGCAGAGCCGTATGTAACACCCAGAAAGGCTGTGGCCTCTGTGGGGCTTGCAGATCCAGACACCCCCTCCCAGCAGGATGCACATTGCACAAGTGGGGCACCACGCTGTGCCATCACCACCCTTTTCACCCCTCCATAGCACCAGTTCCCCCTAGTAATATCCAACAGCAACACCAGTTTCCCCTGTGACACCTCAATAGCACCAGTCTGTCCCCAGTAACATCAGTCCCCCTGTAAGTAACGACAATCCCCCACAAATGACCACCCCCCAAGTAGCATGAGTCCCCCCAGCAACCTAAATCCCTCCCAGTACCACCAGTGCCCCTTGCTGCATTGGGCAACCAAGCCCCACTGCCTCTCCATAAGGTGGCTTTCGGGTGCTCGCAGCCGCAGAGGATAATGGCATGCAGAGTCCCTGACCCCCCTGCTCCGCGCCTCCGCAGCCCCCGCACAGCCCCCGTTAGCATCCCTGCACGCCCGGCCCCCTGCCCAGCCTTGAACTTGGCCATGCCGGGCTGCGCTCCTTCTGCCTGCCTGGGCTCACACAATGCCGGCCTTGACCCATTGTTTGCTTTTTTCGGGTTTCAGCTGGGAAAGCGGCCACCTCGCGCAGCCTGCCCCGAGCACGCCGGGAGCCGGGCACAATGGGGAACCCTGCTCTGCAGGCAGAAGGGCTCCAAATCATTTGAGAGACATATTCATTATATTCTTTCACGGGGGTCTGTTTGCATTGGGTTTAGCAGTTACTTCCCAGACAGGGTTCAGACCAAATAAAGATCGTTTAGCGGCGAGGGATTCGCTCGGGCTTTCAGGGAAATGTGCCTGATGTGGGGCACGGCTCAGCCCGGATACTTGGGTCTCGACTGCTCCCGCCTTCCTGCAGGTTTCCCTGGATTTATTTTGTGCCCATTGCCTCCTCCGTCCCAAGACTGCACCAAATCACACAGCTCACTTTTGCGAAAGGAAGAGTTTATTTTCAACAGTGAATGGGGTTGAGGGGATTTTAATGGGGGAGAATTACAGCCAGTATGTTTCTCTTACAGGAACAGAGCGGGTGCAATGAAACAGCAGCAGGGCTGCACGGCCCGGACAGACTCACAGTCCTCTGGGCTCCGAGCACAGTGCCACCGGGACAGCTACACTCCTGCAGCTCCGCATGCCCAGGGCTGGAGAGCGGCAAGGGCTGAGCTCTGCTCCATGAGCAAAGCCTGGTGCTAAAAGCTCCCTCCAACCTTCACGCACCCCGTATTTTGCCAGGTGGGATGGTGGCTTGCTCAGATCCCGCTGCCTAAGCACTGTGGTCCTGCTCTGGGTATTTAGGGCACCGAAGACAACGTACAGGGGTGATGTGGGACGATCCCCTGGCTCCCTTTGTTGCCCTGGCTCCCTCCCCGTGGCTGCATCGGTGCAATTTGAAGCGATGCAGAAACCCTCTGCGTTCCTGTGTCAAAGCCGCCTCCTCTCTGAGGCCATCGGAGAAGCAGGTCAGGACCCTCCTGGAGAAAGCTGGAGACGTCAGACAGCAAGTCTGGGCAGTAGTAGCCAACTGCAAGAAGGAATTCACAGGCTTGGAAAGTCCCTTCTCCACTCACTGGGATCTAGGAAGGAAAGGGAAAAAACAGAGTGGTTACAGTCTCCGGCAGGGAAACAGTCCAGCAGCGCATGGCTGAGAACAGACCAATTTGTCTCACTGATGGAGCGAAACTCCAAGCCCCTTTCCCTCCTCACCACACATTTCCCAGGGCTCCAGACCACCTTACCCCCTTTCCGACCGGCAAAGCCGCAGCCCCCGAGACACCGAGCGGCCCCTGCGCCTGCCTCAATCCCCTACCTCTGCCTGCCCCGCACACCACCAGCCAGGGGAGGGCTGGCCGCCTGTCCTTCCTCCCTAGGCGTTGGGGCATGGGATTACTCTGCATGTCAGAGCCACTAAAGGCACAGCCCTCTGATGTTTTAATCTTTGTGTTAACTTTCCCTGCCCTCGGCGCCCTTGCCTGGCTGGAGAAAGTGATACCAAGACACCGAGCTGGAGCCAAAGCCGTGACGCTCAGCGGAAGTCTCCTTCTCCGCTATCCCTGCACCTCCGTGGTTTACCCCACACATCTCGCACCTTGCAGCAGGTTCTCCTCCCTTTTTCCTGATTTTTTTTCTCCATTTCCTTTGCACTTCCCCCATGGTGAGCGCGAATCCCCAAGCACAGCCTCCGAACCCAGTCCCGTCTCTTTGCCGTCCGCCCTTTGCTGTGCCTATAAACTGTTATGCTGGAAGGAGTAAAGACTAATGTAACTAATTCTCGAATACACTTGGATCCAGAGTGCAAAAGGAACCATCAGCTGGCTAATTTATTCTTTTTATTGCACCAAATTGTAATTTTATAAAATATTGCAAATTTTATAAAATATTTGCAAGCCCATTTTAAGAGATAAATCTTCTGTGTGGCTCTCTAATGAGCCGCCCTGGGAGTAGCCGGCATGTGATCTGCTGTAGGTCGCACCGCGACGTTCCCGGGCTGCGACTGGATGAACCACCGTAACTCTTTGAACTGTGCAAATACTCTGCGCTCTGGGGTCCAGGCTGCAATTTTCATGGGTATTTTTTATCTCTCTTAAAAATAGATCTTCTGTAACCCCTTTATTTCAATATTCATAAAACACTTGATGGAAATCCGAGGAAAATCCCTTCACTTTCACAACTTTGAAGCAAGCCTAAAACTTAAGTGAGGCAGAAGCCAAACCCACCCCACATGCATGGGTTTTGGGGAGGACCCCAGCTTGTCCCTGGAGAATCAGGGTGCCAAGAGGACAGACCCCATGCTGGCATGTGTGTAAGGAGACTCAGGGTGCAAGAAGCCAAGGCTCAGCACTGCTTCATCCTACGTGACATTAGGGGTCACTCCCCAATTCCCCCCCCAAAGCCAGCAAGGATGTTGAGGTCAGGGCAGATGCAATCTGAAGGGTGGAGAGTGCTTTCCCGAGCCCAGGAGAGGAGGAGGAGGAGGCTGAACCCTTGTGCTCGCCAGGGAAAGTCTGAGCTTGTTGGGACGTACAGGGAAACTCACCTATGGTGTGAACAGAGAAGATGCTCGGTGGCTACGAGACATCAACCCACCCTGGAAATGATGCCCTGCCTGCATGGTGGGTTTGCACCTTCCAGCACTGAGTAACTGGGGGCAGCAGGGGCTGGACCGACCCAGATGATTTGACATAAGGTTGAGGAAAGCCCAGACCTCCTGCACCGCACTTCCTCTGCGGGCAGAGTTCAGCCTAGCATTGCGGGTGCCTGCAAAAGCAGGGCTCCACCAGGATCCGATCCCAGCCCAAGGCTGCCTTCGCTCTCCAGTGCCCTGCTCAGGGAAAGTACCCCCCAAAGTAGTGTGCGGATTCATTATCCCGCTCTTTTTTTAAAAAAAACAGTGCATAAATAATTGCAATTACAGCTCAGCCTCTGCCCCAGCACTTGCTGCTGTGCCTCCCCGTGCCCTTACAAAGCCAGCGCTGAGGTTTGTACGCTGACAAACCACCCTGCCACGGCAATTCTGGCCGGTGGGAAGGGCAGAAAGAGCCCCTCAAATAATGGCAAATGGATGCAGGACGCTCTGCCTAATCAGATTCCTATCGCCTATTGAGGCTGGGAAGGAGGGACCCTGCTCCTCCCCTGCCCTCAGCCCAGCCTCCGCTTCACCGGCTCACACGGAGAAACTTTCTGGACAATTTAATCTCGCCAGGGTGTTACTTAGAAAAACCTTTTTCACTGTCAATTTTTTTTGCCTTCCCTCCCCCCCCCCCCTTTTTTTTTTTCTTCCCTCCCAGCCTTGATTGAATTTTGCAAGCCCCTGATATCTTTCTTTTTTGTAGGGATGCACGCTGCTTATGCAAATACCGGCCTTTCATACCTCCTCCCTGGCTCAAGCCCTCCAACTTGAATGTGACCAAAAGCTGTGCTCTCCCCTGCTAACTCCTTAACACAATTACACCTCCGTTCTGCTCCAGGGGCCCGGGTAGGGGGGAAAAAAAATAAATTTTAAACTAATAACACGTGCTGTTTACTTTGGATAATTACAAGGGAGCTTGTGCTTCTAAGAGCTATGAGATACTCCGTTCGGCGGGGCGGGAGGGAGGCTCCGTGTTACGCCTACGCCGCGAGTTTTATCTCCTGGCGGAGATGCTCGCACGGCCTCTCGAGGCTCCCTCCATCTCACGCTCGTCCTGTGCACCTGGGCAAGCATTTACATTTCCTACGGAGGAACTTCTCACCGCTTTGGGCTACGGGAGAGAGGAGAAGGCGGCTGACATTTTTCTTATCTCAAGTTACAATTTCCTGCAAGCATCAAGATAATAAAACATCGGCGATGGGCAAGCCGAGCAAAATGAACGCGTCGGCTGGCTCTCTTGCGGCAGCGCGGGGAGGACCGGGGAGAAAGGACACCCGAGGGATGCGGCCGCTCCGCTGGCTCTCGTTTGCATCGTGGCCCTGCCGTTATTGTCCTCCTGCCTTGTCTGCTGGGGAAGTTTATGTGGAGGGCTTTTGCCGGGGCCAGGAGGAGGAGGGGAGTTTTCCCCAAAAGCACCCAGGAATCTGTCAAAAGAGGGACAGAAAAGAGAAGAAGAAGAAGAAGGGAGACAGAGAGTGGGAACGTCAAGGACCCCTGACTAATGAATAGCAAGTTTGCCCTTGAACCTCCCTGGGCTTTGCCATTCCCAGGCTCCAAACAAGGGCTGATGCATGCTTGGGCCCAGCTGCAGGGGGACCAGGCTATGGTTCATCTCAGACACTTTGACAGCCCGGGCCTTTTCCCCGCATAGCTCAGACTCGCCTAACTACTCCCCTGGCAACAGCTCAGTGCAGGAACCTGCGCTGAGGCCCTGCCTGCTGCATACAGAAGTGCGAGGAGGAGGGGAGCCGCTGGGAGAAATTAGCTGGAGACCGGCTTAACCCATCAAATGCTGGGCAGGCGTCGCCAGCCCTGGCACCCTTCGCTCCGTCCCCGGCTCGTCTGGCCAGGTGCTTGCTGGCAAGCATTCGCAGCGGAGCAGGAGAGGGGCAGCGATGGGTTAGATGTGCCAAGTCGCTGTGTATCGCAAATCCCGTGACCTGCTGCTTGGCCAAGACCCAGTGCCTTGGACCTGGTGGGGCTGATGGTCCTCATGGTGCCAGGGATGTAGGAGGGAGATGAAACAGCCGTCTGGAAAAGACCACCGGACACAGAGCGGGAAGGGCATGGCCTCTCCCCAGTGTGGTGGGGACAGGGCATCCCTCTCTGCCAGCCGAAACCAGGGCTCAGACCGGGCGAGAGAGGCACAAACTTGCCCGGGCAGCTCTTTCTGCATTGCAGATCAAAGGCAGCGGACGAGCTGGCCTTAGGGGTCTGCGTTGAATGGCTGGAAAAAACAGGGACAAGCACCCGGTGGCTCCAAAGCACGACCCAGAAATGTTCCCACATCCCGGCCCCATATAAATCAAGGGGGAAAAAGGGGAGGGGGGCTCCGTCCCAGCCTCTGTTTTTACAGAGCATCTTTCATGTGCAGCCCCTGAGAGAGAGGGTTTTGCCGAGCTTGTTAAGGACGGCTCCTGCGCCAGGCAGAGAAGGGGACGCACCATATGGAGAGGAGAAAAAGAAAAGGGGACACTGAAAATGGAAAATTATGCAAAGCAGGAGGAGAGGCGCTGGGGGAAAGGGGGGAGGGAGGCAGTGAAGTGGTGGGGGATGGGGAGAGGGGAGGCTGGGAAGGGAGCCCTGACTTGGGGGACACCAGCGAGCTGGCAAGAGGGCAGCAGGAGGGACAGAAGTTTCTCGTGACCTGGTTCAGGACAGCCCTCGGCACCCTTGGGTGCTGTCACTGGGGGGCAGGTGTCCAGCCCAGCCTTCTCATAGCAGGTCTGGGCTGCACCAGGGTGACGCCCGGCTGGACCGCGGCGGGGGCACCCTGCACCCGGAGCCGCGCCGCACCAGGAGATGCAGCAAAAAGGGGCTCGCGGTGACCTACTTCAGAGGTGTCCTCAGGACCTCTGTTACTATGGCAATGAGGTTGCAAGCAAACATTCTGGGGTTTTTTGGTCAAGGTTTTTGCTTTTAATCAGTCACATAAACCGGACTCACATACCAAGGTGCTGGGGGCCTTGTAAGAAATGGCCCTGAACGACAGCAGTGGTCGCAAGGGCCCGAGTCACCCCTGGGTCGCAGCTGCCTGCACGGTGATGGTGGACACTCAGGTGAGTTAAGGAGAATCCAAAAGCAGCTGCCAGAGCTCTTCCCTTCCTCTCGGTCCTCAGAGGTACCTTGTGGTCCCCAGAAGGTGCCAGTGCCGCAGGGCAGACTGCAGCGCCAGCGTGGCATGGGGATGCTGGGGATGCTGTGCAGGCACAGGAGGGAAAATGAACAGTCCCTTGTGTGTGTTATTGCCCAGTTTGTGCTCAGACTCCAGCATCTGGCTTAATATGGCGTTTGGAGCAATGACTTGTCCCTTCCCAACCCAACTGCAGAGCTCCTTCTTGCTCTCCTGGAAACCTCGGCCATGTTCTGGCTCCTGCGCTTAGCTCACCTTTGGAAAAGCATCCACCCTAGCATCATGACGGCTCCTCCATCCCAACGCCACCCTGTGCCTCTGGCTTGCAGGACTCTGCTGGCTCCCTGTCCATGGGCCAAGATCACCTTGCACGTCCCCACTGGGTGCCAGCCCCCTTCTCCAGCCCACCTTTCATCCCCCTTGGAGACCCGCGTGCTTGGTCCTTCAAAAATCCCGAGCTTGGAACTTGTTGCTCTGCCTCCCCTGCTTGGTCCCCCCCACCCCACTCCCATCGCCCCCCATCTCTCCTCTTGATGGCTTTCGTTCAGAGCAGCCGGTGCTTTTCCTTCACTGTCCTCAGCATCACCTAGTACCCAGGAACACAAACTGCTCCTGGCTGCCACCCTCCTTCCCTCTGGGCCCTGGTGCAGCCTTTGATCTCATACCCATCTCTACTACGCCACTTCCATCTCAGACAGATCGCTCCATGAATCCCTTCTACTGTGCTTCCCTCTTTTCACCATTGGTAAATTTACCATCAGCCCTGACGGTTGCCCTACACCCCCAAACCCACGTTTCAGGCAGGTGTGGGACAGATTCACGCGAAGCGAGTGCACGGAGATGGGCTGGCACATGGGCAGGCGTGGGACCGTGCCTGCAGAGATGGGCATGCTTGCCCCAGCGTACACGTGTTCCTGCCTGCACACGCCAACTCCTACATGTTCCTGCCCACGTTCCTGCTGCCAAATCCGAGGCTGTGGGATCTCGAGGGGAGTTCTTGTTCTCCCCCGGGACACGGGCACGGTTATCTACGTAACACGGCTGCGGGCTGGGATTTGGGCTGTTCGGTTACAGTCACTAGATGAGAAAACCGCTGTGCCCATCTTCCAGTTTCTTCAAGAGCCGTGCCCCGGAGTAAGGCTACATGTGTTGGGCAGATCCTCAGTAAAGCCCTGGAATAAGCTGGAGGAACTGAAGAGGGTTCATCTAAGCAGCACACAAAGAAAAACAGCAAAAATTGCAAGTTCACTGGGGCACAAGTGAACTATCCCTCAGTATTCTGACACAGGCGAGCAACTACCCCTCCACGAACGAACGCAGGTGAAGGGGCTGTTGGGTGTTCTCACTGCAAATTCTCAACTGCTGAAAATGGGGGGTGTGGGGGGAGAACATGGGATTCAGGGTGTCCTTTGGATCAGGTTGGCCTCAGCTGCCGCACTGGAAGCTGAACCGTTTCCAAGGAGGATATGGCAAGAACAGCGAGTCCTGCCCAAGCGACGGTCCAAAGCGTTGGCACTTCGTCCTGATTCAACCTCGCCCCAGATTCCCGCCCCTGGCGTGCATCCAGGTTTCTTTCTCCTTGACCCATCTCCATCAAAAGAAGCACCGTTATGAGTCTCCGCTCTGAGTTTCTAGTCTACAAATAGAAGCAAAGCAGCGCCTGCTCCAGAGCTGAACATTTCCACTAAAACCTATTTTGATGTCTGTTCCGGCAAAAGAAACCTTCGGGGACCGTGCCCCTTGTATGAGATGTTAAATATTTCAGCCTCCAGCAATACAAGACACCGATACGACATTAAACTGTACAATTGCTGTATGTCCCTGCATTTGCACCCCAGCTCAGAGCTGGACGGTAAAGGAGCACCTCCAGTAAATCTTCCTCCGGACGGGGCGAGGGAACCAGCGGCCTCGAGTGCTGGGGCACGATGTGCTATCGGGCAGCAGAGCTGGCTCTGCCACCCCACACGGAGAAGCTGTGCCACGGGAGCTGCTAAAAGAGCATTTCATTTCCAAACAGGGCCCCGGAGACCTCTTGTGCGAGGGGCTCGATGGAGCAAGCCGGAGGAGTGCAGAACAAGGAGACACGACCTCAGGCTAAAAAAAAGCCACATCCCAGACTTGTTGGACCTTATGGCTCTACACCAGGGCTCAGACTGGCCTGTCCCCCTGAATCAGTGCATCCCTCCTGTGCCACCACCGATGGGGAAACAGCAAATCGAGATTTTTTCGCCTCCCTCTTTCCCCCATTTCCCTCCCCTAACTCCTTTTCCGCATCATAAGCAAAGTCCTAATAAAGCTCCCATCCCCACCGCCAGCCCTGCACCATGCTCCCAGCAGAAAAGAGATGCAAAGCCACGCTTGGAATCTGATTCCCCGGCTTTAAACGCTGCTCTGCCAGCAAAGTGCGACTTGAAAGCTCCCCTGTCACAGTTACAAAGCTCCGAACAGCCCTTCCTCGGATAATCACGCTTATCTCCAGATTAAGAAAGAGAGACCTGCAGCTGAGGCTGGTCACATGGGCCGGGATGTGGGCAAATCTCTTTTAAACAATCCCCATATAGCTGTGACCTCCACCGCAGCCCAAATACACCGTCCCTCGGTCCCACTCGAAAACCAGCTCTGGAGACATGACAGAGCAGGCGAGAGGAGACCACGCTGGAGAGAGCGGGGGCAGGAGGGAAACTGGGGGGAGGAGTGAGAAAGCGATGGAGAAGAGGAGGATGAGAAAGACGGAAGAAGAAATAAGTAAAGGGAGGACGTGGGAGAGGAATAGGATGTGGTGGAGAGGGGAGAGGGCGTGGATGGAGGGGGAGGATGATGAAGGACAGCGAGGTCTCTGCTACTCTTTCTGCTGGGGATTAGTTGTCCCTGCACTGTCCTCAGTTTAACTCTTCCCGCGCTGTCCCCAGCTGGCAGCCTAGCCCGATTACGTGACTCCAGCTGTGCCAAGCAGCCTTGGCAGGGCGAGCGCGTTACCTACTTTGCTGCCACGGATTCATTAAGAGGCTTTGCTTATGTGGGAATAGTCATCCCAACAGGGAAACAAAAAAAAAAATCCTTCTGCAGATCAACCTGGCGAGGAGCTCTGACAAAGCGGTTTCCATGGCCCTGCCCAGAGCTTGGGAGCAGAATTACGGAGAGGCAGCGATGTGCAAACGGGTGAGGAGGGCGGAGGGCTGGGAGGTCAGCTGGAAGGGGTCCCCAGCAAGGGCCCCGCTCAGGGACAGGGCACTGGGCAGCCCTGTGCAGGATTCTGGTGCTTGGTTCTTCTTTGTGATTAACGGCCACCTTGCATCTGGGTCAGGCGTGGATGACACATCCACCCTGTGAGCAAATGAAAGGTTCAAGCAACCGCAGAGTGACTTTTTCCAACAGCAGGTTCCCCTCTTACATCCATGTGGGATTAACACATTACTTTGCAATGGAGGAGCCCAAACGGCTCCAAAATGGGCACAGATGAAGAGCACTGGGGCTGGACACCTCTGAGGATGCCCACGATCTTGCTGGCACCGACTCGGGGTTTCCAGACACGGGGCTTGGCCACCGGCTGCAGCTTGCCAGGAGGGACCGCGGTGCTGCCTCCCCAGCTGCTCATTATTCACCCTGCGCAATTAGGCACCGCTGATAAGTCACACAAAATTGCCTTTGTTCTCCAACTGGATGACCTGCGTTTCATAGGAGTCCCTTTTTCCTGCACATTACTCATGAGCTGCCCACCGCACCTACTGCTGGAACGGCAGTGAGGGTTTTGGGGCATTGTTTGGGCTGCCGTGAGCGCTCCCTCGCAGATGCCCCGTGCAGGTCAATGGGGAGGTGCAGTCTGGGCCTGCTCACCTTCCTGGACTTCTCTGAGCACAAAGGAGGGCTGCTCCTCCCGCAGCCCACCCTGCCCCGCTGGGGACGTGTCAGCTCTGCGCCAGGCAGGTGGCTTTGCCGCTCTCTGGCTACTCTACCGTCTCCTCATGTCACCTCTCAGGTCCCCTCCATGCAGCAAAGCCCAGTGCAGCTACAGAGCCAGTGGGGGAAGAGGCATCAGCTCTTGCCCAACACAAACCCTATTGATGCCAATGGCCACCTTACCTTGTTCATCAGGACCTTCCCTTTCTTCCCCAGCCAGAGGAGTCAACCCCATGCTCTGCTGCTCTGGCCAAGCCATCTCCCACCCAGGCTTTCTGCAGGACCAGCCCTGCACCATGGTGTGTCTGCTCCTGCTCTCCATCCCTTCACCACCAGTACCAGGACTCAAGTATGGAAGAGGAGGTAAAGTGGATGGGAGCCAGCACGAAGCTGGGTGCCACCAAACTCCACAGCAGACAAGCATGCTGCAGCAGAACTTCCTGAAATGACCTTCACTTCAGAGCAGCCTTGCACCATGTAATTCCTGGCTCTTTCAGCATCCAGCAGCTGCTCAGAAGCAGAGAGGAGCACGGGGAGAAAAGCCATCTTGGTGCATCCTAGAGCTTCTTCCCAGTCTGCTCAAGAAATGTAGGTGGGCTCTTAAGCCTTGTTGATTTAAGGGAAAGGATGCAAAATTAATTTAGAAGGGAAATTAATTACATTTGTACTGGTATTTACATCCCTGCACGTACAATGAATTCTTGTGTGAACCTGCAGAATGCGAATGGGTGGATGGATGGATGGATGGGTGATACCGGCACTCTAAGAATGACATTATGTGCTGGTCCATATGCTGGGGATGTAGACAGACTCTTCTCTGCACTGGTAATTAATAATTCTATCCTGAGCAAATGTTGATAAATCCTTTATAGCACACGTTATCGCTGTCTCTCCAACTCCTGTTCTGCATTCCCATTTGCCTGTTTCCACGGCTTCACCCCTGGCACCCACACACTTCACTTCCCTCCCGTATTTTGTAACTGGTAGCAGACTTCACTCCCTTTCTAGAGAAGCAGGCGGAGGTTTTGTTGCTGGGGCTTTGTGTGAGTGATCGCATGTTTATGTGTATGTACAAAGATGGATACAAATGCATTGGAAATAAATACCTTTTAAGGGACTTGAGAGAGACACACAGGGCAGAGGAGAAGAAAAAGCCTACAGACCCTCAGCCAGACAATCAGCAAAGATGAAGAGAAAGACTCAGTGAACCAAAAAATGCTTCAGTTCTCTTTTAAACTCCCCATGATTTGCAACGAAAGCAGCAGATCCCATCGCTGGGAAGCCCAGCTCTGCCAACGCGCCAGAAGTCGCAGCGACCCTCACCCCTTCTTCTCCCAGCTCAGCACAGCTCAATTACCCCAGGCTGCCAGGCTGCACTGAGCACACCCCTGTGCCCTGCATCTCCCCCGCCGCCAAGACAGCTTTCGCCAATGGAAGGAGTACAAATATATTCATTGGCACCTTATCAGACATGCATGCAAAACTAATTAACATGGGGAGACATGCAAGCTGCCACCCAGCCACAAATACACACCCACGAGCATGCACACACACACGCACGCATGCACAAGGCAACCCTTGTCTAGGGGGGACATTCAAAAGGCTTTGTCACTAATTTAGGCATCTGTCTCAGTCTGGTCTGGTCCTCCTGGCTAGGCTGGAGTTGTGGTTTTTTTCCCACTCTGTTTGACAATGCTGGGAACATGCCCGGAGACCCCTCATTCAAATCACCCCTTGACAATGGTCTCATTGTGTGAGCATATAGAAAAGGGAAAGGATGGGGGAGAAGATGTGGAAGGGGGGTAAGGAATTAAAATGTGAACCCAAGGAAGTGTTTACTAACACAAGCCTCGCAGCTGCCCTGTCTCTCCTCCACCCCCTTCTTCCGCCCCTGGCCTCCCCAATGGCCCAGCTTGTCCCCGGTGCGAGGCGGGCAGCGGATGGCGGGACAGCGGAGCGGGAGCAAGAGCAGGAGCAGGGCTGCACAGAGGTGTACGGAGAGGTGGCAGACCCGAGGCATGAAGCCTCAGGGCATTCGAGTCTTCTGCAGCAGAGAGGCAGGTTCGGGTTTGGGAAGAGAAGATGGAGCCAGAGATACCTTGGAGAGGATTAGTGACTTAAAATGTCCTGGGAAGGACATCTTCATGGAGGAGCAAGGGATTTATTGGTATAACCACTCCAAGGCTTTCCAGGCAGGGACAAAAAGTGTTTAAACCTGGCCTCGTGGATTAGAGCGAGCGAGCAGACTCGCTGCGCGGTTTGGACTGCTCTCTTTGGTGCTGCTGCCAGACACACTACAGCGTGAGAAGAAAGGGAGGGAGCAGCAGGGTGTCGGGGCTGGGGACTCAGGGAACAGGCCAGACTCCCTTCAAGACCCCACTGTCTGCCTATTGCTAGATATTAAATATAAGGAGGAAAAAAAAAAAACAGGAAAAAAACCGCCCTCAATGCCCTGACCACCCCCTAAACCACAACTGGGGAAGGAAATAGCAAAGGTGCAGATGGGGGGTGTTAGCCCCCAGCACCACCACGCTTGGCTGGCCTCGGCAGACACCGTTCAGCTGGAAATGCCCACGAGTCAGCAGAGCAAAGGGAACAGGCGCTGGGGAGGGGGAGAAGATGATGACAACATTTTCCATATATGCAAATGCATCCACACAAGATACCCAGAGGGAGACAAAACAAAGAGACCTCAAAGAGGCTGGCTCTGAGACCCGCACAAAGCCAGACACCTCCGTACACCTACGGCATTCGCACGTGAAGACCTGCGCGATGTGAGATGCGATGCCGCCCAGCGGTTCCCTCCATCTGAGCAGGCACCAGCCCAAAGAAAGACTGGTTGAGGAGCCCAGTAAAAGCTGCAAACACAAATGCCACAATCCCACGTCCTCCTACACAAACAGATGCACCTTAGGAGTATGAAAATATTCCTGCCCATCAGCTTAGTCAGAGAAGAGAAAAGCTGTGAAAAAACCCCAAAAGAGCCCTGCCTCCGTGTGGCAGAAGTAGCCCAGCTCCGTGACATTGCTCCTGCAGCCAGATCCACCGCCTGGACCTTTGTTTGGCTTCCATGAGGGGAAAGCTAAGAGATCTCTGGACATTGCTACAAACAGGGCAGGGCAAAACGTCACACAGAAACCCAAGGACATGCGTGACGGCGAAACATTTCCTTCCCACAACCACTGCGACAAAACGAAAGTCACTTGTGCAAACATTTCTGCTTAAAAAAGGGAAGCTACTGCCAAGTAAGCAAATCCGTGCTTTTTATCCAAACAAGTAGCTGTGAGCAGTTTTATGGCCACATTCCTATGCCCCAATACACAGGGATAAGCACTCGACACACAGTGACACGCAGGGACTCGGGGACAGAACTGCGGTTTTAATAGGGCGACGCGGACGCCGAATGAAATAAAACCCTACAGAGATCAGCTTGCCAGGACTCACGGCTGAGAAAAGCTATTTGATGGTAAAGAGAAACAAGGACACTCACGATTCTGTTCTCATTTCCATGCTGTAAATTTGGGCAGCTTTTAAATCCTCACTTAGGATTTAACCCGGTGAAGCTGAGGGAAGACCTCGGTACAAGATCAGCCTCTGGGTTCTTCCCTCAAACTTGCTCTGCAGAGGTCAGCAGGAGTTGTGGAAAAGTTGAGTGAAAAAGCAGGGGGGTTCATAGTTCCCAGCCTATGTGGCCATTTCAAAGCCCCCCCCCAGCTGCATCTCATCTGTTCTTTCACCATTGATTTGCCACTTTGCTCACGAAGCCTTGGCTGCAGGGGAAAGTCAGTACCAGCCTCATAAGCACAGAGACTCAAAGGTACTTGGGTGTCTCCTTCCTTTACCTCTACTGGGAGCTGAAGACCTCAGCAACCCTTCAGCACACCCATTCCCTGCCTCTGGGGGCTGATCCTTCCTTTCCGATACCTCAAGCATCCCAGTGTGGATCCCATGCAAGACCCTTGCAAGCAGCCATGCAAGACCCTCTGTTATTAACACTTGATTATTTTTTAAATTTTACTTTATTCTAAACCAGTGCGTTTCAAAGACTCTTTTGCTCGCCAGCACAGTTTAACACTCTGGGTTTCACAAGCAACAAGTGATAAAACTCCTCACCTACTTGCACCACATAGGCAGGGTCAGCTCTGGGCTGCGACCTTAAATCTACACACGCTTTTCCCCTCAGACACTGAGAAGTGTAAATCTCAACATCTCATTAAACAGCTCCGCAGATCACTCAGAACAGATTGCCTCACAACGTTAACTTTTCGGCTGGTCACTACCCCCGAACAGATGATTTTACATGACATTTATTCATGCAAATTGCACAGGCTGTAGTCTGGTTACCCAGCAAGAGCGTAAAAAATTACAGTTTAGATGCATAAATGCTGGCACCATCATAGAAGACAGGATGAGATTGGAAACACATCCCTGGGTTTCAAATGCAGCGCAACAAAACTTAGAGCAAGTCCTCATCAGATGGGGGTTTATCAGGAACGACCCCCTCCCCCCAAAATGACCCAGGGGAGGCAGAGAAGGGCATGTGCAAGGCTGCAGGGGCTATGGAGAAATGAACTTATCTGCTGCATGTGCAGGAACCTGCCATGGGGAGAGCACACGCGACATTTTACGTCACTCACAAAGCCTACTCTGTCCAATAAAGTGAGGAAGTAAAACAAAGCATGAAATCCAGGCATAAATTAGCATCCCTCTAGTCTAGCTTTATTTGTGCTGCTGCTGCTGTGGATTAGCATCTAGCTGGCTGACAGGCTGATAGGCAGACAGAAACAGGGAGAAATAAAAAAAAAAATAATCAGTGGGTGTCTTTTTCTTCCCTGTGGTTCCAGGGATGCCTGCCGTCAAAGTGCAGACAGCGTTCATCCCTTTAGGACCATAATTTCTGCATCTTCCTGGGAGAGCAATAGGCTCTGCAGGAAAGCAAATCCCCCTGAGATGTTTGTGCCTGCGCCCTGCGAAGCTGGCACCTGTCGTCTGACTGCAAGCCCAGCGCGAGCCCGTCACGTCCTCAGCCAGCATCCCTCCGGCATCCACAGTGTCACTCCGGCAGCGTTTACAGAGAGCCACAGAGCCCTGGGAGCGGTTACTGCGTGGGGCTGGGAGACCTTGAGGATGGCACCTCGCCGCAAGGCACGCACGGGGAGCAGACGCCCCGGGATTAGCTCTAGATCGTGTTCACCAGTGCTCGGGGCAGCTGCTTCCTTCACTGCTCGCAGCCACGGCCGGGTTTGGTACCTGATCCCAGATGACATGGCTGGGATCTCACGCCGGCATCTTCTCTCAGTTCATGTCAGAAATGTGTCAACGCCAACTCCTCGGGCAGGGGGACCTGCAGAGAGCGTCCATGGGGCTGCCATGCAGTTTCCTGCTCCTCAGGGCTGCATGGCAAAATGAGTGGTCATCACTGGAGATGTCCCTTCTCCCCAGGCTCGGTGGCCTCATGCCCATCTGCCCTTTCTGAGCACAGCCATGAAGGTACAAAGCTAAAGAGGTGCTGGTCCTGATGGCCACCATCCCAGTCCTTCACAAGCCAGGCAGCCCTGCCAAAGGACGTGTTGCTGCCCTAGCAACTTCAGGCGGCAGAGGAGAGCTGGGATGCTTGGGGGGGTGGTGACACTAATGTGGCACTCATGCCCAAACTGGAGGAACAGCAGTGAACTTGACTGTGTTCAAAATGAACTGCAAAACCCATTTCCATCCTCACTGAGCTGTTCACAGCTTGGTTGGGCTCTCAGGTCACAGGAGATCTCTAGTCCCTGCCTGCCACTTAAGGAGCCAAACAGAGAGCTCAGTTTTTAGGCTACGGAAAGCAAATTTTCAGCAGTTTTCAAAGGTGGCCTAGAAAACACGGACTAATTCTGCATAGCCATAAAGCTAGTCCCTCAGGAGCCCAGTGCGCAGTTTGAACACCTTGGTGTCCCTCTGCCTGCCAACGTGACACTCACTGAGTGGGTCTGATCAGATGACACAGGTCTGAAAATTCCCCAGGATGTAGCGAATCCTTTCTCGGCAGAGCCCATGCAGGTCCTGGGCCTCGCAGCCAAGTGCACTGGTCCCACTGACGACTGGGGCCAGCGCTGGGCTCTGCCTTTGCAGCAGGGAAAGCCTTGTTTGCAGCAGGCATCCGTGGCTGGCTCCGCGTGTCCCATGCCCAAATGGGTCTACACAGGCAGCCCTTCCCCAAAGGAGGTACAAGGGCATTCTGCAGGGCTCGGGAGACAGCCACTGCTGGGAATAGCCCCTTCCACACCCACACATCCACAGAGGTATCTACAGAAGCATCCTGTGGTTTCAGTGGGGTGGTTTCTTCTAGGGGCTAGGAATGAAGGGAAGAAGGATGAAGACAGTGCAGAAACCTAAGCCTTTGTTTTCCAGCACTCAGCCATGTGGCACTCAGACCAGCCACTTCGCACCATACCCTTAAGCTCTTGCAGCAGTAGCGGGCACTCCTTTAACCTCTGGCATTTGGGGATGGAAGGAGACAGAAGTCAGCCAGAGCCTACAGAAATGCAGTGAGCTGCAGGAAAGATCTTCCCTTTGCAAGGGGAATAACCCCCTAATGGGCTCCCCAGCCAGCACTTATCTACATGAACCATTTGTTTCCTCCCCAAGCACTCAGCTTGCTCTGCCACATCAACCTGATCACAAGCAAAAGAAGTCTGATGGGTCCCAGCCTAGCATCCGCTCAAGAGCCCTCTGTATTTCTACTATGCTCGTCAGTGCCACGCCATCGGGAAACCTAGCCTGGGGACAGTGCAGGACCACAACCGCTTTAAATGCTTGTACAAGCCCAGACTGGTGCATGCAGGTTGCCCTTCATTTTGGAGAGCTCCAGTACACTTCTGCATAAGATATATTAAAACACCGGTTACAGCACATTCAGGCAAGTGGCCGCTGGGGCCAGGGCGATGCCTATGGAATGTGTCACAAATGGACTGAAGGAGCACATTCGCCTGAGACACTGGTCCAAGTGGCAACTTGGGACATGTCTGCAGCAGCCTGGGGAGATCCTGCATGGTCCCATGAGGACACCAGAGACAGCATCTCCTCCTCTGGCTCTTAAGCAGAGTCTCCCACAGTGCTGCATGCAGTATATGACCTCTCAGTTAAAACAAGGACCAAATAAATTTTAAAAGGCATTTCTTCCCTAGTCTGGGCAGCAGGGAAGTCAAATGCTATTTTGCAAGGTGTCCCCAGGGCGAGGCAGATCCATACATGTCCATAGGCACAGCCAGCCTGTCTGTACAGCCTTGTCTCCACCACCTCCACAGGCACATACACAGATGCGCATCCCTCACCCGGTCTCTTACAGAACGGGGTGCCAGGGACTACCATCACCAATTATTACCTTCAGAGGCTGACGCACACACCACAGGCCTTTCCTTTCAAGTTTCTCTGTGCCCAGGGCCATACGACAGTGACCAGGACCACTCCTGAGAGTCATCAGTACATCTGGTGGCTTAAATGGGACCTAAACCAGCCACCATCCAACCCAACGTAATCCATGATACTGTGGGTTGTCAGGCTCTCTTTCACCGCCCGTTCGGTGTTAGGCAGCATCCCAGGCTGTCAGCCTTGAGCTGTGAATACCGGGAGGCTGGATGCCTAAAACCACTAAAACTGACTCCAAAAAACACCAAGTATTTGGAGCATTGTTTTTTTTCAGACCAATAATGCCTAAGCCCTACGAGGTCTTTGACTTGTTTCCAGATTTTTCCCTTTGCAATTATGATATCTCTAAATACATTTCTTGTTAGCATCATTTTATTACTTTTAAGTGAGAATGGAGACTTTCAAACAGCCTTTGATTACAGTTGTGGGGGTTTGCAACAAACAGCCCAAATCCCAAAGCTTTGCACTAAAACCCCTGTGAATCATTCTGGTCCAGCCTTGCCAGCTGCTCTTCTACTCAAAAGGTGCCTGCCCTTGAGAGCAGGATAGTAGAAGAAGGGAGGAAAGCTGGAAAACAGCCATTTCTGGGACTACAAAATAAATCAGGAGGAACAGCCTCAAAAGCCTCTCCTAGCCCTGGTCACCAGCAGGAGCTACTCATGAAGCTCACACCAAATTTGTCCAAGTACTGCCCTTGTCTTGCTAGATTTTCTGCCAAGCTTGTCAGCAAGGCGTGCTCAGCTGTGGTTGCCCAGCATCTGCAAACCTGGCCTGATACCTTCTCCTTCACATGGGTTTCTGGACACCTCCCTCTGCCCTCCCTAACTCAGAAAGCCAGCGCTGCTGCTCGCAAGGTGCACGCCACACCAGAGGGAGCAAAGGCGTGCTCCTCGCAGCCTCCTGGCCCCAGGCCTTCTGCCAACACCGTCCCAACGTGGGGCATGCAGGCAAAAGAGCTGCCAGAGGAATCCACGCCAAGCGGTGCTGAGCACGACCTTTCTGCTTTACAGTGGTAACCTGAATCCTAAATACTGGATTTCTAGGCAGGCATTAAAGCCATGAGACAATGGAGACGGCGAGGCTGGGGCTGGCTGCAAGCCAGCTCTGCGCCGGCCCGACCAGCGCCCGATGTTTCCCATTTCCTTCTTTTTTCGCCCAGCCAAGTCCCCCTAAGCCAGCAGGCAGGTGCGTGAACAAGCTCGCCCGTGACCTGGGGACTGTGCATGTCTCAGCCCCCACGGACGTGGATGGCCGAGGAGATCCGGAAAGGTGGTTGTCTTCCTCTCTCACGAGCTCTCTCATACAAACATTGCTTCTCTAATTGGTTTCATTCATGGCGGCCCTTTGCTAAATGTAATTATGCCAGGCTCTCTCCATCTGTCTGCATTCAGGAAGAGCCATCGCTTTCGGTGGTTTTATTTTCAATCTTTACTTCTGCATTAATTCCCCTCTGCAGCTCACAGGCACAACAATGTTCAGGACCTCCTGAGGACACGCAGGCACCAAATGAAGGGCAGGATTTATCCTGGGTCTCTCCTGACTGGAGGACACCTTTTTACAGGGAAAGCCCCATACCTCAGTCACTCTGTAACCACCTCCAGCTCTGAACGATACCTGCACAAGCCAGTCCTTTTGCAGACAATCAAGCGTCGTCTGGGAGCCCAGGCAAGAGGAGATAGCTTGATATTGTCTTCACCCACAGATGCAGAGCTACCTCTGCCCTGTCTTCCCAAGCCCACTACCAAGAGGTAGCGAGGAGATGTCTGCTTGAGCTGACATGGACTGCTTTTCAGATGAAGACAGCTTTCAATCCTACACAAACTAACCTGCTAATTTTCCTACCCAGGAATGCAGACGGAGTGAATGCGGCTGAGCGCAAGGATTAACAAACCTCAGCTCTGCAAGGGCAACTCATAACTGCATGGCTGAGGCTGCAAAGCGCCCAACACAATGTTGGGGTACATCACCCAAGGTCCTTACACCTTCCTCAGCCAGAGCAGGTAGATCTTGGGGGAAAACACAATGCTAAAGGAGCTGTTGGTTTACCGAGAGACCAAAGCCAGCGACGCAGACCCTGGGCAACCAAGCACCATCTGGTGACCGCCGGCTCCCGACACAATAGCCCACATTGGCATGTTTATGATAGAGACCAGAGGCGGATTCCCATTATCCCCATCAGATCCTGTGATGTGGTTTCAGGAGAAGAACCACGAGAAGCAGATGGAGTCACAGAAGAGAAAAGAATGCAGCGAGACAGACAGACAGGAGAGATTTATATGAAGCTAAAGCGCATACCCATAAACATGGGATAAATAAATAGCATGTAAGTATGAAATTAACTGCGGGGAATCCATGGCATCCAGTAATCAGTCAAATATCTCCTTCACCTCTTTTTCAGTTTATCATCGGCATTTTAAAATGAGGTATTTATGCCAATAAGGAACCCAGTTGTATATTGTAACCCTGCAAATACTGGCTGGGATCTGAGAGATTCATCCCGACAGACAATTCATTTTTACAGTTATTTTTGGACTCCCAGCTTTCGTGGAACACCGGCTCTCTGTGTTGGATTTTATGCCCCTGAAATGTATTTACAATGCATGGCATCTGTATTGTGCATTACACACTTAAATCATTGCTTTTCATTCGCCGCTTATAAAAAAAAAAATTGCAATATCCTGAAGCTCCAAATACTCAAATTCAAAATATTACTGCTGCGTTTTTGGAGTAATACTATAAAATAACGTTGTGTTTTTAGATAAAGGAGGGAAAATTGATCATGAGGAACATGGATTCCCAAGATCTGAGAAGAAGGGGAGTTTGGATTTCACACCGCGTGAAATGAAAAGAAAAATAAAAATAAAAGCTGAAAACCCCACAAAGGTTTATTTTCTAAACAAGAACGTAGAAACATTTTGTCACTTAAACAAAGGGAGGAGGGCGGGGGAGGCTCCGCATCCCTGGCTTGCTCTCTGCAACGGACAAATACTATCAGAAACAAAAAGCATGGCATAGTTAGCGGGAGCAGAGCTCAGCGCTTTAGATTTAATGATATGTATTTAAGTTCCTTTTAGGGGAAGCCTTCTGCAATCGGGGGGGGGGGGGGGG
>VWZZ01007553.1:22737-37823 GCA_013399095.1 Psophia crepitans
AAAAAAAGAAGAAAAAACCCCATGGTTTTAAAGGTTTCTGTCATTGTCGCCTACGAGCTGAAGAGAAAGGCGCTTTCTTTGTCATCCGGGGGTTTATGGAAACACCTTAATGTGTCCTTTTCATAGGTGAAGCACGGCGCACAAAGCAGCCGCGTGCCAACGCGTCCCCCCCGCCACCAGCAAAATAAATAAATGGAGGAACGCGGGGACGGCGGCCGTCGTAATCCCCCGGCAAAGCGGCAGCGAGGATGGTCTGGCGGGGTAAATATCGCGCGTCTCCTGCCAAACCCCGCGTGGGCTATTGTCCCGCCACCCCTTTTAGATGTCATTAAGGATTTTTCGCATACAACCAAATGAGCGGAGGGGACGAACGCGCTCGCTCCTTCCCCACCAGTTGGAGGAGCCATGAGAGGCGGCTGGGAGACGATGCAGGGAAAACACAGGGCAAATTAGGAAGTATGTTAATTCAATTAATATCACAGAGGGGCTGGCGGGCGGGGGGGGGGAGGTGTGTGCGCAGATTTTCCGCCCGAGGAAGGAGGTGGCAGAGAAAGAACTGGGGCATGCCAGCTCCCGTTATTGTTCTGCCTTCATCGGTAATTAGCAAGATAAGGAGGGGACGGCGTGAGGGAGGCAGTGTGGCGAGGACGAGGCAGTGCTGCACCCCACCTCATGCCCATGCGGCCATCTTATAGGCGGCACTCGCCTCCCGCAAAATGGCCGCCGGGGCCCACGCTGCCTCAGGCCCGCAGCTGGCATGCCCCGGTGGGCTCCCCTCCGCCCAGCCTGCGGTGGCTGCGAGCAGCAGCAGCTATCCCATCGACCCATGGGAAAAAGGGGGCCCCAGGAGTGAGACAGTTGCCATGGTGGGCCACAATGCGCGGCCATCTTAGCCTAGGCCCTGCTCATGGTGCCAAGGCGCTAGGCACGCAGCACTTCCACAGCATTTACCACAGCCCTCCTGACTGGAAAAATCATAATACACTTCTTCACGAGGCAGCACACATTGTTCCGGTCCTGCTCGTGGCCACGGAGGCAGCTGTGCCCTCGCCATGGCCTATCTCTCAGACAAGAGCAGTGAAGGAGCAAGGGCAGGGTTAGCCCTGCACAGGCAGCCGCTTTTGGGGCACAGCTGCCCGCCTGCCTGTGCCTCGTGAGCCCCGAAAGCTGTGGGGCACTGGGTTGGCATCCTGACCGGGCTCTCACCCTGGAAGAGGTGGCCTGAACAGATACAGCAATACCGGCTGGCGGTTCAAGAGCAACGAGGGAAAATGCTGCTGCCTGCCTGGTCACCAGAGAGCGAGTTATGGGCAAATTCTGCCTTCCTCCTGACCAAAACAAAATATATCCCAAACCAAAACTGCAGAGACACGAGTAAAGAAGATGTGATCTTCCTAAATCTTAATGCACATTTAGAACAAGATCAGTTAGAAAAGGAAAAGGCACGGTTGCTCAAACAACACAGACAAAGCTACACCTGCACTTCCCGCTCCACGGAGCGTTGCAGAGAAAACACCAGTGTTGGTCAGTTCTCCAAACGAGCAATACCAAATACCAGCTAAGGAACCCTCACCCGTGGTCCTGGGCTGTCCTCCGGACACCCACAGTATCTACTGATATTAAAGCAGTATTTGGGAAGCGTTTCATCTGTCTTTAGCCACGATGGTGCGATAGGCACACGACGCAGGCTGAGAATTCGGCATCTTGCTCCAGTACTCTGCGGAGAACCAGCGCACGAGGGCGATGGCAACTGCACGCAGACAGGGCCGTGTTATACATCTCGGTTAGACAGTGAAACATAAGGGATGGCAGGCTAGCTGCTCCGCTCCGGGGTTGTCTACATGGAAAACCACACCATTATAATGACAGCACTATAGGTCAACTGCTGCTGCTCCTCGCCACGCTGGTGCACATCTCCACTCTTAAACTGGCTTTCTCCAGTTGAGCTTAAACTGCTTCCAGCGTGACATAACCAGTATACAGGAGAGTCCTGCCTTCTGCTAAAGTAAATATCCACGGAGGTTGTACACGTACAGCTCCGTGCTTTAAAATCCGCCCCCCTAACCGTACGTCTGTAGCTAGACCTGCCCTTCGGCTAACCTTTCTGTACTCTGCACACTTCTGGGCTGTTCACAGTGCCCGTGAAACACTATTACACCCTGCTTCCCTTGGGTGCTAATCCTGCTTGTCAACCCAAAGGCAGAAGCAGACGGTGGCTTGGCATTTTGATTACGTTGTGATCTGTTTGAACCTTCCAGACTCTTTTGATGTCTGTGCAAATTTGAAAGGGGGAGCCTTCTTCCTCCACAATGAAACTCCGCTATCGCATGGTGAAACATCTCGGGACTTCTATGTCCGTAGCCATTGCTAGATTTGAAGCGGGGATGGGAGTTACAGCTCCTCCAGGAAGAGTCTGAATTTCAGACTAACCAGTTCTGGCCCTGAGCGGAGAACACCACGGGGACAGCGTGTTGCTCTTCAAACAAATGCATGCGTAGGGGAGTGTGCGCATGCACAGAGACACCATATTTATACAAACAGATGCATTCATACGAAAATGCAAATAGCATCCTCTTCCGTCCCAGGCTCCCTTCGAGCTCCTGACATCCCAAGGTTTCAGAGGAGTACAACCGAGCTTCAGATCAAACATTAGCCCTGCAGGGGTTCCCTCAGGGAAGCAGCCGTGCACCAGGGTCTTTTCCCCGCTTCCATGCGAGGTTTCCCGACCCGGCCTTCCTTGGGTGCTCTGTTCTGACACGCGTACGACACACGCGTGCGCATGCAGAGCCTTGCTAAAAGGCGCTCTGGGAATTGAGCTCCGCTTCCTCCTCCTTCTAAATCAATTGTCATAAAACAGCTTTTGTTTTATTTTTAACAAAGCAACAGAAATAATCTCCACGCACAGCCCGTGCCGCTCCCATGGCCCCGTCCTTTGGCACAACAAGCTGCCCAAGGCCCCCTGAGGACACGGGCACGGGAAGACAGCGGGATAAGAAAGACTGGGAGAGGTTGCTTTCTGGTGCACAGAAATCGACTCCTCCTCTCTTGAGCCCATTACCTGGCAGGCGGCGAGGCAGCGGGATGGGACGGGGGCTGGATGGCAGGTGAGGCACTCCCAGCCTCCCCAGCCCAATCTCCAGCTGGGCCCTTCATCCCCCACCCACTGAGGTGCCCGCTTTCGACCTGCGTTTTATGTTGCGCTCTGCAAACCACCGTTTCTCTTGCTCTTTGGTACCAGCAAGAGGTGACCTCCGCAACACCACTGCTGCAATTGATGGGCTGACGTGCAACTTGTGACAGACGGAGCTCTGCTTGCCTGTGGTGCACCCCTCTCTTCAGCATAGCCAAGGACCTGTCCCTCCTCTTCTTTCTCCTCCTCCTCTCATCCCACTTGCCCAGGCCCAGGACTCAGACATACAGAGACATTTCTTGATGAAACCTATCAGTGGGTGAGTGGCAGCTGAGCAGGTACCGAGCAAGACATGGGGCCAGACAGCAGCCAGGGGGGAAGGCAGCGGGTGGAGGGAACGTGCCTCGGGAGGAATACTCACAAAGGGCTGCTTTCATTAATAAAACATTCCCCCCTCGGTCGCCTTTTGATTTGGGTGTAAGAATTAACCCCATCTGCCCAACAGCACACTACCTACCAAGTCATCTCTGCTGAGGAAGGCTGTCTGACGTGTCTGCTCAATTGCCACGCTTCCCCCTGCCTGTGCTTCTCGGCTCTCCAGACCCCCTCCAAACAGCTCACCAGCCTCGCTGGGTCTGCCCTATTGAACAGATCCTCTTCCCACAACATAGATTAGACCCAGTGAAAATAGGCTTAGTGAAAATACCATTTCACTATTAAGGCCCCCCCCCCCANGAAAGATTATAACAAATCCCAGTCACCTTTTGCCCCTGCTAACTACTACTCCAGTCTCTGCACCGCATGCCTTCTACTGCGAGTAGACAGCCGGGCACAGGGTAGGACTCGTATATACACACACGTATCGAGTCAGCATTGGAGGCGTTCAGCCACAGGATGCAGATCTCCCTGCACAGCATCTCACCTTGTCAAGACACCCCAACCAGTCCCTCTCCACTGTAATTGCAACGCCTGGTCCTTGGGCATCAGCAGAAAGTTGCAGCAAATCCTACGTTGGTTTAAGCACAATCTCTCCATTCAAAATTGATGGGGGGTTGCTTTTACGTCACTGAGACATTTCTATTCTCTTTCTGTTTCAAGTAAAACCAAGATGCAGAGATGCCTTCGAACAGACAGGCCCTTCATTTTTCCAGAGGTGTGCTTTAATGAGTGACTCGCCTTCCAAAAAGGGGCCGGCGGAGGGGAAGGACAGCAGATTCTCCACACAAATTCAATAGCTGGTAGGTTGCCATGGGCTAAAGCATTTCTTTGCACACATGAAGGGAAGGGACTCCAGAGCACTAAGGGTTTTGCCTCCCATGAGTTATAGCTCTACCCTTCAAGAGCGGAATAAATGCTTTATCCCATTGCAGCCTGCGATGTATTCTACATAGATGGATTGATTTCCCCTATTGTTCTTAATAAATCCTGGCGCATGAAGAAACTCACTGCACAGCCATTTTTCCTGCCTTGTTCTACCTTGCAGAAGTAATAAGGGTCAGATGTGACTGCAGTGGGAAGCAAGGGCCGTATGCGAGGCGGTCCTTTGCTGGTGTGCTCGCAGGGGCTCGGTGGGTGCAGGCAAGTGACACCCTTTTCTCGGTTTATTCCCCCTTCTAGTCTAAGCTGAGGAAAACGGGAACGGCGGCTGGGTACCGCAGCAGCAGCATGGCTCCGAGGGGAGCGGCCACTCCACGAGCAGAGCCTGCACAAGCCCCCCTGCTCTGCACCAGGGCAGGCAAGGCTCTGGCCCTCTCAGAGTGGAGCTCTCACAACGTCTGATACACTGAGCTGAGCCCTGCACCATTGCAGAGCCTCCCCGAGCACGTCCTGCTCCCGCCTGCACCCTGCCCATCAGACCTGCCCCTGCCTGCATCCCAGCTGAGAGGAGCCCACACCACCGGCCCAGGGGCTTCTCTGCTTTCTGAAAAACCAAAAAAAACCCCTAAAACTCCAAACCAACCCCCCTCTCAGCAACTCCCAACCGCACTCTTCAGACTCTAAGGTTGCTGTTGAAAGGTTCTCTCCCTCCCTACCACCTCTTCTACTCACAAGGTTGACACCCATCCTCTTTCCCTGCTCCAGGAGGGTGTTTGCTGGCCACAGCTTCACTGGTGCCCAGCACGGAGGCACTGCTGGGCTCCAGGAAGCAGGTGGCTTTGCACGGACCTGCCTTGGCCACCTGCCTCCAGCTCCATCCAGGCTCCCTGGATTATCGCTGCTGGCCTTCTCTAGCAGCAGCTAACAACTGGCCCTGTTTCAAAAGCCTGACTGGGAAATTTGGCGGCGGGAGAGAGGGATCAGGTAAAAGAGCTGGTCTCCCATGCACAAATTGGACTCAGTCCTTCAGCAAGACTCCCAGGGACTCACCTCTCCTTGCTCAGGTGAAGATGTCCCAGCCCTTCCCAAGGCATCCCACTCTGCGAACTCACAGTCATGTCTGATTAAGGAAAAAAGAATTTGTCTCAATTAGAAAGAGGCTCCCATATGCATGGACGGATGTCAAGTAATTACCAAATGTCACTCACGGCTGGAAAAGAGACCTTAAATTTGGGACCATGCAAACTTGCACACACAATTGTGAGTGAGTTACGGACCTTGGCATGCTTCAGCGCATACCTTGTGCAGATGCTTTCAAGCCCATCCCCTCGGCTGAAATACACCCAGCCCCGTGAAATACAGCCAGACACGACCCTGTTCTCTAATAAGGAAATAAAGCCGAGCGGACCTGCGTTGCCAGAGCCCAGAGAGCAACACTGTCTCTTTAATTTTCTCCCTGGCTATCTCATCCTTTGCACAAACTCTTTCCTCCCCGTGGCTTCTTCCAGCCTGGTGGGCAAAGTGGGAAAACATCATTAAGGAGGAAAAATAATTTAGTTTGTTAATCAGTATCCAGTGGTGGGAAACAAGAAAGACAGAGAGCAGGGCTGGCGGTTACGGCTTAGGAAGGGCCAGCACAAAGCCCACCATTCATGACATCTGGGGCTGGGATTCTCATTGAATTAAACAGACACAAAGAGCAGAGGCATTTCATGCTCTCTTCACAAGAATTATCATATCTCCCTGGCACTAGGAAACCTTCAGCACGGGAGAGGGGGAGAGAGAGAGAGAGAGAGAGGGGAAAGCGGGCAGGCTGGGTAGAAATATGGGGCAGGGTAGAGGAGGCTTTGTTCCAGGGTTGGATTTATGGATGGGATGCTGCGCATTGCTTTGCGGGGAGAGACAGGGCCCTGGCGCGCTGGGTCTAATAAGAATCAGCAAATGTGAAACAGGGGGCCCCTGTGTACCATGAAGCAGGGAAACCCGCGTTTGACAAGCCAACAGAATAACCGCTCGCGTCTCAAGGCTGTGGAAGGATGCTGACGTTCGTACGAGATGTGTCGTCTTGTGTGTGTGTCAGCGAGGAGGGGGGAGAAGAGGAGCGGCAAGGGGTATAAACAAGAGACCAGGCAGCATCGTTCAGTCATGAAAATTAATTAGCTAATGTGCAAACCATGGCTGCCTCTTCCCACTGCCCTGCAAGCATTCCCCATAAAGCTACAGTGTGTGCGGAGCCTGTGACTGGGAATGACGGGGGCAGATTAGGCAGCTCCTTGGGACACAAGCCTGGCAGCAAGAAACCCACAGTCCGTGAAAAAAAAAAAAAGAAAAAGTGAGGAGGGGACAGTTAGGGTCCTTGGGGAAGGGGCAGAGCCCAGGGGATAGTAGAAAGAGAAGCAGGAGAGACCGGGTACCAAGCTGAGACCAGGCATCATGTGGCTACAGCAGCATAAACTGGGGTGGATCTGAAAAAAAACAACATTAACAGGGTCTGGTGGAGAGCAAAAGCATTTAGGGTTTAGACCACAAGCTCTCTAGGGCAGGACCTGTCGTCTCCTACAGGCTCACACCGCTGAGATCCATCCTACTTGGTCTCTGGGCATCACCAGCGGATCCACTTTAAATACTAATTGCTCCATGACCAAGACCTGTGAGCTGCTGGGAGCCTCCCTACAGCATTACCTGCGGGAAGAGGGGACAGATCTCTGACCTCACGTCCCCCGGGGTAATTTGACCCCGTGCACTGGTGCTACGAATATTGCTACCTGGTGATGAAGAGGAGAAACTCCTGCCCGACTACATGTGCCCCATCCCTGAGCTTTCAGATCCTGCTACAGTATCATACTTATTCTTTGTTGGGAACAACCACAGGAGAGTAAGGGGGCAGGTGGCAATTACCTGGGGAAAAAGGGCACAGAAAGGGAATGAGGAGATGCAGAAAGCAGTTGGTAGAGGAAAAAAAAATAGCAAAGCTTCTTCGACATGGGATATGCGTGGGGAACAAGGAACACGCTGGAAACAAAGGGATGCAAGGAAAGAGGAGAGGCTGGGATGGGCATCTCGGCAGACATGTAGGTAAAAGTTGAAAAGGAAGCACTAATTAGCACCCAGACCATCACTTTCCATTAATAGCTTGTCACCGTTTCCTTGATGTTGCTGAGAGCAGGAAAGTTGGTATGTGTGATGCTTACCTGTCTCTATCTCATTAACAGAAGTCAGGGTGAGAACAGACGTTTATTGCCTGCATCCAGATAGACAGGCCCTTTGCTGAACCGAGATGCAGGAGAGAGGGGGAAAGTTATGAAAAAGATGCTTGTGAAACACAAGCCCGTGCCTACACAATGGAAACCCAAACCTAGGACACTCGGATACCTGTGCCAGCGTGGGAACAGCTCCAGGCAGGTATCAGGCTCCAGAAGTCCACAAGGCAAAAATGCTAGGTCGTGTATTATAATCCAGGGCAAATACACTGCTGGCCAGGGGAAAATCCTCTGGTATCAGCACAGGATATGTGCAAGGGGCCATGGCTGGCGTTACACCCAGGAAAGTAAAACAAAAGACTGCTTAATTCGCTAGATTTGCTCAACCAGAGTCCACTCTGCTAGAAACTGGAGACAGCCAAACATCTTATTGCAAGCCAGAATGGAGAAAAACCCCAGTAAACAAAGAAAAAAGAAGGGGAAAAAAAAAAAGCGCAGCCATTTCAAGCAAAGATAAATCTGCATTGCATGTAATCACCTCCAAAGTAATTCCCCCAGCAGTTAAAAAAAGAGATTAGATCTCCTATGGAACACACAAAGGCCTCTCCTTTCCCTCCAACACGTGCAACGGCTCCCGTTAGCGACACTGGGAAGAGGGAGCGTGCAAGGCAAGGATGCCAAGCAGCAAGTATCTCTGAGCTGGTAGCACACATTGCTAGTGCGATGGTGGGAGCGTGCACATATGTGCACATTCCTACGGACACCCTCACTTTCACAAGCACACAAAGTCACTATGCAAGCCGAAGGTTCCTCAAGAGCAGGAGCCCAAACCTCCCTAGGAGTGAATGAGGCAAAACCAAAGGGAAAGAAAACATCAAGGCTGGGGCTGAAGGAACAAAGGCTTCCCCCTCTCAGCTTGGAGACATCTTCTTGGCCATTTAGCTCAGATCAAGTGTAGGCTCTGTTGACTCCCCCATCCATTCAAATGGGCACTTTCAATAGTCTGATAGGTCTTTTCTGCTCTACGGCTCCTCTACCCCTGTATTTGCCGTCCCCCACCAATGCAGTTAATGCCACATGCAGAAATACTGCCTTGAAGAGCCCTCGTTTAGACTGCGTGGTCAAGCACTTCAAAGTTAGGAAGTGTCCAATTTATGGCTGTCCGTGCAACCTTAATTCCACCTCGCTGTGCAGCCACCCTGGCCAGGGAAAGAGGGAGCGAGCTAAAAATAGGCTGTGACCGTGTCATTACAGCCTCGTAAGGGCACGGGCAGGGAGAGGCTGAGTTAACGTCTCACGGTTCAAACTGAAATCGGGTACCCCCCGACTTGCCAGCGCTTGCTTTGGTGCCTTCAACCGTGTACATTTTTAATATACAGAAATCACGTGCATTCTAAACATACAGGAAAATGCATTATTTATAGCTAATAAATAATAGATTGTTTATATAAGCAAAAAGAAAAACAATTGTAGGCAAGTGTAACAAATTCCCCTCCCTCCACCCCGCACCCATCCCTGCCTTCGTCCTGCGCGGGCAGAGCGAATTCAAGCCCCGAGCCTCGGCGCAGATTTCTGCCACTACGAAACACAGGGCTAATGTTATCTGGCAGCGGCAGAAGGCTGCTCTGCCGGGGCCGGCGGGGAAGGGGGACCGCTGGGGCTGGCAGTGCCCAGGCCAACACACACACACACCCCTACACTTTTTCCTCCTGGCGCCAGGACTTGGAGGAGTTTTCTCCTAGGAGATGGGGCCGTGTTGGAAGAATATGAGCTAAAGGTGGAAGGGGATAGTGGAGCCGGCTGGAACTGTCCTCCCACCTTCCCTGGCTCGTCCAGAGCTCTGCAATACAGTGGTGGGAGTCCAGGGCTTCACCCTGCTCGTGGTCTGTTATTATTATTCCAGAGAAACAATAAATTTTAAAATTTTTTTCCCCCCCAAGAGGCAACCGAAGGGAAATCGTGATTCCGAACAATTCATAATTCAGCTAAACCTGAAAGGAATTTAAGGGACAAAGAATAGGCATTTCTCGAGCCAAAGAGCTTCCCCCCGGCCGAATTTCAAGGGCCCGCAGTGAACAATGGGAGTGTCAGAGGTGCTCAAAAAGAAAAAAAAAGTTCAAGAATCTTTACAATAAAAAGTGTTAGGCAACACAGAGGTCAGAGCCAGCTCCTCCTATAATAAATAGCACGACTATCCTACATTAACTATAGGAGACATTTTAATGCAGTGCCTCGGCTTCGTGCTAATTATACTTTTTCACCATATTTTGAACCTAAGAAAAAATGTCATCAGTTAATTATAACAGATGAGGGAGTGTGAAGACTTCCTCAATAAATAATGCCTTGATATCTCATATCCAACAAGCTGCGTGCACTGCTCTGAAGGTGCCCAGAAATATGTCCTCTCAGGAAATATATCAAGAAATGATGGTCCCATAAGCTGGCTTTGTTTCCAAGCCTTGATTTTTGGCCCAATAATGAAGTGATTTTTATGGATCGGGGAGAGTAAAGGTCGTGGGACTACTGGAACCGTGCCAGAGAGAGTCAGTGTTTAAAAATAAATAAATTCCTAAATCAAAATGAGATACAAGAGACCTCTGTAAATTCCCCCCACGGCTGCACATGCGAACACACAGAAGTGATTTAGTTTCTGGACCCAGGTCCCATCCTTCCTTCACTCCCAGCATCTCCACAGGAGTCTGGTGTGCACAGAAAAAGCCTGGTTTTAATGAAAGCAGGCCACTGCCGCCGGCGTGCCACCAGCAGCCAGCCACTGCCATCCACCTGCCGCGAGGACGAGGAACCCTGTCCCCCTGCCACCGTGCCACCCCTGGGCGCAGCCCCCCGTGGCACCCATCTCTGCCAAGGTCGATGGGCATCTGGGTCGTTACGACGGTTCCTCAACTAAACCATCTTTCTTTCAGCTCACTTCCCCACCCGGCACCCCTCATTTCCCGCTCTGAAGAGCTGGGATTTGGCGTGGGAAAGATGTCTTTGGGCTTTTCACAAATCCAGTATCCCCTTGAACCAAAACCAATTAGCCTGGCCCAAGGTCCTGCCATTGAAGGACTGTCCCTTCTTTTCAAACCCCCGCGGGCTCAATTGCTCTAAGGAGCCTGGATGTGAATGAGCAAAGCCCACTTAAAGTGGTACTTAAGGCCAGACCAGGGCGAAGGAAAAGAGAAAGCCTCTATAGGAACAGCAAGCCGAGTTTCCAAGAGACAGCTAACTGCTGGAGATTGTGTTCTTTTGCTCCCCCCCGTTCTCTTTTTTGTACCCCCACTCCTGAGCTTTCCAGGCAAACGCTCCTAACCAAACCTGAGCCCCTGAATAAATAAATAGTAGACAGCACCTGAAAATGCGAAAGCCGGAGCCCCGTCCTGACTCTTTGAGGATGCTGGGAGCCCAGCAGTGTGATGGCTCAGCCTCGTACCAGCACAAGCTCTGGTCCCAAGCACCTGTGCCCAGAGGGACGGAGGCAGGCAGGATGAGCAGCCCAAGACGATGCATTGGCAGCCAGGCTCTTGGCAAACATCTTCCCCAGCCGACCGGACTCGTGGGCACAAAATGCCATAGTCCCCAACCTGGAAAGGGCGACTCCTGGCATCACGTGGCGGGGAAGCCAGCGCGGGGGGCCACGCAGCCATCTTACAGTCACGGCCCCTGGGGACTTCTGGAAGCTCAGGGCAACTGAGGGGCCACAACGCAGCAGCACTGGCGGCAGGGGTGACATGGGGTACCCACGCCACGAACGGTACGCATGCACCACCACGCGCCAGGCACCAGCACCCTGGCAATTGCAGCTGGGAGAAATTCCCGTCACCTGCACAGATGCCAAATTAGCACCTTTCCTCCACCGAGGCACGAGAACGCGTGTTTCCAACGCGCAGCTGCCATCCTTCCCTGGTGCACAAGCAGCAGCCATCTGCAGGCACAGGCGAGACGGACCCTCCAAGCCCCTGAGCTCTGCCCGTTCTCCAGCAGCATGGACAAAGCCAGGGCAGAACAGCAGGTAAAGGGAGGCACCACCCGCTTGCATCAAGGGTGCAGGGAATGGGTAGGACCCAAGAGAGACAAAAGAAATGGCCAAGCCCAGTCTCAAGCGTCGAACCTGCCACTGCCAGGCGATTCCGCAAAAATGCCCATTGATGGGATTTCACCCATAACCGAGTGGGAGGGCTCGCGCGCTCCAGCTCCCGAGGCAGCTCCTTCGGGTGGCAGGGACCAAACAGCCCCTTCTCCACCCACCCGCGCCTGGGCAGATTTGGCTTCCCCAGATATCTGGTACAAACCCCCTTCACATCGTGCCTTGAGCCAAACCCGCTGTACGGCGTCCAAGTTTTAGGAAAAGATGGAAAATAATGAGTTGGAGCAAGCGATGTCCCAGGGCATCATTTCCCCAGGGTGAAACTCACAAACGATATTTTCCATTTATCCCCCAAAAGCACACAGGGATCCTTTCGTTTCTGGCTCCCTCTGCCCATCCCCAGCTCTGCCTGAAGAACAAAGACATCACGGCCCAGCTCCAGAAACCTCACCCACGTCTGGCCTACGCTGCATCCTATCGCTCCTCCGGGAGAGTCCCACCGAGAAGGGAAACCCACCAGCAAGGACCTCAAATGCCAGGACTTGGGCTCTTCTCCCTGCACAGCCAAAAACGATGCCTTGCCTTCTGGGTTTGGGCTGCACAGGGAAAAAGATCCAGCCGCAGCCAACAGCTACGCAAACAGGGCAAAGGGCTGAGCCACAAAGGGACCCGTGTGTAGCCAAAATCCATCCCTGGCTCAAAGATGAACCCTTGGGGACCCTCCTTCCACCACGGTGCTTCAAAAAAACAACAAAAAAAAAAAGGACGGAAAGGAGCGACCTGACGGCAGGCTGCCAGGGACTCTCTAAATGCAGCGGGTATTTCACAAGCAGGGTTTTACTGGGGGGCTTTATCCGCCTCTTCGGCCCCCACCCCCACCTGCCCAAGCTGGGGATGCTCGTACCACCGTCCCCCATCACTCACTGCCACCTCCCTTGTTAATTGAGGAGGGGCCGCCTCCACGCCTCCCCCACATACCCACGGGTTCATGCCGACCACGGGGGCAAAAATGAAGAATTTAGGCACCAGTAAAAAATCAACTGTGGTTTCTCCCTCCCAGAAGCTAAAGGCCAAATTGCTCAGTCAGTCCCTGTCTCAATCCCCTTTTGGGGGAAACTGCTCTGGGATAAGTGAAGCAAGCCCACGGCCTGAAAAAATACCTGAAAAATCAGCGCAGAACAGGCGATTTTGGGTAGGAAAAAAAAATGTAGGAGTCAAGGGTGGTTTCTGACCAGCTGATCGAATAGCAAGGTGAAAAAGCTTGCGTCGATCCTTTGTAAGAGTTCACATGTAGACACGGATTTCCACACTTCCATTTTATTTCATTAAATTATATATATATGTATGTATTTATATACACACACACAAAGACATTTATTATATGTGTGTATTTTTTTTTTCTCCCCTCAGATCCTCTTTTTATATTTTCACCTTTTGCAATTACAAAGGCCAGGGACAGAAATACCTCCTGGGTTCTGCCAGTGCAGAAACACTCCCACCAAACAGATTTTCTCTAACACGCTGGTCGAATGATTCCTCCTGAATTATATTCATTAGGAATTTGAATGTTTCTTTCCTCCATCCCCCATCAAATCATTGCTCCGGAATAAATGCATTCATCAACCACCTTGCTCAGCTCCCTCCTGCTTTGTTCAGTCTAGTTTTAAAGCATCTCCCCTGAAACCGTTTGCACCTGACTCGATGCTAGCGTATGGAAGGGGGGAAAAAAATAGGAGAAGAATTGAGTGCCACTCACAATATTGTGGAAATAATTGGAAAATTATTTCTTAAAAATAACCAACATAATAAAGGAGGGAAAGGGCTACATTCCCTCCTCCCCACCTCCGATCTCTTCCACAATTTCTGGGATTGCATCGAGCATACATATTCCAGATGGGCTGGAGAGAAGGAGGTTGGTTCTTAATGACACGTCTTTCGCTGCCTTTGGAATGAATGATTCATTCGGATCTCGCCGAGACTCGGTGCCACAGTTGAGTTACATTTCTAGAAAATCCGTATCTTTAATTCTGGCGCTGCGTGTGGGACCCAGCAAATCATGGAATTACTGCTGTAACTTCGGATTAGTAACGCTTTCTAAATGATAGTCTAATTCCAGGCCTTCATGCTTTTCAGCGTTCACACTCACACAGCCTTTTCCCTGGGAGGCTTCCTGCGGAATTAGTGCTGGCGTCTTCGTCTTTCTCTGCCCTTTTTAATTTCTCCAATGACTTCTCATTAGAATATATAATAACAACAGCTCCTCAGAACTTTTCTTTCTCCCGGTATAGCCAAATTCAGGCTGAGATCCTTTTTCCTTACTGTGGTTACGGCGGTGCTTTGCTGGCCCTGGAAGGGTGCACAGGCATATTTAGCTTTGCGGGCCTGCGTGGCGTCTGACTCCATTCCCCCGTGCAAGGAAAGGTGGAAAACCTGCCTCCGAGGTGCATGGGGCTCCCGCCTCTCGCCGTCCCTGCACGCCGGTGGGCGCAGGCAGCTCAGCCCTGCGGTGCTACCCTCTCCCCTCGGTGAGGGGTGCCCAGCCGCACAGAAAGGGATGAGGCAGGGTACCCGCATTCCACCTCTCTCGGCCGTGGGAGCGCGGCAGCATCTGTCCCACCCCTCCCCATCTCCCGCAGCACCTCCCGGGGGGCAGAGAGCCAGCAAACAGCCCACTCGCAACCCCAGACACGGGAAGATTTTTCTCCGCAGCCTCCTCGGAGCTGTCACGGCCCGCACGGGTTCACGGCAACGCAGGGATCATCTCTGCGGGATGCGAACCACCAGTGCTGGGCGAGGGGCTGGCGGCAATGCCCCACGCCCTACCCCAGGGTGCTGGGGGGGCTCGGGGGACCCCGGGCCCGGCCAGGGGCGCTTGCCCCACGCCAGCTGGGAAAACGTGCCGGGGAGGCTCGGCAGAGAGCGCGGTGCTTTGTGTCGCCATGGGAACGGAATGCAGATTTGCCAATTGCTTTTTTTTTCTTTCTTTCTTTCCTTTTTTTTTTTTTTTATTATTTGCCAGACATTGTCATACATATTATGTTTCAACTTCTGGGGCTTGCAGCGGAGGTGAGGGAGGCTTTGTGCCTCGCCAACCGCTCGGCTCCCAAACAAGCTGCAGGGCCGGCAGCCGCACGCCGGAGGGGTGCACCCAGCAGCAGGAGCCCTTTCCTGGGCATCCCCCTCCCCGGAGACACCCCCCTGCTACGGACAAAAGCAACAGCCGCCGCACAAGAAAAGCGATCACATTATCACAAACTTGACCTTCCAAAGGGAGGCCAGGATCAAACCCAAAGCCGAAAAAATAGGAAGGGAGAGAGGAGAAAAAGGAAAACATCCAGAAGCCGGGGGTTTT
>VWZZ01007554.1:6204-56621 GCA_013399095.1 Psophia crepitans
ATTCCTATTCCTATTCCTATTCCTATTCCTCTCAGCATGGCATGATTAAAGCTTTTGATGGCTTGTACTTTTTATCAGCTAGTGAGCTTTAGGACTATTGGGACTTCAGCAGAATCATGATTCGAAGTCAGACCAGGGGACTCCAAAAAAACAATCATGTAAGTGTGTGTAAGCACATGTAACTCCTGGCTAAGAGGCCCTCGGGCATTGTATGTGTGATCAGTAAGCAGGCTGTGATGTCTGTGACTACACTGGCAAAATAGGGACCAGTCACTGGTCTTAGGTGAAATACTCAATGAAAATGAGTATTCAACTTCTACAGACGTTTTTTGTATTGCTGTTTCATTATTAGGAGTTTGTTCAATGGCCTCAAAATTCCACAGTTGTTTGCACATTTGCTGAAAAACTGATTAGCACCTAATTTTGGAGGCACAACTAGCTCTCAAAAACACATTAGTTTGTCAGATTCAGATGGCTAATTTGACTCATTTTAATATCATACATATTGCAAATTACCTTATTAGAGTACACAACTGGGACAAAAACTGAATTAAGTGGCTCTTTTCAAGTTGTGCCTCCTGTCTTTAATATATAGCTGTGGCCTTTTTGCAAGATATCAGCTAATCAATGATGGAGTCAGAGAGTCAGGGGAGCTCAATTCAGTAGAAATGCCAAAATAAATAAGTCTTAAAGCATTGGGTAAAAAGCTTAATTCCATAAAGGCCAGTAAGAAAGCAAGCCTCCAAATTTTTTATTCCTTAATGTTATTAAAAAGATTATGCTGCTCAAAACAGAACTGAAGTTTTACAAACCAAATCATTTTCATGATTCTAATAAGTAATTATGTCTTTCTTCATAAGTGCACTTCCATTTGCCCCTTTATATCAATTAAAGCTAAACCCAGGTAGCCGAACAGCAAATAATGTCAAAAGCTTATGGGTCCAAAGTGAGTGGCTGGTGAGACTGTAAAACAAAATGCAATAATAGTTACCAGCTCATCCCTCACATTAAGTATATTAAAATAAGACTGCTTATGAGCACCATATTTTTTTTCCAGCTGCCAAAGTATAAGTAGATCTCACAATCAACATAGTTAGCTATGTCCACAATACCTGAGCACTTCTGATATGACTGTATGTATCTTATTTAGTACATATGTCTCACATTGAGATATTTATCTTCTTCAATAACTACAGATTCCTTTGGGGTTTATCATTTTCTTCATTTGATATGCAAGCACAAAGATGGCTCCAGGTAAGGCTTAATTTGAAATACAGTTATGATTATTTTTTTTTCTTATTTTGCCTTTGCTGCATATAGAATTTTTTTATGTCAGAGATACTGACAAAGTTCCCAGCAGGTAATGCAGCTTTACTTCTTTGTTCCTGGAGGACAGGTTGGGGGATGATGCTGAACTTTTTGTACAAACTCCAGCTTCTGCGTACCCACTGCAAATCTCCTGTTGCAATGTTTTGGCTAGAGAAAAAACTGGAAACAAATGAGATGAATTAGAGGCAAGGCCACAGAGGGCATGTATTGGAAAGAAGCAAGACTACCATGAAGGAGTGGACTGTTTCCTCTAACCCATTTTTATATAGTTTTCATCAGTTAAAAACAAAAACCACAAGATAATTTGCTGCAGAAATTGATTACATGTGGAGATTTAAGCAAGAAAAGCAACCTGGCACCCTGTAAAAGTGGGAAGATAATTCAAAGTGAGTATTGCTGTTAAACAAAGTGCAGCACCCTGCAGCAACATCCTCTAGGAGGCAAAAATTGATAAAGTGCATGAAAGTGCAGGAATAGAAGTAAATGCAAAGTTTGAGAAACTCAGCAAGGACTAAATAAATGAAATTACAACTGGAGACAGATGGACAGGAAGCCAAAATTGGTTATGAGGAACATCATAGAAAACAAGCAAACAAACGAACCCCAAAACAACCCAAAATTATAACAATGTCATTACGCATTTTTTTGAGAACTACAGCCTTTTTTTCAAGCTTCCCAGGTTGTTCTTATCAATCATGTCAACTACTTTTTTCATGAAGTGACACTAACATGCATGCTGACTAAGCTTGATCAGAGCTGCTTCTTATTATCAAGTCACTAAAATAACCCAAAAGAAAAGTTCCATCTATCAGGAATTGATTGTGTTTCTTTGCTGTACACTCAAAACAACCAGTTTAGGAGGAGAGAAGGAAAACTGTTGAAAGGAGAAATTATTTAACTCATAAATAAGCTTGTAGTTTGACTATCAATCATCACTCTAGCAAAGGAAAAAAAAAAAGAAAATCATCTGTCTGCCATCAACTTCCAGTTTTGGATTAGTGTTATGTGATGATTGCTAGAATTGGCATGAGACTAAATTAAGTTAGTATTTTATACAGAAGTTAAATTTAAGAGGTGTGATTTTAGGTGTTACATAGTATTTACTCAGTGCTCAAATTGTGTCATTTGAATTTTAAAATTGCACACCTACACTTAATTATCTCCCAATATTCTGTCCATTTTCAATGATGTTTAGTTCATTTTGTAATACTTTCCTCTGCAGGAAATACTACTTGGGAAGCACAGCACATGTGTAAAAAAGAATTGCAACAATAAAATGTGCATCAGCCTTAAACCATGAGCCCAAAAGTATCAAATGTTAAAATAGTTTCATACACTACTTAGAAAGGGACGTTTCAGTTTTGTATGAAAGGTTAAAATGAACTGCATGGCTAGTGTGAGCAACACATTAAAATCAGATTATAAAGTGTTATTACCAGGTTCTCCTTTTCTAGAAGAAAGACCAAGTGTTGTGAGTCTTCAGCCACAGATGCCCTGGTTCCTCCTACTTAACTTAAGGCACCGTCAATGGTGAGAGCCCAACATCTCCAGAAAGAAATTTTGTCTTAATGAAGATTTGAATCATCTTCTGAAGGTACCCGTTCCTTTTCATCGACTAGGGTGACTAACCTTCTAACTTAGATGTCTCAATCAAGTGCTTAAAGGTAAGATGAATCTAGGCAGTAAAAGAGCACAGGAAAGTTTTCCACTGTGTTTGCTATAGTGAGTGCAAGAAATAATTCTGTCTGTATTACTGATGTTCCTAGGAAGTCATAATCTTTATCTTCCTGCAAACATCTTTGCAGGAACATCTGCCAACCCTCCTGTGCTGGGTTGACCTTGGCTAGCAGCCAGATGCCTCCCCAGCCTCTCACTTACTGACCTTCCCCAAAAAGGGCAGGGGGAGAAAATAACTTGAAAAGCCTCGTGGGTGAAGATAAAGATAGAAACATTGCTTACCAGTTGCTGTCATGAGCAAAACAGACTTGACTTCAGGAAAATTGATTTAATCTGTTGCCAAGTAAAATATATCTAAATAGTGAGAAACAAAGAGACTAGACACTTCATCCACCTGTTTTTCCCCAGGCTCAATTTTATTCCTTCATTCCTGACTCCTCTCCCTGCCCCACATCAGAGATGCAATGGGGAACTGGGGGTTGCAGTCAGTACATCACAATTCCTCTGTGCTGCTCCTTTCTCCTCACCCTTTTACCCGTCTCCAGTGTGGGCATTCCATGGGCTTCGGCTTCCTACAGGACATGTCCACCTGCTGCACTGTGGAGCCCTCCACAGGTTGCAGTGAGTATATCTGCTCCGATATGGTCCTCCATGGGCTGCAGTGTTGATATGTGCTCCAGCGTGATCCTCCATGGGCTCCAGCAGGATGCACTTCCTCCTTCTCCTTCTCCTGCTCTGACCTTGGTGTTCTCTCTGCTGTTTCTCACACTTTTTGTTCTCTCCTCCTCTGTTTGTGCAGAATTTTCTGCCCTTTCTTAGAGATGTTTTCCCCGAGGCACTCACCTATGACTGAGGGGCTCAGCTGTGCCCTGCATGGGGCCATTGGAGATGGCAGGAACTGGCTGTGTCCAGCACGGGGCAGCTCTGGTTGCTCCTCATAGGAGCCACTTCTACAGCCCCCCACTACCCACACCTTGGCACACAAATCCAATACACCTTCCTTTCCCAAGTAAATATATTTCATGAGTTGTGATGAGGTTGTAGATAAAAATTTGTATTATTCTAGAAAAGAAATGAGTGAGTCAGGTGTAAGGCTTTTCTCATTAATTTTCTCACTGATAGTTCAGCTGATTGTAAAGGTAGGAGTTTTCATTCTTGCCAATGGGACTTTTTAGTTCTGGATGAAATAACTATCTAATTTCCCCAACGGACAACTCTCAGGGTGTAGCACTGAGCTGAGGGTATCCTCTGTGCTGTTAAACAGGCAATTACTTTCATCCTGTGCTTCCGGAACTGATGAGCCTGTTTCTTTTAAAAGGCAGTTCAGGTACTCTAGGGATCCAGTCAGATGCGAATAATGAACTACAACTCCACCAAAACCTATTACGTTGCATGTATGGGTGTTTTTGCCTACAGAAATACTAATTTTAATCTGGAGTGTGTATGATGTCTACTGAAGAAGGTGGTGCTGTATAATCTTTTGCATCTGCAGATATGAAGCACAAATAAGTTGACTGAAAATTGTTTTAGGACATGACCTGAAATGTCTCAGGTAACTCAGTTTATACAAGGGAAAAACAGACTAAGCAAATTTCTCTCCAAGATAAAGTACACAGCTATACAGGTGAAGTGTGAACAAATAAGTACCTAGTCCGCAAATACCACCATTGATTTTGCTGTTGGTTTCTTTCACCTTTTGCTGTTGGTTTCCTGCACCATTTAGGTGGAGGGTTGGAAACAAGTCCCTAGCTCCTCACTCATATTTAAAAATTAAAAAAAAAAATTAAAAAAAAAATCTGTCCAGCCCTTTCTGTTGTTTCTCCAGAGAACCTGCTGGTCTCAAGTCTTCTGGAAAAATCTAAAATCTGATGTCTTTTTTGTTGCTGAGCTGGACAAAGTCTAGGTTCTCTACCTGGTGCTTCTCTCAGGTGACGTGGTCCTTCTGAAAGTTTCACAGTGATTACAAAAAACCTTACAGTCTTAAACTATCACACTTCCAGTACTGACAAGACGAACTGACTTTGTGTTCATGTCCTAACTCAGCAAGGGTTGAGACTAATGGAGTCTAATTTCAAAAATACTGATAGTTTAATTTATGTCTAGTTGTTACATATTATTTAATCAGTGCAGCATAACCAAAGAAATACTTCTAGGAAAGACCCAATTCTGGTTTTGCGTGCAAAGTTTTCTGTGATCCTTAACTTATTACAAAGAGATTCCCCTTCTAAATGGAATTAAGGCAGATGCAGATGCATGGATTTCATAGAATATTGGTAAACACTTGTCTTAGATGTTGCACGACAGTAATGACTAAGCGTCTTTTACAAGAGCTAGCTGCTATCAAGAGCCTTAGCTGAAAGACTTGGCTAGTAAGATCCTGCTTTTAGATGTGGAAGTGTATGGTATATTCTTAAGATGTGGAACTGGTAGAAACAATGGGAAAATACATACCAGGTAAACATGACTATATGACTAAGTAAACTGCAGCTCTGGTGCTCTGACTGATACCTCCTTCAGAGCAGTCCTTGATTCCGCTAGTTTTTACCAGATGCAATGGGAGTTGCCAGGAACTTTCCACTTCTGAAAACATTGTTCAACTCTGGCTTCTTTAGAGATCATAGATGAGATGATGAGAATGACGAAGACTTTCTGCCTAGCTAGTCCACTGATTCTTTGACTACCACTGTCAGCTACATTGAAACTAAGTTCTTGACAAAAATGGTCTGAAAGTTTATGTTAAACATTGGTTTCTCATTGCACTTCTGGGCTATAGACCTTTTGTGTGATTTTTTTTTCTGCATCTAGGACAAATCATTAGGTACATTCCTAATTGTGATCCAAAGGAGCTTTCTTCACACATATTCACTCCAACTACCAGGTCTTTGAAGCACCAGGTACTGGGATAGGAAACAGAACTATTTGGCGTGCATTTCACAAAACTGTGTACCACTGAAGAGAGAAAAATTTATGTGCCAGAGCTCATTCCAAGGCTCATCCTCTGCCAGCTGGGCTTGTAAACAGATTACAGACTTTTTGAATAAATAGCATTGAGAAAATCTGTGAACCAAATGGCTAAATAACCTGAGGCTCAGTTTGACCAATGACCAAAGATAAGTTCTGAAGCTCTGTTCTCTGCTGAAGGATGATATGAAACAATTTTCCTGTGGTTTTAGCCACCTGTGAGCCTAGAATAAACTTCTATTAATTTCACTGACTGAGACAGAGTAAGATCAGATTTATTAATGTTGTTCCTTAGAAAACAGCTCAGGAGAACAATTGGCAACTGACTACATTGCCCAAAAACTGTGACAATTTTTTCTGAATTAATCAGTCACTAATCAGTTGTTGAAATACAATGGTATAGAACCTGCTTTTGCAGGTATGCTCAACTAATAAAAACTATTTTCTGAGGGTTCTTTTATTGTTTCCTTACTCCTCACTAATCTTCTGCAATAAGATGCATTCTACAATCCTTGATTCCACGACAGTAAGAGTCATGCTGGATTATTTATTAACTTTACTTCCCTAGAGAAAAACAGTTTTATATACCATTGTCAGGGGGTGGGGGGAAATGTCCCCACAAAACCCCTGCAACCTAAATAGGGTGAAATCAAAGTACCAAATAAAAAAGAACAGTAAGAAAAAGTACATATTAAATCTAGCCCTTTTAATTTAATGAATTCTGACTTATTCCTCATATTGTCAAAATCAACAAAAATAACTGATTAGCAACAGGGATTATTCTCTGATTTATGCTTCTTAAGAGGGAAAGAGCAGACAGAGTGCACATGCTATCCCAAAAGAAATGGCTGGTGAAAGCATTCAAAATTTCACTGGTCTATAATTAGGATCCATGTAGGCAGGCATTCTAAAGAGAAACAGTATTTTTCCTTCAAGACGGGTCATTACTTTGGAAAGCTGAGCCTCAATCTTGTTGTACTGGCTTGGTTTTAATTTCTGAATTAAGACCCTAGTAAGAGAAAATTTATTTTCCTCTTGGAGGTCTGAGTGCTGGAATTTCTGACTGTCATACTAAATACCCTTACCTACAACCTGAAGTCAGACTAAGGTAGCAATTATATGCCACAGTGACTCATTTTCTTGAGGGCAGGATGCTAGACAATGGTGAATCCAGTGCTTGTTAAAGTAATTTGTATTTTGTGCCTCAAGACATTGCTGAATGTCTTAGTAATACCTCAAGACAGTACTGGAAGAACAGTGCTTTGCCTCTTTGTTGCCTTCTGACAGGGCAATAGTTCTGTATTTGACATTCCACTATTAAAAAAAAAAAAAAAAAAAGAATTCAGCCAAGAATTTATTAAGCCAAGGAAGGTTTGTCCCTCAGCCTCTGCTATCCCTGGCTGTATTTTTTTTAGTGTTTTAATTGGTACATAGAAGTTTTAAGATCAAAATTTAAAGAAACAACCAACCAAACAACTTCTTAGATCTCAGGTGTTGTGGTTTTCACACGTGTTTGCTGTTTTGGTATTGTGTTTGGGTTTTGGTTGGTTGGTTGGAGTTTTTTTAAAGTAATATCTGAATTTTAGAAATCTTAGAAAGCTTCTGTAAAAGGCAAGAGATCCTCAAACAGGCTCTCAGTTAAAAGAAAACAAGACAAAGTCAGCTATGTTAGAATGAGAAGTGAAGCAGATTCTGTGTAATGTACCAAAGCAGCTGTCTTTTATGATTAGAGTGATTTTAGCTGTGGTAGCAACAATCTTCACAAAACACTACTTTATCATCTTGGAAAAAGGCTACTGCTCTGAAAAGTCAAGTTAGCTCTAAACAAACAGTCTAGCTAGGTCTTGAGTGTTAGATAGATTTCCTAGATAGGATATCCCTGATAAGGGGGAACAAAAATCTCTAAAAGACTGGAAAAGTCTCAGAAATATTTTCTCAGAAATATGGAAAGTGCTATGAATGACATTATTATCTAAATAATAATGTCAAGTCAAAGGAGAGGTTAGAGTGTCTACATATGCCCAAGGTTCATTTTAACCTACATATAAATGTAATGTTTGTATTACCACACGGCATATACCAAACAGATCAACATTACCATCTTGTTCTTGTCTGAAATGCAGTTATTACCCTGAAGAAGAAAATCACAACTTTTCAAGCTAATAAAATGCAGGTATTCTTGGCAGAGAAAGGTGCTCAGATTTAGTCCTGTGGGTATTTTAATCAATTTGCATTCTTCTCAGAACTTTTTTCTCCATCATCATTCAGATTTTGTGATGTTCCCAGAACAAGATTTGCTCCTGCACTGATGTTCAGATCCAATAATGCTAATATGTTTGAACAGAGAGACTAACAGCCTTAGATCAGAGATCAGTTTGTTCTCTTGCTGCTAAACAGGAACTCACCACAGAAATCCACCATTCCAGATTCTCTCATACCAATTCTCAAGGTCAAAAATGAGGAGAGAGGAAGTTTGTTTAATTATTGCTCAGCTTCTCTAGCACTATGCAAAAGTGCTGAATTGTAAATGACAACCAATTTGGTGATGTTTGCATATGAGAAAAAATTATTCTGGGAAATCAGATTATGAATGTTATTGATCCCAAAGTCCCTAGGATGAGTCAGCGTTAAAATCACAAAGCAGTGAACTGAATTTGACATGCAATATTTTCTATTCTATCTTTGCCCAGCAGATGAGCCCTTTCCCTGTTTACTAAAAAATGTCAATCTCTGCAACACCCTTTCCTGAATGTGGTATCAGCATCTCTTTATAATGTGACATTCAAGGCTTCCCTCAGAAAGAAATAATAATAATAACAATCAATGCATGCAATTTTAAGAACAAGTGTAAATGTCAGTCATGCAAGATTTTGGCAAATAGTTTTACATCCTGGAAACTTTTAGTGATAAAAGGGAAGAGGAATCACTGAGACACACTCTCAGCAGACTGTTCTGAATGTGTCATGTCTATTCAAGTAGGTACAGAAAGGTGTTCTCTTCAGTGCCCATCCAGGAGCGGTTGCGGAAAACATGGATGATCTGAAGTTACACAAACAATGAAAACATATCATGCTCCTTCCTGAAGCAACAACATTCAGCTTATCCTGTACTCATTTACACTGCAAGACTGATTGGTCTAATGTTAAAACTCTTGTCATATCACTATCATAATATTTGTATTTTCTCTTTACAAAACTGCACCTAAAGCATATTTTGATGGTTCAGTGGAGGTTCTGTCTGTGACTGTCACAAAGACAAGAACATCAAACACTAAGAGAAAAGACGAGACCAGCTCTAGCTACTTTGTCTTGTTGCTGTTATTCAATAATTATGCTGGCAATATGACAGAAATAAAGAGCAGAGCAGAGAATAATAAAAGAAAAGGTCTTTACATTTTCAAGCTGTGAACTAAATGCTTTCCCATTCTTTTTTTTTAGCACATAGTGACAAAAGGCTACCTCTTTCCTTTTCCTGAGGACAATGAAAGAACATCTTATTTCAATAAGGACACATAAAATAAGAGAAGGAATGCTATTTAATGTAGAAAAATATTTCAAAAAAAGGCAAAAAGTATTGCTATAAGTTCTGAATTCACTAAAAAAAAAAGAGAATTAGAGTCACAAATTCCAGGTAATCAGAATTTAGTTACTTACGAGTCTTTCATTGCTGAATGTACACAGTGGATGACAGTCCCAGCTCCCAATATAATTATTTTGTAAATATGTTTATTATGAACTGGGCAGAGTAGGGTTTTTCATGGCTGATGCAGAAGATGCAGAACTGTTCTCAGATGTTGAGAGAATGCTAGAGCTCAGTCTAATATTTCAGGTCATGCAAAGGTAGTTATGCGTGCCAAATCCCAACAGTATTGTATAATCTGAACTCTCAGATTAATCAAAAAATCTAACAGTTATCTAGCTTTATATTCTGGAAAAAGCCTTCCGAAACAGTTTTAAACAGCTATTAAAAGACAATTCAAACTGGTGTATAAGTAACTGATCTTAAACTTTAAGAAGGTGTGTCTCCAGAAGGTATTACCTTCAATCTTCTTCCAAAAAAACATTTATTCAACCAATTCCAGCTGTGCAATTCTATACATAGACATCAAATAATTTTGCATTAATAATCATACAATAACACTGTGTTCATTTGTCAAATATATTTTGCATGCTTTGTATACCACTTGTCAAGAATATTAGAGGTTTTTTTCAGTATTGGGCAGCCACCAGGATAAAAAAAATTTAGAAGAAATGACAGCTTCTTGGATAAACAAACTGTCCATCCTGGTGACCTTTATGGTGACACATTTCCTCTGATTTATATATGTACTTCATTTAGGCATCCACAGGTTGTCTCCAGACTTCATTACCTCAAGTAAAAACCAAAGTGTATAAGTAAACAGAAATCTTTACCCTAGTTATAATTGACCTTAAGATTATCTCAGAAGCGTGTACAATACCTGCCTCTGTCAGCCTTAAGTCATAACTTTTCCAGCAAAACCTTATTTGCACTCTATGCAATCTGTGGGCACAGGGATTTAGCCCATGGCCCAGTTTTGTATGTCCCAGTTATGTGGCATTGGCTCAGCTTTACCAAAAAATTGTTAGGCTGTGAGAAAGAATCGTAGAATGGTTTGGGTTGGAAGGGACCTCAAAGACCATCTAGTTCCAACCCCCCTGCCATGGACAGGGACACCCTCCACCAGACCAGGGTGCCCAAAGCCCCATCCAACCTGGTCTTGAACACTGCCAGGGAGGCGGTAGCCACAGCTTCTCTGGGCAACCTGTTCCACTGCCTCACCGCCCTCACAGTCCAGAATTTCTTCCTAATGTCCAATCTAAATCTCCCCTCTTTTAGTTTAAAGGATATAGGCTACCTTTCTGCATAAAGCTGCCTGTATGTTGTTCACTACTAAACTCAGCATCGTTTGAAAAACAACATGAGATTCCCAGATACAGTGTGGGCCTTTGTCAGCAACTGTTTTCAAGTGGAGTAGGAATGCATTGCTGGTGGTTTTGGTGTCATAACCTAATGTCTGAAAGCTGGAGGAAAGTGCTCAATTTTAATAACACAAAATCTTAATTTCTATGCTTATGTTTAAGAAATTAGCAAAAAAACCCACACCCCAAACTGTATTAAAGAGGCTGATACTTTGGTCAGATAAGAACATTTTTTATCATTGTTTTTTTAAATGCAGGAACAAAGCTCTTGAATTTTGAGACTGTTCTTCCTCCTGAAGAAATATGACAAATGAGCATCTTTTTTTTTTTTTTTCTGGCATAGTTTTATGAACAGCTATAATCACTAAACAGATATTATAAAGTCTGTTTCTTTGACATTTATCCATCCACAGTGACCAGACAGGACCAGAACACTGAGTACACAGCTCCTAGATCACCCTTGGCCTGTGTGTTCCTTATCTTCACCTTGGGCCCTGCAGGGTACCATTATTTTGGTACTTTCATTTCCATGCTAGGATCCTTCCTCATTTTAAGCACTGTCTGTTATTCTTTTTCAGAAAACAAATCTTGCAGCTGGACCCTCAGAACCATCACCAGTTTTCTCTTTTTCCAAGATTCCTGGGGACAAAAATACTAGTCCCCTAGTTTCAACTGTAAATTTCTAGTCTCTTGTCTTAAAGATAGACAGTCTTTGGAGTTAAACAGACACTAGACTAGGAAAAGTTGGGGGGTGGGGTGGGGCGATGGGGACAGTAAGGAATAAATCACTTTGTGATCTATAATGCATTTCTCCTCATTAGGTTCCTCAACATTCCTAAGTACCCTGAGCCATGGTGAGGTTGCCTTAGGTCAGAATCTACTCAGCGCAGTTTCTTCCCTCTTTAAGAGAAGAGAATGAAGTTTAATGACTCTCTAAATTCACTGCTACAAAGTCTCCCAAATCTTTTTTTAACACCAGACAGAATATCCAGCTCATCATCGACTTTTTTTTTTCTTTTCTATTGAGTATAAATTGAGGACAAGTGGTGTTTTTCACAAGCCACTTAGAAGGTGCAATCTACCGTTTTAAAACTGTTCCAGTCCTGCCTATTTCATAAGTATCTGTGTATTAGCAGCTGTTGATTTTTGAACGTTTTAAAATATAATTAGTATGAAGAATATGCTTATTTTGGTAGAGAAAAAAAAAAGGGAGGGGGGGAAAGGGAAAAAAAAAGCAGTATCTTTTATTGTGAGCCTCCAGGGCTTTGCTGGAAATCTAAGGCTTCTTTGATACAGTCAGATCAAAATCTTTACATCTCATGTACAGCAATGTTTAAAAAAAAAAAAAATTAAATGAGAGCCTGAGCTTTCCAGAAGCAGTGATCTAAAATTTATATCATGGATTATGTTATGTTCTGTTTGGATTTTTTTGTGAAGAATAGGGTAGACCAATCTGTCTAGGCTGAGAAATCATAAGCCAACTCAGTAAAAAAATTAGGGCAATAATTTTTTTGGTGAACAAATGTAAAAACAAAGGAAAAAAAACCAACCCTATTCTTGCTCAGAGAAAAAGTTCCTAGATGAAATTCATACACATGGTACTCAGTGTTCACATTTACAGAGTCAGCTTCATGTGGCCTCATCACTCTTCAACCACCTGAGTGGGAAAATACTTATCAGATACTGTAAGTGAGAAAGACAGGCAGAAGGACAATATAACAGTTTCCATGTGCATGGTGGGAAACATGGAAACATAATAATAGTTATGACAAATACTTTCTACTTGAGGCTAAAACAGATCAGAATTCATCATTATTGGGTTTTCCTCATGTGGCTGTGTTTCTTGGTAAACAAAATTTATTTACCATTGTTTCATACCCTTTCACTGAGATTATTTCTTCCAAATTGTGGTACCATACATAAGAAGCTCTTTTTGCATGCTTTAATTTATATCACTAACTCTATAAAGTATTCAGTCAGTGCTGCTCAATACATCAGATTTTTAGGTCTTTAGGAAGGAACCATCTGTTACAATAGCAAGAGCAATGTGTCAAGACCCAAAGTTGCAAGACACCTAACTCTAGTTACATGCTTATATTAACATTTAGGTGTCTGAAAAAGCCATTTTAAAAAAAACCAAAACAATAAAACTGAGTACCTACAATTCCCTTCTAAAGTGCAACCTGAATAAAGACCATTAACTACTCTCTGTGAAGAAGATATCCTTACACAGGAAAGTCTTCTTGAGTCATATCTCTTAAGTATGGAACTATTCCTGCCACACCATAAATAGAAGGGTGCAAAGCTGTATGTTATATGTTACAGTACACTAAAATCATAGAATCACAGAATCACAGAATATCCTGAGTTGGAAGGGACCCATAAGGATCATCGAGTCCAACTCCTGGCTCCACACAGGATCAGCCCAATCAGAGCAGATGACTGAGAACATTGTCCAGATGCTTCTTGAACTCAGCCAAGCTCGATGCGGTGACCACTTCCCTGGGGAGCCTGCTCCAGTGCCCCACCACCCTCTCGGTGAAGAACCTTTTCCTGACCTCCAACCTAACCCTCCCCTGTCGCAGCTTCGTGCCATTCCCTTGGGTTCTATCACTCGTCACCAAAGGGAGGAGATCCGCACCTGCCACTTCACTCCCCTTCGTGAGGAAGCTGTAGGCCACCATGAGGTCTCCCCTCAGTCTGCTCTTCTCCAGGCTGAACAAGCCAAGGGGCTTGTTCTCATATGTAAAACATACAACATACAGCCGAAAGTAGTCCTAACTCGTTTGTTTTGACTGAGCTGCATCCATGCAAGGTCAGAACTTGAACAATAACCAGCTGAAGTGTAAGAAGACACATTCATGAAAGAACATATAACAAAGAATGTATTTCCTGAAGTTAGCCATAAATAGTCCTTTCCAATTCTCCCACATTTTCTTGTATCTAAATTCACATCTGAGACACAATTAGTCCAGCACTGCAGACAGAGTACATCTGTCCTTAAGGATTCAGAAGACACTGGTCACATTGACTTTAGGTCATTTAAGACCAGCAGATGCATACACCCTGCTATATTCCACGAGCTTAGAATTACATATTCAGAATCTGAATCAATTAGGTATCCAGATACTGGTAAATAGGAGATTATGAGACCTATTCACTAGATTGTAATCATTGCCATTTAGTGAGGAAATTACTCAAATCCAGTTCACATTCAAAGTACTGGGAAAACTCTCACCAATGTAATACAAAACCAAATCGTGGCCTCATTAAATAACTTTTCATTTAAAAGCTGTGCAGCTAGCAAGCTGTCTGCTGTCACACTGCTCCTTCTGGGATATGTGGAAGGAGTTTGCATGCATCTGTTTTGCTCAAATTTACTTTCTTCCCTCTTCCATTTCCAGAGGAAGGATGCACTATGTTCTGAAAAAAACTCCTTTCAGTAGAACACAAGCATAACTGCTCCTGAAGCTTGGGATGCCTGAAGAGATGTGCGTGATAAAATACTTCCATACCCAAGACAGACTGTTATTGTCAATACCTTAAGGGCTGCACAGACCTTTCTCTACTCTTGCCCACCACACTGTGTATTCAATGTACATGTAAAAGGTAGCTCTCCTTTTCATCCCTTCAAGATTTTCTTAGGTCATAAAGACTAAAAGATTACCTGACAAGTTACATATCTTCTTTCACTAACCTTTATGTGTAACTTGGGTGCTCTGTGATGAACTCCCTCTACATTCAGTACTCCCCCTAATACCATTTTGAAGGTTCCTAATTTTATTCCATTTTTGATATGAAAGACCATATGAAAACTGACTTGATGCCACTCTGGTGTATTTATTGTTACACATCTTTTGGTGAGAAAGATCCAGCAACAAAATTTGATGAACATTTTTTAAGAGAATATGATATATTATAAGGTATATGGTTTATATAAGTTATAAAAGCAAATCCACAGATAGATAAGAGTGTTTTTAACCTTAACTAACTTTTTAACTCTGGTCATGTAATTTAAAGCATCATAGCAATTTAGCATGGAACATGTACTTTTAGAAATTGGTAATAGTACCATTGCAATTTTTTTTTTAAATTTCCATACAGTTTAAAGTTCAAACGGAGTTCAATAAAATAGATTTTAGCTTTGTCTATATTAATTTTCTTATTTCAGATTGGGTCTTAATTTTCAATAATAAAATTTTTTTTTGAGTACCTAAGACAGTGGTTGAACAGCTGTACAGAAAGTAAATGTGTGATGGGCCTCGAAAAATGATAAAACTGTTTTCAAGGTCCCTCCCTCAGCACATAATGTAGAAAAAATTAGACTGCTTTCACATGGACTGTGAAGAAATGCTTTATGAAGCAAATCACTAGTGTTTTATGAAGTGAAGTACTTTATGAAGGAGTTGAATTTGAAAGTGCTACATTCATAAATACACATTATTTCTCAGATGCAAGAAGATCCAAGAATTGCATAATATGTTAATGTGTATTGAGTGTAGAGAACTATTTAATGATGTAAATTTGGATCTTTTTAACTCATTGGGGAAGGTAACAATGTGAGAAATGAACATTGACATCATTCTGAGCATCACTTTCAGTAACTCAGAATAATCTCAGCCATTACGGTATTAACTTATCTTTACAATGGAAATTGCTCCAAAAATGTCAAGGAACATTAAAATATTTCTAAAACAATGTTACTATTCATAATGCTAACCTGACTATAGCAATACCTCTGCAATTGTTAATAAAATTGAACAATGTTATTAAAGGATAACAAAACAACCCTGAAAATGTATCATCTTTCTGCTGAATTAAAAAAAAAATAAAAAAGGGGAAAAAAATCTAGTATTTTAAGAATACATTAACATAAAAAATAATTTCCTTCTGTGACAAATCTGTCATGTTCCTAGCACGCTAGCAATTTTCAGAATGTGGACTTTCAGGGAATGAATGTCACAGAACCACAGGAATGTTCAAAGCAAAACCACAGCTTTGTCATAGAGACTAGGTAAATCAGATAGTCCCCTGGCAAAGTGCTGGTCATAAGATTGACCTTATCTAAATTAAACCGTGAAGAAGAAAGGTATCTTCAAAGGTATCTTGTGTAGTCTTGATTTGTGTTAAATATACCTGAATTTTAAGAAGCGGTATGTATACAGCTTGTGCATACGTTCTTTCAACGCCAGCCTCCCCACACGTGAACTGGCATCGCAGCACTGGCCCAGAGTGGACACAGGTGCAGGGTGGGTTAGATATATTTAAACCAAGTTCAGCACTATCCACAGCCAGTTGATATTTTTCACACAGAATATAGCAACCGTTAAGCAAAAAAGATGGATCAGCATTATTGAATATAGCAACCTTTAGGCAAATAAGATGGATCAGCATTATTTTCTTACTGACCCTACATTCAGAGTGATTCTCTTGAAGGACATAAGCCTGAGGGCCTTACATCTTCTGCAGTGTTGTGAGAGAGTGAGCAAAGCCATCTACAAATACCCACTTTGTATATGGCCCTGCACGCATATTGCGGAAATACACTCCATAGGTGACACGGTATGCTTAATGAACAGATAATTGCAGCTAGTCTAACTAAACAATTTCTGATCCAGTTCTAGAAATACTTTACCAATACAAATTTTGTCATGTTTCATACAGGACCAGGATTTTTCCTCCCAAACAACAGGCTGGCTACATTGACGCAACAGAGAATTTCTCTAAATGCTTTTAAAAACAGACTCAATTCACTGCTCCATTGTGCTTTGTTAGTAGCCCATTCAGACCAAAAGGCAGTGCTGCAGCAGAGACGTATCAGAGCTGCATGGGACTTAAATCAGAACTAACACTAGTTTCAGCAAAATTACTGCTCTTCTATAATAAGGTAACTAAATTTTAGAGTCACTGCTGCTAAAGACCTTTATTATTATGTGATAACTTCTGCAAATGAAATATATCTTAACTTCAGATGATCAGTCTAGGGGTTTTTATTTAAGTAATGCAGGTAAAAACAGGCTTCCTACTCATAGGGGACACAGTTACTTGTACTCGTGCATGAGGCAGAGTAAAGGATCCACAGCTGTCAAGCAATGACAGTTTGAATGAAAGATTTCAAAGAAATAGGAGTGTGGAAAAATGTCTCAGGGACACAGAAAAGTAGGAAGATGTTTAAGAAACAACTTCAAATTCATGCAAAATAAAAGCTTTTCCTGCCAAATGAGTGAAACTTGTCAAGCCTACTAGATCTCTTAATTAACTGGGAACATGAAAGAAGCTCCCTTTGAGGGATTCAAGCTTACAGGCATCATGGGTAGTTCCTTTTGCAGAGAATATAAAATGAACAATGCATTTATTAAGCCCATAAAGCAACTTGGATGAGCTGAAAATGTGTATGACTCATAAGAGGAGAAAATATTCCTAATGTGGAAACAATGTCTTTCAGAATGAGGGGAGGGAAGGGTTAAAAAGAGTTGGCAAAATTCACATTTTAGATATACTGGAGGGTGAAAAAGGACTCGGCTTTTGTCATATCCAAACCTGCCAAAATACCATTCTTTCAAAATTTGCAGGTCTATACTATCTTTAACAGATTTTGGTAAACATTTTAAATAGAAATCAGAAACTCAGGAAGCTTATTCATAACAAAATCAACCTAACAGATCTGCAGATTATTTGACTCTCTCCTAACAGTCCAATGCTGTCCCACATACCACTGAGTCGGAAAATGATTACAGTTTGTAATCTGTTGCAGTTTAAGGGGACTGTGGTGCAAAAATATATACAAACATAAAAGCACAGCTCCCTCACTAGGACATTTCCTTCTCCTGTGTTATCCTGTGTACCTGACAGAGGCTGTGGTCAAAAAAATTGTGTTTTTTTTTTTAAAAAAAAAGAAAAAAAGAAGTAAGAAAAAATTCCACTTGCCATAGCTTTGGCAACCCATTTGTGCCCTTGAAAAAAAAATCCCCAAATTCCAGAGTTCACATCTGCAGTATTTTCTGAAAGATGGACTTCTTTTAAACCATTGATCTGAACACCTAAACCGCTAATCCGATCAGAATTATTAAGCTTGAAAAATTCAATTCTCAGCGAGTGAAAGATTGAAAAGTAAATCATTCCTCAGATGAGATGTTTCTCCCTGTAGCAAATGCACAAGTAATCCTTAGTGCATTGCTGTTCCTTAGGTGAACAAATGACAATATCAATGTGAGCAAAGACTGCAAGAACAGACTCAGCCAAGAACAGAGGGTGCATGTTAACAACGGAGTCAATCAACCCAATCAATCAAGGATAGAGGGCATATGATAACAAGGTTTGTTTTGCTCTTTGTGAATCTTTCCTTCTTTTTTTTTAAAAAAATTCAGTTCAGTTCCCATACACACCAACTCTTAAATGTTAATTGAATATGTTTATTAAAGAAAATGTTGCTCTGAGTCCTCCAGTCACTAAAAAAAAATTTAAAAGGCTGATATTTTAAGGTAAAATATTCTTTTAAACTATGCTGTAGAGACCAATATTTCTCTTACAAGCAAAGGAATCGGACTATAAACAATTTCAGTGGGGCACTTTGGTGAACAGAAAATGTCTTTGTAGTGTCTGATGAATCCGTTCACTAATAGTCTCTTAGCTGAGCTAAGAAGATGCAAGCAATTGCTAGACATGAAAAAAAAAAAAAGTTTCACTCCCATCTTAACATTAAAGGCTTTTTGAGTGCACACATTTTATATTTGTGTGTTTCAAAGACCTAGGACTGAAATCTATTTTTCACTCATCCCTGAAGTAGAGCATGCTACGTCATTACAGGGCATTTAAAGTTGGAAATGTTGAAAACTTTATCACAGTTCTTTGTTTCCAAACTGAAGGAAAGAGCTTGGAGAGCATGTAAAGGCCAGACAAGAGCAACACACTTTGAATTAAGTTAAATAAAATGTTATAAGTAGCAAGCCAGAAAGGAAAGGACCCCAGCCCAGGAGGCCACACTAAATGTATAAGTAGCCCTTTAACTTCAGTGCACTTCTCAGTGCTCATGGATATTACATACAAATAAACTGCAACAGTATACTGTCAAATAAAAATCTATGCAGCAGCTAAGGCTTCTGAGAACGTCTACAATCCTTTTCACAACTTCTGTTGCTGACGGAAAGTGAGACAGCAATCGGCTTACAGAAAGAATTAAAACTTTCATTATCAGTAGGTTGGTTTGGTTTTGCATAAACCCTGCATCCAAATTTGGATCTGATCCACCAGCCAGGCAGGCTGGTAGGGTTAACTATCTCAGAGTTTTCCCTTCATTACAATGGTATTACTGCCTGTGGTTTACTAAGCCTTGCCTCTACTCTGTAGTAGGTATAGAATGAACAACACACATACATACCACACATCTCTGTGCTGGCTCACTCACTAACATTGCTTCTGATTCACCTATTTCTACACCAGAGGCCATCAAAGAGCAATTAAACACAGCAGCTTCTGACCTGAACTTGCTTTGAAGCCTGATGTCCTAGAACTGGAAAGTCCAGTAGGAAGTTCAATAAAATAAATACAAAATAATGTATACATAATGTGAATTATGTATACTTAGGGTACTTAGGCAAACATGAAATTTTCTCTGCATTTAATAAATGAACACAGTCACTTTCAAATGAACAAGTGAGGGAATCTCACTTCCCAAACTTAGAAGATTCATTAAATAAAATACGCATAAATTGCATGAGTAGATGAAGTCGTCATAGTAAGGAAAAAGTGCCTGATCTTCTAGTTTTGGGGGATTTGGGGAGTTCTGTGTATTTATGTATTATAATATTTTGATGTGGTATTTGTAGCTTTTACGTTACATTATCATTTATCAATCAAAAAACTGCTTTACTATTCTAATGATATGCCAAAAAGGGACCACATAAATCCCATTATTTATGTGAAGGGATGGCTGACATCATTCCCGGCTTAAGGTTCTCTCTCTCTGGTTTTTCTCAGGACCCCTGCTAAATTTCTTTGCTAAAGACAACTTGAGCCTGAGCAAAGTTTCATGGGAATTATCCAGTCTATTTCCCATCAGAAAATGTACCTTTAAAATGTCCCTTAGCTTCATAGTGTAGCAGCTCATGCAGGATAAAGTAACCCTTATCCTGCAGACAGATGACACACCAGCGACTCTATGTTGCTCCTGTTGCCCTGGGGATTGCTCTTGCGTACTGGGGATTCCTGGGTAACTTGGTAAGCTGGGCTTTCCGTGGCTCCATACTTCACACTGATTGCAACAGGTGAAGCAAGTCTTAACATCTTTGGCTTGAGATATGGTGCTACCTCCTGTATGGGCTACAGGAACAAAGACAGTTTCTGGTTTGACAGAAACTCCCAGTCCTTCAATATGGCTCACTTTTCTGTATGTTTTTCTTCCTTCCTTCCTGTGAGCACACCCAATGTAATTTGCATTTTTATTTAAATGGAAAAGGAAATTTTTGAGGATTTCTTTCTTAAAATAAGAACTACGTAATTGCTGCTCAGTGCTTAAAGGTCTGAAACTGAGGAATGGCATAGGAAATGATATATCACCAATATAAAGGAAATAGCAGAGAGATTTGGAAGAAGATTCAACAAATGTTCAAAGATATATGACCATATCCCACAAGGAAACTATGGACATAGTGAAGGACAAAGATGAATGAACAGAATTTGATTACACGGAAAAGCTCTTGTAACCTCATTAACTGAAAACATAAAGAGTTTTTCATTGCTGTCATACTTAAAAAAATACAACCTTGTCTTCCAACTTTCCCATTCACTTACATACTGCATTTAGAAAACAACAGGCAAAATAAGATTTGGCTAAGATTAAAAAAAAATATCTTGGCTAACAGCTTTTATCTATTTCAGTGACCAGGATATGAAATTCCTACCTACCACTTCAGGCATTTGAGAATAGTAAATATCAAAGTTTGGTAAATTTCTTCAGAATTATGTCGCTTCACAATTGCGTCTTTCCAAATTTGTGCTGGGAATTTAGGTCCCAAATGCCATGAAAGTGGTAACTCTGCACCACTCAGGAAAAAATAAAGAATGTCACAGTCTTGTTTCAGCAATAAAAATGCTCATTAGAAACTGCTTCTTGCTGGAATCAGTTTAACTTAAAGAAGAACATCTTCAAGTATGTGCCAACATCTTCTCTAGTAAGAGCCCTCCATTTCATAATGACAGAATTTAAACCTTTTAGGGGCTTATGCAGATTGAACCAAATCATTTAGTGCTTGTCCATTATTAAATCACATCATTAACAACTATTTTACTTACACAGATTTAAATCAAATAAACAAGATATACTGTATTTTGCAGGAGACATTTATAGGCCTTTCAAATCCCAAGAAATAAACCATCAGCAGGATTAGCAAATCTTTTGGTGTTCCAAAGTACAAACATATCAGCTTCAGTAATATGAAAGTATTTGATAGAGAAAAAAAAGAAGAATTAAAGTGTGATATCAAAGTACTGTATCACCCTGGGAGGTAGGAATGGAAATTATTAAATGAAAACAGAATAGCCCTTTTTGCATTCGTTTTTGCAATGCATGTGTCAGGAGGATTCTTGTTATTAAAAAAAAAAATAGACAAAAATCATTTGATGTGACAGGTGCATGAGCTTTTGTAGATCTGAAAGGATCTTTGCAGATTAAAGTTTTTGGAGAAAACACAGATAAAGAGTGGGAGCTTTCATTTATACACAGTAAAAAAATCCAATGTCTACAATACACAGAGGTAATGCATGAACTGGCAAGATAGTTATTGAAAAATTCGCTCTAAAATAGAAGTGCACTTAAGCACTTTTAAACAAGAAGATACAGACTTTTATAATGGTTTTAATAATGCACATCCATTAAAAATCTTCACAGATTCCTAGGCTGGGTCTGAACAAGGTTGGAAAATCATAGCTTAATGCTGACAAATTGTGATAATACCCTCCATGGAACCAAATATGGATTGACATAAGTGTGCATGACATAAGCAATGGGCCAAATGAACTTAACACAAGGGAGTTTGGTTGAACTTTTTATAATAACATATGTTCTTTCTGATTACTATTTTCTCAATGTCTGGGAAAAAAAAAAAAGGACCAGTTCTAACACTAAAGATATCTCAGCCATAAGACAGATTCTGGCCCAAGGTAAAGTAACTCATATGCAATAACTCTTCAACATGAAACTTTCCTAGGGATATAAGGACATGTGTAACCAATACGAATACACATATTTAGAAATTTAAAGGTTACAGAATAAATAATAAAACCAATCATGTTGATACTGTGCCATTTCTGGAGGGCAGACTCCTAGGAATAACCACCAGAGAAAAAAAATGACACAGAAGGTGACAGAATCATGAGAATTTCTTATAACATGCAAGGTTCATGACAACACCCGAAAAGTTAATGAGATTTGTCCACAGTTCTCAGCTGACCAAAGTTACTGTAAGATGGGCACAAGTTGTTTACAGTATTTATAGATGTTCAGAAGCAGATGATGACATAGACTACTGTATTACACAGTATAATGTCATTGATTTTCAGACAAAAATACTGTAATTTGCTATCTTGCCTGGAAAAAGTGCTTCAACTGGAGCTACTTCAGTCTCTTCCCGTAGCTAAATCTATTTACCATTCTTCCATACTTTCATAAGAACAGATAAGAAACACTGCAAAACAAGGTGGCCAAAAATTATGGTATCTGTTGATAGAAAATATTCTGTTTTGGTCTCTCACTGACTATGTTTAGGCAGGAATTTTATAATTTCTTACATGTTTAATTAAAATCATATGCAGGATATTCTGTTAACTTTCATGTTTGTCTAGTCACGATTCTACATATTTCTTTGTATAATTAATATATTATCCCAAGACTAAGTTTGAAGTATAACTATTCTTTTAAAACACTCACACCTCATAATGTCCTCGCAACCATTTTCTGTGCAGACAGTAGGGCTGACTTACACTGCCTAAGAGCTAGAGGTTAACAGTCCTTGAGATATTTGAAATAAAAGTTTTACTAGTTCTTTTTCTGTTGTTTTGTTTTTCTTTCACAGTACATTTTACATGAAAGAAAGCTGCTGCAAATAATAATTGAGAAGCAGAACTGTGACGAAAGACAGTGAACTGGGACCTTCTTTCTCTTCTCTTGATCCACAGATCTGCAGCTCAGTAGTGCGCTCTGCTCACTGAAACCCGAATGTATTATGTGAGAATAAACCCAGTGGCCTGCAACTCCTCTCCTTTCTCAATACTTTTAGTGCCAGACTGTTAATCTGTAACTTTCCGTAGCAACGGAGAGTGGGAAAATGTTTCTAGATCTGGCAGGAGAATACATTCAATTTTCCATGTTTTGACTGGTGTATTTTGGGAGATATAAGGTAGATTTCCTTCATGAAATAAGTGACTCTGAAATCACTTCAAATTGTGATGTTGAGACCTAGTAAAATGGGAATCCTAAAATGCTTTGTTCTACAAAATAAAACAAAGAGCAATTGTAAGAAAAAAAAATTCCTTCAGTTCTGATCCCCTTCTCCTGCCTTTTCAACTTTCAAACCTACCCATTCCTTCTCTCTTCATTTGCTCCTTAAATTCCAAATTAATAATAGCTCCCTCTTCTGTCAAAATCCAGGTCATGGGGGGGATGAATCAACTATACAGTCTCTTGTCATGTAATTTCTGTTAGGAATTAGGAGGCAAACACGTAACACATAGCAAGAATTTGAAAACATACAGGGAAAACAGGTAAGACTATGGATAAGCAGTGGTAGGTAATATAAAGATGCTGCTCAATCAGTTTGAAGACTGCTAGCAAAATCTCTTCTGTTCTTCCATCTCCAGACTACTTTATCATGGTATTCTTTTCCCTCATATTTTACGTATTTATTTTTTATAGTCATATTATTACTCCTTTCTTTCTAGCTCCATGGACCTCCTGAGTTTTGTTAGAGATAGCTTGGAGAAAACTGTCAAGCCAAACCATGGCTTACCATTCTGCCAGTAACGGGCACAGCACGCCGTACCAAATCAACCAGTGTTTTTTATTCCTTTCCACTTTCCCAGACTGTTCTGCGGCTTTGGTTTGACAGAACACAATGAGCAGACCTAGTGAACACCAGTCTGGGAAAGGTAATTTGAGACAATTACCCTTAGATATATCTTCCTCCTTTACTTATTAATTTTTCATCCATTTTATTAATTGTGTTTGGTAGCCTATAATTATGCATGTATTTAGATTACCATCATCTTTTATACTGTTACTTATCTGTCTTAAGTGAAATCTCCCATAGTTACATTTTTGTTACAGCTTAATCTAATTAATCCTTCTCAAAAATCTGATTTTGAATGATGTTAGTATACAGTTTCCACCTGTTATCACATTTTCTCTTCCATGTTAAATACAAGGTCTTTATCAGGAACTAGCTATTGTACGTCATCATTGTGAGAAAGGTGATTTTTACCACAATAGCATATAGGTTATACAATAAAATTGACATTAGGCAGCTTTACAAAAAAAAACGTTCTGTTGTGTAAAGACTACCTGTTATATATTGATCTGTTTAAGGGAGGTTTAACATATTCAGTGGAAATAAGGGTGGAAGTTACATTATATATGTCCCCATAGTTCATATCCCCACAACCATTTTGATATGAGAAAAGCACTACAAATTTGATGGATGAAAACATTCAGGTTCCATTCCTCAGTGTAACTGGAATTGAAACTTACTGTACGTAAGTCCTGGTAACTGTCACTGATCACAGCCTTCAGTTATCTTCTCTGGGATATCACTCCTGGTAAGCTTTGAAATCAGCCTGGTTGTTCCTAGATCTTTCATTAAGGTTTAAGTTAGGCATGTTGTATATTTTTAGGAACTACCCCTCAAAAATATAATTCTTTCTTAGCTTTTTTCAGAGAAATCTTCTTGTCCAAAGTTGGAGCAGCTTTACTCCTCCATCCCAAATTTAACTACAAACTAACTAGAAAGCCATACCTCCTTTCTGCTTCCCTGCCTCCTCTTATGAAGACTAATGAACAAGATGGGGTGCTTTGGTTTTTCTTGCAAGATAAGAAATTGTCTAATATTAAACAAAGATATCAGGTTTTAAGTTGTAATTAATATTTTGCATGAATAATACCTTAGAGTACAGTCTAACTATATTAATCATCTAACTTCTGTATTGCTATCAGCAGAAAGAAGAAAAGTATTTGTTAGAGAGAAATACATCATGCTGGATCCAACAGCCCAGGAGGAGTAAGGCTGCTGCTGCTTCATATCCCCAAGTCCACCAGCATCTGTGTTGAAGATGTGTTCCCTGGAGGCATACACACAAAAGCACACATATACACTACGTATATATATATGTAGACATGGGTGTCCACACAGATGACAAAGAGAAAATCGGAGTACCCACACGGATGTAGACATCACTGGTCTCATTCTGCTCTTCTTTGTGGCTAGACAGGATGGAGGTCCACTAATGAGAATCTATATTTATATCTAAACTATGCATGAAGCAACCCCTTTAGTCCAAAATATGACTGAACAGCTGGTCCCCATGACTCATGGGGGTGGTTTTCACATCTGGATGCTGGAGCTGATGTCTCTTTTGGGACAGCTCTGGAAGGTGCATAGACAATGTGGTCATTCCTCAGGAGTCCTTCATTTGGGTTCCCTCTGCCATCGTGTACCCCTGTGCTTTTCTGGGCTGCTACACATGGGCTGGCATTGCTGGGTCGATGCCCCCTGTGATGTGCCTGGGAGTAGCCCAGCAGGGGATTATTTGGGCTTCCCCTCCTGTTATTGTCTGTCTGCTCCTCTGTGGGTGTGCAGATAAGCTTTATCACATAATCCAACAGTGCTGAAATGGACCACATCCAGGTGAAAAGCTCTGCCAAAATCCTGCTTTTTAATGTTTTTCTACCTCTTGTGCTAACTAAAACTATAAACTTCTCTTACATGTCCATTATGTTTTGTGGCTAGTGCTATATCATTGATTTCAGTCCTTTATTTAATTGTAACATATCTGGATTGACTTTTACCGCAAAAGCCACCCAGTGCTTTGCAGTTTTGTTCTGTATCCAAAATTCTTGACTTCATTCTGTCAGGTACTCCAATTTCCTTCTGACCATGTTTTATCATGACTTGCTAGGGAGGGGTTGGGAAGCTTCCCTTCAGCAATGAAGATTTCCCTAAAGCTGGTCATTAATGCTTCAGTAAACATCCAGACCAGAGCATCAAATAAGGGGAGCAGTTGCTGACCCCCTGCGTGCTGCCAGCTGGAGCAGTCAGAGAAGCTTAGTCAACGCAGGGGATATCAGAAAGCAACGACAGTGAACATGTAGCAGGATCTTGGAGGAAGATTCATGCATTAACTAATATTCCTTTACAGCTTTAGGAAAGATCTTTTTGCACGTCAGATGTGATTGAGATCCAATATTGTTAGTAAATTCAGAGATATGACGGAGTAGTAATGAGAATTAAGCCCTTCAGGTTCATTAGATACTGACAAAGCCCACTGAATCACACAAATAATCTTCAATAGTTGAAATTTCTAATAACACAAGATAGCAAACAAGTCCCATGTAATTTTTCAAAGTGCTGAAAGGTATTAATTAACCAATTCTCATATTTGTCTGGAAGAGGAAACTTAACATATAAAGTTAGGTTATCTCAGACAATATCATACAAGGTACATAAGTGATTATGTTGTAACTAAGGCAGAGACCAACTTTTGCAAATTTATGTCTAATCCACTTCCTTTCTTAAGGTAAAACACTATTTCATGTAATGAATTCCAAATGCTTTGCTGATGAATTGACTGTTTCTAGGGAACCTCAAATTTTGCCATCCACTGATACGCAGGGCAGAAGCATGGAAACATACACAGAGTTTGTATACTCAATGAAATTAGAGAGTTGTGAGGTAAGTAAAAAAATAAACATATGGAATCCATCAACCAGTGACTAGCTGTCTCAGATCTCTCGTTTCTTAAATTTCTTTCCTTTGAAAGCATATTTCAATTTTGAGAAGTAAACACAGTACTATTACTTGTATCTTCAGTAAATGCCAGTCAGAATACTTTCAGCTCCCACCTTCATGTCCAGTGCAGATTGGTGTTCTTTTATTCTGTGCTTAAAATTTCTTTAAGAACAAAATCTTGTTCTCTGTGTCTACAGTCCTTCTTTCACGGAGTAAAATTTCTTTGTCTCCCTATTTAGGAAATCCTTTCTAAAACTGGTAAAGATTTCATACTGATATAAATGTTAAGTGCCCAGGGGTAGAAATATGCCACAGGAAGGGATTATTTATTTAGACAAACTCTGGATATATTTACATTAGCTGTATGGTCTGTACATTGTAGCCCAACTCATACGGTTGTGTAGAACAAAGCAGCTGGTGCACACATCTACTTCAGATGCATGTCAAAGGATTTTGTTCTAGAGTGACTCTAGTTTGGTGTCAAATTAGACTAGGCTTAATAGCTGGAGTGCACTAAGTGTGCATCTTCTGGTTTAGTCACCTCTTAAAGGAATACACCACGTGCAGCAGAGAAGCACAGCAAGCAGGGGCAGTTGGTAAATTGGCTTCAAAAGCAAGCTCCTGATCTGACCTAAAATGTTAATATAAACATATCCTGTGGCATATAAGAACCAACTTTGAGAAAAAAATCCCACCAAACTGTCAGTATTAGAACACACACACTGTGATCTGCAGAGAAAGAATGAGTATAGGATGGTCTGTACTTTCAGCATTTAACTAGGCCTAAAAATTTACCAAAGTCAGCATTTCATGGAAATTTTTTTTGTTTTCTTCTCTTTGTTTATGTCTGTCTTCCATGGTCCTTACCCAACTCCCTCTGATAAATGTATAAGAAATGAGGTGGTGATCTCTGCATCTTATCCCAAAACCAAAATTACTAGGAGAAGTTTAATGATTCAGTGAAAAGTCTTAATATGGGTTTCAGATGGGGTGTTTTGTAATGATTTAAATCATGATTACTGTCTACAGAAAACAGGAAAAAAGGAAAACTGGTCTAAAGATGACTTTAGAAGTAATGAGATTGCTCTGCAATGACTGTACAGATATTTTATGTGGATGATTTAAAATATGCTATTAAAAGGTTAAATTATGTATAACTCATATAATATGCCAAAGGCTCCAGTTTCCTAAATAGGGCAGCTCTGTCTTCTGTGAGTATAGGCAAATCTTGGGGCAATAGATGTTCCTTTCCAAGCTGTCTTATTTAAATCACGAAGTATCTAAAAAAGTACCTCCCAAGGGCCTATTTTTCAAAACTAATTTTGGAAAATGTTCTGTTTCGAGGCACAGTTGCCTCTAGCTAAATGCTTGTTGACTGGAATACCTCAGCTAGAACTGCATAGTTAAGACACAGCTTTTCAGCTGGCTGGATTGTGTCTTGTAATTGCTCTACTTGCATTATCTGAATTCATGTATGCATAATGTGAAACAGTTCTAGTTCTTTTGTGATGTCCCTGCTTTCCAACACAGGCTTCAAAAAGCCAGGAGCAATTTTACTCATCACATGCTGTCCTTCTGCTGTCAAGTGCAAAATCAGCAGAGGCAATAGTAATGGTCGGGGCTGGTGTTTGTGAAAAGCAATGTCTGCCCTGTTAGTACCATTGTCATACTGCCTAGTTGTGCCCTTCTGTACCTCTTCGTTAGAATCAGAGCTTTCTCTATCATTATACATGCTTTAGGACATGTGATATTTTCTTTAAGAAAGGTACTTCATGCTGTCTAAAACACTGACTTCTAGACAAACACCCCCCACACACACTTTTAGGATAAGAGTCGTTCTCGGAATTAGAAGTGTAAAAGGGTTGTCTTAGTTCTGAAATTTGGGCTGAATTTTTTTCCTTTAAAGACTTACAGTCTATATATGTTCAGTCTATACATCTGTTCTCCTTGCTTCTCTTGAGGTAGACTCCCAGAGACGCAACCTCCCATGGTGGAGACTTCATGAGTATTTGAAATAATGCTATCTGACACTGTAGTCTGGTCTTTGAAAATAACACTTACAAAGTAAGTTGCAATCCTTACTTCAACATAACTTCTCTTGAAGTAGAATTAGGCACATTTATAAATCTACAAGGCTATTTCCTAAATAATATATCCTACAGAACACACAAAGTCTAACTGATAAACTGATGCATACATTCCTGTACAGACAGCTCAGCCTAGAGCAAGTGCAGTATTTGCAAATAGCTGAATCTCTATCAGATTTTCACAGATTTGCCTGCGTTACCTGGTTGGTCCCATCTTAAGCTAAAAGACAGTTTGAGCACCCTGAGTGATATGAATGTTGACTTTGACTCCCACCCCACAGGCTCAGGAAGCTCCATCTCTTTTAGCTCACAACTGTTTCCTTTAGAAATAATTTCCATTTAAAGATGTGGATCTTCCGCTACTGCCATTCCCTCATCTGGACAAAGATGTTATCACTTCTTGCTTGCTAAGAAAGCCTTCTCTCTCATCTTTCTTCCCACCCAATGATCTTTCTCCTAGCTTCTGTAGTCCAAAGGTTCTAACTCTCATGTTTTTGCTAGCACTTAGGGGTGCTCAGCTGTTACTTCACATGTTTTTCATCCCATTTCTCATTTCCTTAATTCACACACAAGTCTTAAAGACAACACTTAATTTTGAGTCCATACCAGATTTACTTCAGCTCTTCATTCATATTTGAAATACTGTATGCCTTCTTTTTCCTTTTCCATAGTCGGACAGCAGTTAATATTTTACATATCTTACATGGCAACATGATTTGACATCTCTATCAGATGTAAGGACTGCATGTTTTTTTAAAACAGATGCTATTGCCTAAGTAGGTACTATGACTTTGGTGGCACTCTGGGCCCGGTTCAAAACTAATTAGGACCCTCTCTGTTGTTTAACTTAAGTGAAGTGTCAAGGACAAAAACATAAAACATAAATATATATTTTTCAAATAAACAAATACATTAACATGTCCAATGTCAAGAAAGGGTATTGGTAGGACAGACAACAATGGGCCTAAGACATGCCAAAGAAGAATGTCTTAGATGCTGGACCTCAGTAGCAGTAATGGTTTTGAAGCACCAATAGTAAAAATTGCCTAGGGAAATGTTCCTGTCTCCATCTCTGGAGGTCTTTACAAAAAGATTAGAAAAGCACATCAGGAATGACACAGCTATGAAGAATAGCTCTGGGGCAGGAGGATGGACTTGAAATTTTCTTATGACCCCATATAACTGTGAAAGCAAATGGATTTTTAACTCCTTCCTGCCTGGTTCAAGGAAATTGTAGCAGGCTACACATGGGAATATTCCATCAATAAGAGTTTACAACATCACAGAGCATTACACTTTATGCTGACGGAGCTAAAAGGCTGAGATATGTGGAGAAGAAGCAGGTAAAGAGTTTTCATGGCACCTACTCTGGTATTCTAATCTGGCCAGTCTTGCCTACATTTATAACTATGAATATTATGACTGAAGCATCTCCACATGAGGAAAGACTGAGAGAGCTGGAACTGTTCAGCCTGGAGCAAAGCAGGCTCAGGGGGATCTTAGCAATGTGTACAAATATGTGATGGTTGCGACTGAAGAAGGGGGAGCCAGACTCTTCTCAGTTATGCCTAGTGATGGGACAAGAGGTAATGGGCACAGATTTAAAAAACAACAAATAAAACAAAACAAAAAAACAAACCAAACCAAACCGAAAAAAACAAAAAAACAAAAAAAACACCACCCCAAACAAACACAGGAAATTCCATTTGAACATAAACCCCCTACTTTTTTACTGTGAAGGTAATCAAACACTGGAACAGGTTGCCTAGAGAGGTTGTGGAATCTCCATTCTTGGTGATATTCAGAAACCCAGTTGCATTTCCCAAAAACCTAGGGAAACCCAAGAGTCCTGGGCAACCTGCTCTAAATGACCTGATTTAAGCACGAGATGAATTCCAGAGCTGCCCTCCAAGCTAAGCTATTCTGTGATTCATTAGTAGTCATTCTTGGTAACAATCTCCTGGACAGAGCTGGCAGTGCATGTTTGCTTATGAGAGAGACACAGTGTCCACAGGAGGGCAACATAGATGGTGAAGGGTCTAGAGGGGAAGATATATGAAGAGAGACTGAAGTCCCTTGATTTGTTCAGTCTAGAGAAGAGAAGGCTGAGGGGTGACCTCATCGAGGCCTACGGAATCCTCACAAGGGGGAGCGAAGGGGCAGGTGCTAATCTCCTCTTACTGGTGACCAGCAACAGAACCCGCAGGAATGGCATGAAGCTGCATCAAGGGAGGTTTAGATTAGACATCAGGAAAAGGTTCTTCACGGAGGGAGTGGTGGAACACTGGAACAGGCTTCCCAGGGAGGTGGTCAGAGCACTGAGCTTAACAGTCCAAGAAGCATCTGGACGATACTCTCAGTCATCTGCTCTGACTGGGCTGGTCCTGTGTGGAGCCAGGAGTTGGACTTGATGATCCTTATGGGTCCCTTCCAATTTGCAATATTCTATGATTCAATAAGATGACCAGGAAAGTGACTTTATGTCCAGAGCAATGCTGTCAGGCACTCAGCCTGTCAGGCCTGCAGTGCTTTTAGCCTCCTCTGTTCAGAGCCCCAAAGCAGCAGTTTATAAATGATATCACTCCAGGATACCCAAGCAAGAACATCTGCTTAGATTAAGCTTCAGTCATCCTAGTGCCCAGGAACAGCCTTCTTCATAGTTCACTCCATGACTTCGGATGTATTTGCAGGACTGTGTTTAGACAAAGCAAAGCAAAGGCTTAGTGACATTTCATCTACACTAACTATTGACACTCTGTAAATGGCACCGTAAAGTAGGAAGATGGATGTTACAGTAAAGAGGGAAGAGTTATAGGAATTGGGCTTAAAAATAATTAAACTCTAATTTCAGTGCTTTCCATGGAAGACTACATATACAGCAGGAAAAAGAATTGATCTCCAGACACATGCAGATTAACATCTGAGCAATACTTTGTGGGATCTCTGCTCAAAATTCTGAATGTTAATTTGAAATACAGTGTTCTGCAGGTACAGTTATAAAGGGCAGTGTCTTAACGAGTAGTAACAAGGCTGAATCGTTCAACTGTTTTGTTCTGCACCACAGGAACACGCAGAGAACTTCCAAGAGTAGTCACGCTGCAGGTGGCTTGTTTCGATTTAAAGTTAATTCTAGATAATAAGACCCCAAACAGTGTGACTTTTTCCTCAGGAGAGCTCCCCCAAGGTGTCACTGCTGATTGGAGGAGGAAAAAAATATGGCTATAAAAATGAACATAATGCAAGCATCTTTGATTTCTACAGCACAGTATTTGGACCAGTGTTTTCTCTTGCATCTGACTGTCAAATAAACTTTACTCAGATGTTCAATGCAGTAGCCTCATGTGGTTCATAACCCCACGCATTACGATAGAAAAGAGTGTATTTTCACCCAGATTTCTTAATGCCCTGAAAATAGACACTATTTCTATGCTTCATCTGCATAGATGTACAAGTTCACATTATATCCATCAAGCTGTAAACACCTTGGTATACCCCAATGAAAGCCGAATAATTTTGTTAAGTAGGAACAGAAATTTGCATACAAGTCAGACATGCTCCCCTGAAGTTTAAAAGCCACCAAACTGTTCCTGTCTACTCACAAACAACTCTGCATCGTGTTATGTAGCTGTGACAAGCCTCTGAGCTGGCTGTAACTGTCTGGTGGATTTCTCATTACAAGTCCTCCAAAGAAAAGGCTTTTAAGCTCAAAAGCCAAGTCTTATTAGAATATGAAATGAGAGGAAAATTAAATTGGGGGAAAAAAAAAAAGGGCAGCAAGACTGGAGACAACAGAAATAAATAAAATTTATAACCATCTCTCTTGCACACTGGAGCAAGAGAGCTTTCTCGCAGATTTGTGTCTTGCCCACTCAGCAGCTGGGTTGGAGAAATATCTGCGGTGCCTTCCACTTCCCAGTAAGTTTCCCTGCACTGAGGCTGTCACTCTCCCTGCTACCACATTTTGGGGATTACAGGTTTCCCCTATACTCAGCATCAGACCCATTCCCTCTCTTACTCAGAGGAGCATGACCAACACACCCAGTCCCTGCACACAGAGGTTACAGAGCTCCTCCCTCTTCCCTAACCCACAGCTTTGCACCACAAACTCTGAACTCCCAGTGTTATGCCGGCAATTTCACTGACCCCATGGCAGATGCGAGGGTCTGAAGGAAACCTGGACCTCACAAGAAATGTGACTATTCCCTCCCCTTTTGACTTTGAAATTTGCTCTTTGAGGTAACTGCAAAAGCTACCAAATAAAAGCAGTATTTGATTCCAAATGGATTAGCTACATCTGCTATTTGAATTTGGTGTTGTCTAGCAGAAAATAATAATAATAATAATAAAAAAGAACACAGTTGTATTAATAGCCATTTAAGATGTCAATAGGCACATACAGTTATTTATGTGACTGAACTACTTTTGTTTGAAAACTTAATTTAGACAACAGAATTTCTCCAAAGTGAAAAGTGTTGTCTCCTGCAGATTCCTAACTTTTATTTCAGGGAAAACAGCTTGGCATGTAAAATCTTTTTACTTTATAAGCAGGGGTAGAAAAGCAGCTAAGAACAAAGCAGTCAGAAAACAAAAGCAGAAAAATTACTGTTCACATTAACGTACTTATTAATTAATATTTTTCTGAAAAAAAAAGTTGATCACAGCAGTTACCATTGCTTCAACAAGCAAGACACTGGAAAATATTGGCTAGCTAATCCTTGGTCATAAGCTTTTTACAAATATTTTAATGTAAATTAAGATTACTGTAGAAGTAGCATAGTCAGATTGATCGTGTCTCTGTAGGTACATCCTTACAAACACCTGCAACACCAAACGCGTCTGTTCAGTGTCCCAGGATTTCACATGAAGTGTATTTCAGGCATCTAAATCTAAATACTTGCTTTAGGAACTGTAACATCAGGAATGCTAAATATCTTGCTTATTAAATCAAGAATTTATGGATTGTTTGCCAAGAGTAGATATTTAACCTGAAAAGTATAGCTTAAGTTTCAAATAATAAGGTTTATTAGGCTGAAAACTAGAGTTTAAACTCAACATTTATAAGTTTTGAGAAACATTAGAAGTTAAATAGGTTAGAGAATTTAAAATTTTGCTGCATTTTCCAAGTCTGCGTAGGAGAAAATTTGATTGCCTTGTAAAATTATGCTTTTCGTCTCAAAAGTAAAATGTTAAATATTATTTGGGAAGCAACTTTCCTGTTTCTCACTTTCTACCAATATTTAAGAAAAATACATATGCAACTGAAAGAAGAGAAGAATATAAAGGAAAATCTTAGCATACCTTAACTAAAGCAGCATCTGAACTGTAAATGTACCTATTTTCAGTTCCTTACACGTACATCATATTGTGTCAGTTAACAATACAGATTACTAGTAGGCTGTGCCTGCAAAGCCCAAAACCATTATCTGCCAAAACCTGCCTTTGAAATTTATGTTCAAATATTTTCTGTTCTACAGAGCAGTTTTATTTCAAAGAAATCTCCACACTTTTCTGTGTTACACACACCTCGGTTGCTTAGATCGAGCACATATTAAATCTGTCATTTCTCCAAAGGAGGTGGTAAAAAGGTGATTCATACGTATAAGAGGCAAGCAGAGATGGAAATTTTTTTTAATGCAGCTTCCAGAAGTTTCTTTGGATGATGATTCCCTAGATGGTTTTCATTATCTCCTTCATGAAACATTAACCCCCCTTTCCAAGATGAAACAGAAAGTGATAAAAATTCACTTACTTCAGAAAAATAAATCCAGTGCAAGGCCAGCTACTTTCCTAGTGACCAAATGGTACTTGCTTTAAATGGGAGCTTTGTATCAGCATTTTATTGCACCTGCCACTTTATACTATGCCCCTCAGGACAATAGTTGAGCCCCTAGCACCGCGCTTGTTGTGACCCATGTGTTTTCAATCCTTCCAAGCTGCCGCTTTGTCCATACTAGACAAAGGAAACATTTTTCAAGCACAGGGTGCCCTTGACAATCACTTACGACCTTTTTAAAAAATTTTTGTATTCTACTCATATAAAAGAATTAAAAACATGGCCAATTCCATTAGTTTTCAATGCCTGCCATAATGGCCACAGGTTATAGTTCCATAAGCTTTACTTTTAGAAGGATTTATATGAGGATTTTAACATACTTCCAGAAGATAGGATGTTCCAAATTGCTCAAATTCAGTGAGAGGATGAACCAGAAACAATTCCCTCCAACCTTCCCTCAGCATGAACCTTGTGCAACAATATATGGAACACATGAATGACGTGGAAATAGCGTATGCATTTACCTGTCTTATCTTCTGGTGCTGTGAGATGGAAGAATTTCTATTCACAAGGCCAGGTTAGGTTCTGGTTGAAATTGTTCATCTGTGGACAGGTCGAGGGAGGTAACTCTCCCCCTCTGCTCTTGTGAGATACCACCTGGAGTGCTGCGTCCAGCTCTGGGGCCCCCAGTACAGAAAAAACATGAACATATTGGAGCGAGTCCCGAGGAGGACCACGAAGACGATCAGAGGGCTGGAGCACCTCTCCTATGAGGACAGGCTGAGACAGTTGGGCTTGTTCAGCCTGGAGAAGAAAAGACTCCAGGGAAACCTAATTGCAGCCTTCCAGTACCTAAAAGGGGCCTACAGGAAAGCTGGAGAGGGGCTGTTTACCAGGGAGTGCAGTGATAGGACCGGGGTAATAGCTTTAAGCTGAAGATTTAGATTAGATGTTAGGAAGAAATTCTTTCCTGTGAGGGTGGTGAGGTGCTGGAACAGGTTGCCCAGAGAAGCTGTGCCTGCCCCCTCCCTGGCAGTGTTCAAGGCCAGGTTGGATGGGCCTTTGGGCAACCTGGTCTAGCGGAGGGTGTCCCTGCCCATGGCAGGGGCGTTGGAACTAGATGGTCTTCAAGGTCCTTTCCAACCCAAACCATTTTATGATGCTATGATTAACATACATGGCAGGCTTCAGGAAACAGAAAGCAGATCCAAACATGCTACCTAAACATCAAAAGAAAAGAGTTATTAGGTAAGTATTACAGACTTCCTGATCCCTAGCCAGTAAATGTGAGAAGGGAGCGCAGTGTGTTCTTAACAAATAGATAATACATTTTGCAATTGTTTCATTACAATCATGAATTGATTTAGGTTGGAAGTGATCTCTGGAATTGATATGGTCCAACTCCACCAGTCAGAACAGGACCAGCTTGTATCTGGTTGCTGAGGTTTTGAATATATCTAAGAATAAAAATTAATATATGAATTCACTATTTTGCATGTTCTTTATACTTTGACCTTCATTCTTTTTGTCCTAACTCCCACTTTTCTCCTCCTCCTTGGGTCTTTTTTCTTTACGTCTTTTTCCTGCAATCATAAATCAAATTACACCACTGATCCTAGTGTTCCTCTCACAATCGCTCTCCCACATTGCTTCTATCACCGAGCTTCATCTGTTTTGACATTTTCTTTTCCTAATGTGTAAACATTGTGGAGTTTTGCTGCTTCTTATGACAGGGAGTATATGCTTTACCTGTATGAAGCTTATTTATAGCTACTTACTCTATTGCAAGTTTTCCCCATTTGCCTTGTCCAGGTTATTGTGCCCTGAGTTTTGTTGAAAAGTCTAGAGAAAGGAGGAGATTACACATCGAACTGAGCAATTATCATGCAGAAAGACCTTCTGGAGTACAGACTGACACAGGCAGAAAAACTGCAGCAGGAATGAAGACTGGGAGAGCTCTTGAAAAAAGTGCCAAAAAGCAAAACCTCATGTCACATCACATCCTCTCTCGTTTCCAACAAACTGCCACCTCCAGCTCTCTCTGTCAGGTGGACAATCCTGTCCTCTTTGAGGAATCTCTGAGCTTGTGTTTCTTTGCTTGTTTGTCCCCCACTCTCACAGCTCCCATCTCTTTTTAAGTCTCATAAGCGTTGTTGCACATTGTGAAAGATCTGTTCCTCCTTCACATCAAATCTGTTAGCACCACTTAAGCAGCTTTGCTGTCACTTTTATTCTCTATCCTACTGGGCAAATGGATGTAGCCTTTGTTTTGCAGAGAAAAAACAGTGAATACTCCCCAGATTTTCAGTTTATGACTTATTTATAAAAGACAAAGTTCTGGAAAATGCTTAAAAAGATGAATACTTTTTTTAGTCCAAATACTGAAAGGGACAACAGTAGTCTGTGAGGTCCCAGATTTTCAGTCCAACTTTGACAGGTTGGTTTCTGCTGTAAGGCAGAGGTAAGGTTGCAGCCTGCAACAGCAATCAACTATGCATGGAGAGAAGCAGCATAAAGGAACGGGAAGAAAGAAAAACTGGGTTCAGAGAATCTCTTCTGATTATCAAGTCCACTCTGGGGCAGCAGCATTTCTGGCAGACTTTTGTGTAAACTGCTGTTAGAGACCTTGAGTGACAGAAGCTCTGCAGCCTCCCAGGGGAATGGTTCTCTGTGCTTCACTGTCCATCCTTTAGAGGAACCCACCCAGCCCAGTGCCTAACCTGCATCCCCCAGCGCGGCCAAAGCTCGTGGTTTCTTACCCGATAGTTAGGAAAAGGAGGCTGATCTTTACCTCTTTGCAGCGGCCTTTCTGTAGTTTGACCCTCTTTCAGTCATCTCTTTTTTTGTGTCAAAAATGCCCCAGTCTGAACAATGAAAGGTCCTAAGTGATGCCAGGTAGAATTAAGGGATGACTTTGTTTTTTGTTGAGACTTTATTCACACGCAAACTCCCCCACACACACACTTTCTTCTCACTGTTTTTCTTTTCTTGAACACATACTTGCATAAGTATTCATAATTATAGACAAAATTCTATTTTTATTTATAATAGTAATTTTCAAATATGTTTATTAGATTAATACTTGAAAGATGGTTTCAAGTTTGTCTCTCAGAGAACTAAACTTGCATGGCCTGTATCAAGAATAGTGTGGCCAGCAGGAGCAGGGAGGTGATCGTCCCCCTGTACTCAGCCCTGGTGAGGCCGCACCTCGAGTACTGTGTCCAGTTTTGGGCNNNNTGCAGATAACTAGCGACAGGACTAGGGGGAACGGCTGCAAGTTGCACCAGGGGAGGTTTAGGTTGGAGATGAGGAGAAATTTCTTCTCGGAAAGAGTCGGGCACTGGAACGGGTTGCCCAGGGAGGTGGTGCAGTCACTGTCCCTGTGGGTGTTTAAGGAAAGGTTGGGTGTGGTACTTAGGGACATGGTTTAGTGGTTAATAGGTGTTGGGGGGACGGTTGAACTGGATGATCCTTGAGGTCTCTTCCAACCGTAATGATTCTATGATTCTATGTTCTTCCTTACCATCATAAAAGAGAGGTTGTTTATAGCTAAGTAGCATAATCAGATGTAGGAGTCAATACACTAAGATTCATTCAAGCTCAGTCTTTTTCCTCGGAAATATTGATCTACTACATTATTTAAGTTTATTTGCCTAAGGTAAACCAAAAGAATCAAAGTATAAGTGGGAACGGAGTCACAGCTGGATTTAAGTTGTTTAGGGAAAAGGTTGTCCCTTGTAACATTTGAAAAAAGCCTCTAACATGAGAGAAATCTCTTTCTTCAGATCTCACAGCAAGAAAAAGAAAAATCTACCACAGGGAGAATGCTGCATTACTCCTTTGAAGATTGGAGATTGCTTGGAATTGCTCATCGTCCTGAGGAACCTGAAGCCCAGAGACTAAGTAAGTAGTTTGTGAATCCTGTGAAGTTTAATACTTTTGACTTCAGACAAGAGGTTTCATTCTAAGAAATACGGTTCTGCAAATCCTTTTGATATCTATAGTAGCTGTTGTCACCTTCTTTCCTCTGACTAGAAATAACATTCAAAAATCTGCTGTGGAATTACAGATTGGGATGCTTGAGGCACAAAGATCAGTGTGTATCATATCTGGATTATGTGGCACTGTTTGTAGAGAAAATTGGAGCTAAGTACCAACTGAACCACTGTATAATGTTTTCAGACAGCTGTGCTTTAGCTAGCTCAACTTTAACTAGCTCAACTTTAGCTAGCTCAACAAGGTAGATCTGTTTTTATACTTTGCTCTGAAGTCTGTATCCCAAGAAATTACAAGTGCTTTCAAGACTTTGAAAAATCAGCAGAAATTCAAAGAATTTTGTAACTGAAGGGATGTGTTGAGAACATCACAGAAGAAAAAGCCCTTATCTATAAATAAGGACATAATTTGTAAAGAGAGAGGAAAATATGGTTCAATGAATACAGGCATCACAAAGGCTAGCAATGCATCCTAATTATCTCCTTTGACAAAATTTTGCCACATGTCTGGTTAGCATCAAGATGATAGAACATAAACCTGTTTTACTAGAAAATCCTTGGTTATGAGTATAATGACACATGTGTGTACAAAAAAAAAAATAAAAAAAGCAAAGCCAGAATGAATATCCTGTATATGCTGTAGGTACAGTTCAGGCTTCCTGGGAGTTAGATTTTCAGTGGTAGCAGAGAAGTTCTACAAATCTACAAACTTTGCTGTGTTTGTGGGCTTCCAAGTTCAAACTACTAATTTTCCAAAATTCATAGCACTGGATTAGTACTAAACTCAATTCTCATTAACATTTCTGTAAGCGATCAATCCCCAACTGTATTTTTTCACTAAGATAATCAGTTTTATTAGTTGTCACAAATTAGAGAGATATATAGCATAATTTGTTTAATGTAGAGTTTGCAAAAAAATGGAAATTTTGCCAAGAGACTTGACTACTCTGAACCTAGCTTTCTTCATGGGAGCATGTCAGTGGCAATCAGATTAAACTCACTTAAATAAGAAGTGGGTTCTTCTTCTAGATTAGCCAATAACTTGCTGATGAAGTCATTTAAGTACACAGAGTTGAGATTAGCGGTCCTTATGGTGTCAGAGGTGAGGATTACATGGAACTATCTAAAATCCTGGCTGAAGTTTTAGTACAATGCTATTAGCTGTGATCAGTGAATTGTCTACCTACCATGTGCTACCTGTCATCCTACTCCTGATCACCACCTTTCTTTGGTGCTTCTATCCCTGGCTCCTAGGACAACTGCTGGAGGTAGCATCAATTTAATTAATGGGAGACATTGAACTCGTTGCCTATGCAGAGTACCATCACTTGGAGGAGGGACTTTTCTGAGCTACACAGAAACAGTCTATCTTGCACAAAGTAAATTAGAACACACTTTAAACAGAAGATGTGATCATGAGACAGTGGAGGAGTCAAGGCATCACGTTTGTTAAAGTTATCCCTGCAATGAATTGATTTTTATTGAAGCGTCATCAGTTTTCACAGGTTCAGTGCAACCCTAACCTTCCCAGTCTAGCCATAACTTTACACTCAAAGGACAATGAAACAGGAATAATGTTTTTTAAAAAATAAAGTTTTAAATAAGACTAAGAATTCTTCAGTTCATTCTAAGCTTTTAAGACTTTACTGCTTTCCCTACTCTGTTTATTTCAACAAATGAACTGCCTTCTCTCCCTTAAGTATTTGCACTCCCTTTTTGCTGTCATGTTGAAGCTGGCAGGGGAATTCTTTCATAAGGGCAAAAACAAGATCAAGGAAATACATGTTTTCTTTATCATCTTTCCATACCTCTCCACTTCATGAAGAGCATATGTTGCACAGAACCCCGCAATGCTGCAAATGAGAGCTTTTACAGAAACAGTACTACAGACTGTTAAGACATAAACTTATGTCATTTCTTCTCATTTCTTCAATGACCTTGGGTAGAGAAGTCTCAGTCCTTTAGTGATCTTTACATAGCAGCTCTTCATTCCCCACACCTGTGGTCCTGTAGCTGCCAGGGTATAAAGAAACCTAAAAGGGGCTAGGCAGAATAATTGTTTAGGCATTGTTGGCAACAAACAATCACAATACTATCATGATGAAAAACAAACAAACAAACCCTCCCAAGCCTTATCCATACGTGAAAGAGCAGCCAAAGCCTGATTCAAGGAAAGAGCTGATACAGAAAAATTAAACAGCCCACAAGAAACTCATGAACATCCCTGAAGGTGGACTGCATTACTTATTAATACTAATAGGCTGCCCCCTAATCTGTCATGTGGGGTTTTTTTTCTCAAAAAAAGACATAAAACATGCCAGAAAAATTTTCTTCTGAGATGCAATGTCCTGAATAATGCAGACCCCAAAACATTCAAAAAAGGCAATACTGGAAAATTAATCTTTCCAGTTACCATGTGCAGGTGCCTATCTGACACAGGGAAGGAACCTCAGCTTCATCAAATATCCTGTTTTTCCTGAAATAGATAAGAAAGTAGTAATTCCAGCTGCTTATTTTCCTGATATTCTAAAGATTTCCTCAGTGTCTTCAGCTGTCAGTGACTTGTCATGTAAATTTTTTTTGTTTGAGAAGGCTATGGAGAACAGTCTACTTTGCAAGCAGGTGTTTGCTTGTGCTTTGATGCTTGCTTAGAGCTAATGTAAGAAGGAGTCCCTATTTTCCTCAACTGCAAATGATCTTAGTGGCTTTATTTTTACATGGATCATAACCCACCTGTGGAAACAAAAGCTTGTCAGTGCTCACAGTATAAGGGTTCCATTTGAAGTAAATAAAATTGACTCATTATGTGGTTTTTGAGTAACAGTACTAAAAAAGTCGTGTCTTACATACGAAGTGATGAGCATTAACAAATTTACCATGTAGAAGACAAAAAATACATTGTGATGAAGTTTTTTGCTGTGACTAGGGCTAATTATTTCCAACAGAAACTGTAAGAGACAGTCCAAGGTCTTGTGGCAAATGAAAAATTGATGCAAAACTATGAGTATAGATTTTAATGACTCTGGTTTTATTAGTGCTGTTAAGACCTACTGCATGATCTGTCCCTAGAATACTTTTTCTGTGAGCATGTGCAAGCCGCTTAGACTTGAATGGAAACTGTGCAGCAAAATCTTGTGCAACTCTAAAAAATGTATGCAGCCCTGCTATGCAGAGCAGAACACATTGTATGCAGACTTTCTCACTCATTTTGCATATTGTTGAATAAATACATTTCTAATAGCCTTCGGAATTTAAAGGTGTTTTTTTTCTGGTATGTGTCAGAATTACCATATACCTGAGGGTATCATAGAATCACAGAATAGTTTGGGTTGGAAGGGACCACAAAGATCATCTAGTTCCAGCTCCCCTGCCATGGGCAGGGACACCCTCCACTAGACCAGGTTGCCCAAAGCCCCATCCAACCTGGCCTTGGGCACTGCCAGGGATGGGGCCTCCACAGCTTCTCTGGGCAACCTGTTCCAGTGCCTCACCACCCTCACAGTAAAGAATTTCTGCCTAATGTCCATGTAAGACTCTTCCTGAGGTCTGGTCAGCAAAGACAGTCCATGAGCATTACAACACATGTACTAAGTCTTCATGAAAAACTGTATGTTTCCTTCAGAAGATACTGAACCCTTCTCACTTTCATTCTTGCATCCAAAAAGCACTGTGTCTTGCGGAGTGCACAAACGTACATTTTAGCTGTAGCACTTTTTCAAGGATTTTAAAATTCCGTGTTGAAATACCCATGAACCTAAAATTAAGTAAAAAGGTAATTTAAAGACGGTCCCAGAATTATTTGCAGGCCAGCTATCTCAATGCTTGTGCTCATAAATTGAAGCAGTCAAGCAAATCTGATCAGGGGGCAGAAGGAGAGGCAAGGGCAGGAGTCAGACTCTCGCTGCACAGGTACTCTGTGACACCAGCACATGGACAGCCTAATTTAGGACTGCGGGTTTTCCACAGAGCTGACAAAGAGAACTAAGTGTCTCTAATGGTCTTCAGTTAGCATAAAGACATTGCAGTCATCACATCTTGAGCAATGCTATACAAATTTAAAAGTGATGAAAATCGCTTGAGAAAATATTGTTGTATGGATATTCTAGTTAATACAGCCAAAAACCCTGCTTTCAATGTAGTTCAAAAAATCTTGGAGCTGTGAAGCCATGCGCCTTGTTATAGGCTTAGATTGATTTTACAATGTAAAGACCTTCAGTCTGTTGTTCCAGGTCAAGCTCCTTATTACTTAATCTATTCGGCCTTACAGGACAAATGGTAGCAGGTGTCTCAAATTCCATGCACTTGCTGGGTCTTGTTTGTTCATTCTGACTATCCATCTCTCTGTCTGTCTGTCTGTCTATCTTTCTCCTAAAATAAGCCATTACACTTAAACCACCTGGCATTTCTTTTGGAATGCAGCATCTATATATCAATGCATGGACTTGCCCTTATATCCAGAAATGGGTGTTTATTGAGGTGGTGTACAAGACAGTGTAAATTTCTCATGAATCAAACATACTTTTCCCTTTCTTCTAACAGTTAGAACATCTTATGTGTGGAAACAACTGTGTGGCTGTTGAACATGAGAGAGACAACAGTACTTTGATGCACGTGGTAAGTCTCAGCGATTTGAAAGGCCGATTATCCATATTTTTAAACTGAGGAACGAGAACACATCCCACACGATAGACCAGGTTGTGTTTTTGCTCATTTCAGTGCAGATCATATTACAAAATGATACAATTTCCACTACAAAAACCTGTGCAAATATATTCCCTAACTGTGTAGCTTTACAGCTATTTTGAAATTGTGCTGCAATCAAGCAAAGTTTGCAAAGTAGAGAACAATCGACATAAGGTTCAGATAACTGTTGACATAGAATCACTGATATTTTATCTAAACAACCTGATCAACTTAACAGCCACTTTAAAAAATATTTAAGTGTGGAAAATTTTTGTAATAGTCTGATTATTACCCCGTACCTAAAGGAGCCTACAGGAAAGCTGGAGAGGGACTGTTTACTAGGGAGTACAGTGGTAGGACAAGGGGGAATGGGTTTAAACTGAAGGAGGGGAGATTTAGATTGAACATTAGGCAGAAATTCTTCCCTGTGAGGGCGGTGAGGCAGTGGAACAGGTTGCCCAGAGAAGCTGTGGAGGCCTCATCCCTGGCAGTGTTCAAGGCCAGGTTGGATGGGGCTTTGGGCAACCTGGTCTAGTGGAGGGTGTCTCTGCCGACAGCAAGGGGGTTGGAACTAGATGATCTTTGTGGTCCCTTCCAATCCAAAGCATTCTGTGATTATATGATTGTATTACTTCTACAGTTGAAACTGGTTTTTTGTGGGACAATCAGAATTTACCTACAGTATGTCTGTAACTGGTGTTGCAGACTGACATTTAGCTTATGCAGTAATAGATGTACCTGTTCTGTTTACCATCGTATGGCTACAAAACAATGATTTTTTTCCCATAGCAACTATGATTTTCTTCAGAATCATAAGGTTTGTATTAAAATGAAAACTATTCTTTGGACGGTGGGGGGAACGAAGGGAAAGGAATGAGAAAATTTAAATGAAAGGGGTAGAATGTGGATGAGGAAATGTGGTGGATATTTGTCTCCTATGGAGTCAGGTTGAATTAGTATGTATAAATTAGTGGAGTTCAGCCTATTTAATGTGAGGTTTCCCCCCACTGTTTCTATTAGCAGATCTGATTTATGTGGGGGAATACTCCAAGGACTGATCTGGCTACAAAACTTTTAACACTTTTTAAAAAAGATATATATGGAGAAATACAGTCAAACACTGACTGCAATTTTTAATTCATCTCAATGAAGACTGTTGTCTTTAAATTCTATTATTTTTATTAGTAGCATAAATGTTACTGTTTCTACAAGTTCTCTTCTACTTCTCTTGAACAAGAATTATTTTTTCTTCTCATCTGAACAGGATCACAAATAGGAGAGGCATTGTCCATCTGATTTCAGGAAGTCTGAGGAGACATTTACAGATCCTGCCTGATGGAACTTCATGGTAGAAATTTATTTATTTATTTATTTTAAATATACTTTGCTTAGTCCCTTAAAAATACATTGTCATGGATTTGCATTGTACTGCTGGAAATAACAAAACATTGTGCCATTTCAAAACAGGATTTCTGGAATAAGCATCTTAACCTTGAAAGAGCTGTAATACACAACTTATTGTTGTGGTATTATTACTGGCCCTGGGGCAGACTCTAAAAGAAGTTCTAAAAAGCAGAAGCCTCAAATTACCTTCCTGCAGTATGAGAGTTTGATCTGATTGAAAAGAAAAATAGAGGTAGCTGTAAATGGGTAGGGAGGACCTTTAAAACATCACCTTCCATTAGGAAAGCATCATTCTTCCAAGAGTAAATGAAAGAAAGAGTGCACTTCAAGGAAATACAGTGTTTGGGGCATGTGAAGCAGGTGTAAAACACAAACCGTAACAGACATGACTTCTGCCCAGATGGCAAGAGAGGAGAAGAGAGCTCTTATCCCACAGTTTTTACTCTGAAAGAGACAATATTTTCTTTTCCACTTACTCTAGATTTGTGCTTGAAGGGAAGAGGAGTAAATAGAGAGGGGAAAAGGCCAATGAAAAGAAAGGTTAATTTTAGCTCCCAACCGCAGCTGTCTGCTGTGGTAACAGCAGGCTTAATCCTTTCATCCTCTGTGGAAGTACTAGGAATTGGTGAATTGCAAGGCAGAGAAAACTAGCAACAGGGAATTAAGAGAGCAGGACTAATTCCTCCAGCTATCCACACCAGGAAAAGAGGGAAAAACTCTGCATATGTCAGGAGTAGGTGGGAAGAGCAGAGGACACATACGGGGACATACATTAGTTCTGATCTCAGCTATAAAAAGTGTCCATGTTAGACTACAGTTCTAATCTAAAACCTTTGCTGCTGAAATCAAACTGAGACAACTCGAGACAGGCTGAGGAGTCACTATGGCTTGTTCTCTGATATGATCGTGTCCATGTGCAGCAGCAGCCAACAGAAGACAACAAAATGTTCAGCCTTGTGAGGAAGGACTTTGAGAACAAGGCAGAGGTTGTGTTTTGCCACTGCAAAACCTTTGGCACCCATGTCTTTAGTATTTTATGCAGTCCTGGTCACCACATCTCAAGACAGAGGTAGCAGAGTTTGAAGCAGAGAAGAGCAACAGACACAATCAAAGAATGAAGCATCCAACATACGTGAAGAGATTGAACCACCCAGGATCTTAAATTTGATGAGGAGGTCTGTAGACAGGTTGACTGAGGTTTACACAATTGTGAAAATGGTGGATTGGGCGACTGCAGGACTGTTATTCACCCCATCTTTCAGTATTAAGGGTTAAAACTAGTAGGAAATCAGTTTAAGATATAGATAAAATACCTCTTTACAGAGCAATTGATGAACTTTAGGAGTTGTTGCCACAGGAGGTTGTAGAAGCAAAAGAGTGAGTAGCAGTAAAAGAGTTAGAAGAAACTCATCAAAAAGTCTATAAACAAACACTAAAGGAAATATGGAGGCACATACTGTCTGATATGCTTAACGCAATGACTGTGGAATTTGGAAAGAATAGGTGAATGAATTTGAAAAAATGTCCAGGCTCATATGTTACCCCCTGTTGAGTAGTGGCTTTTTTTGCTACTGTCAGGGCAGAATGCTGGGCTATATGAACCATCCAGTAAGGATTTTCCTACCAAATTTCACAGACAGACCATAAAAGTCTCGATATACTAGTGTTTTAACTCAAGTCATTTCTTTAGGCATGAATTTGAAAGTTTGACCCATTTCAAAATCCTAATAATCTTTCATTTGTTATTATTTTAATCTTTTAGCTAATTGTGATAGTAAAGGACAAATATTTTTTTTTAACAATAGTCATGAACTTCCGGATACACAGATGACCTAATTAGTCCAAGCCTACTTTATCTCCTATGTATACTCATCTCTATACCTAAATACATTCATGACCACACATGTTTTTAAAGAGTAACTTTGGAAGTGATACTCTCCTCTCTAAAAAGCAGGAGAGTCTCTGAATTTCATGCCTGCCACGATTCCCTCTACATTTTTTTTTTCCTAACACTCTAGTCATGCTTGTGTAGTGATCTCTGTGCAACTGGAGAATGATAGAGCTGTGATCAGCAGGTTGAGGGAGGTGATTGTCCCCCTCTACTCTGCCCTTGTGAGACCGCACCTGGAGGACTGCGTCCAGCTCTGAGGGCCCCAGAACAAGAAAGACATGGACCTGTTAGAGCGAGTCCAGAGGAGGGCCGTGAAGATGATCAGAGGGCTGGAACACCTCTCCTATGAAGAGAGGCTGAGAGAGCTGAGGATGTTCAGCCTAGAGAAGAGAAGGCTCTGGGGAGACCTCATTGCGGCCTTTTAATAATAAAGGGAGGTTTTTAAAAAGGATGGAGAGGGACTCTTTACTCGGGTAGATAATGAGAGGTCCAGGGGTAGTGGTTTTAAACTAAAAAGGAGATAGATTTAGATTAGACATTAGGAGGAAATTCTTCACTGTGACTGTGGTGAGGCACTGGAACAGGTTGCCCAGAGAAGTTGTGGAGGCCTCATCCCTGGAAGTGTTCAAGGCCAGGCTGGATGGGGCTTTGGGCAACCTGGTCTAGTGGGTGACATGCCTGCCTAGGGCAGGGGGGTTGGAACCAGATGATCTTTTAAGATCCCTTCCAACCCAAGCCATTCTATGATTCTATTAGCTCCCTCATAAGAACTACCAGCTCTGCTGGGCTTCCCCATGGGCTCTGCTTCCTCAGAAAACCTGAGTGTCAAAGATGTAACACGTAGAATGAGGCAATGCTTGCAGTCCTTTCATATTGTGTCCTGCTTCAAGAGAAAGCCTGACTCCCACAATGTCACAATCTGTCTCTATTTCAAGAAAGCATGGTCATTAATAGATAAAATGAAAACACAAAAGAACTGGCAATAGTACCTTAATAACATTTTGTTCTTAATATCTTTCCTGAAAGTTATAGCTTATGTGATGTTTTATAACTTTTCTGTGAGATCAAGAAGAGGGATACTCATATTCTCATTTTACATGCAAATACACTACCATTAATGGTCTTGAGGCTATACCATATACCTAGATTGTACAAGAGGCGATTGCATGAGCTGAAAATTCAGTTTACCAATTCCTTATATTCCTTTGTATTCCCTGGTGGGTGTTGTTTTCACTGGAAATCCTGATAAAATAAGTAATTGCTTATGTTTAAACAATACTCCTAATTGTTTTACGACTTGAGTCTGGTTATCTTGAAATTGTCTTCAATAGTTATCAAGGAAATATCTGTTTTAATTTCTTTTACTGTGCTTGAAAATTTCTACCCAGCTTGCTATAAAAACAAAGAGGACATTGTTCCCAGAAAATATGTTCTCTGTATTGATGGAAAAAGTTTTCCCTTGATGTTAATATGCCTATATACTCCACTCTTTTTTAGCTTGATTGCATTCTATGCAGGTTCTTATACTGCACCCAAGACTGTGGTGTCTGAACACCTCGTACAGTTAAGCACCCATCAAGGTGAGCTATGTCAACCAAGTTCCCACTCCATTCCCTCTCCTCACATAAAAGTATGTTATATTGTATCTGGGTGCAAATATTCCTTAGCTACTAATTGGTTTTGAGCTTCTGTGAGGAAAAATAAGGTCAAGGAAAGAAGTTTTACAGTAATGCTGGAGAGTTGATATTTTTGGTCATTCTTATGTCTAGCAGGAATTAATGTCAAAGTTTCAGACCCAGAGATGAAAACAGAGATGAAGATATGCATCCTGAACTCATGAGCGGCATCCCTGAGATGAGGGAGTACTCAAAAAGCACTGTTCAGATCAATAGCAATTGAAAGTTCCCAAAGATGTGGCACTACTTGATGTTATTGTATTGACTACTTATTTGTAAATACGGTTCATAAATACTGATTTTTATATGATTTAATTCTGTGGCAGGGTGGGTAAATTGCTACTACCAAAAGAAAATCTCAGCTTCTGCTTTCTACCCATTTGTGCACAGTTATTTGAGTAGTATTTCTCCAACTAGGTTTGGGGGCTATGGCTTTCATGTACTTGCAGAATTTATTATTTGTGTCCACATAATATAACTAGCTATAGATGACTTTACAGTGGTGAAGTGTTATTGGGGAAATTCAGCAACAAACATTGCCAAAGAAATCTCAGCCAGCAGGTCCTTACCAGTTTTTCTGAAACTGCTAGAGAACTCCTTTACCACAGTCTGCTTACTCTGATGTTCAGAAAAAGATACTGCCATTTATGATGTCTGAAGAGCTGTGTCCTCCCCTATAGCTTCAATTGCTATTGCTGCTGCACAAATGAAGTTGATGGAGCACATTATGGATTTTTCACTTGCCTAGAAGAGGAAAATCAATTTCCCTCTAATAGAGCAGGAGGTCACTAAATACTACCAGCTGCTCTGTGACACTGTAGACTTAAGCAGTGGTCCTACGAGACAGACAAGAGTAGGGAACAGGATCCTGGAGTGCATTAGCACACAGATAAATAGAGAGGAAAATTAGACACTGAAAAAAAAATGAGCTGACTAAAGAGAGTAAGATGCAATTTCTTAAAGAGTATCTGGACAGGAACTGCACACAGAAGCTGCAGCAACTGCATCTGAGTCAGACTTGCTACATAATTTTCTTATGATGGAGAGCTTGAAGTCGCATTCACACACTAAATCTACCACAGGTGAGACTGTGGGTCATTCAGTAAAAGACAGCTGGGACAGCTGCAGCTCTGAGTGACATATAATCTTTTGCAATTGCAAGAAAGTTTGAAATAAGATATAGGCAGCTCACTGCTGGGATATATTTAGGAGACATGGGTATGAATAAATAAACAAATTAATAAAAGCAATCCACATAACATCATAGAACTGAAGGAAGCTCTGCCATTATCCTTTTTTCCTCTAGTCATTTCCCTATGGAAGGGAGTGACCGTGGAGCTGGTGGGACTGGAAGAACCTGCATGCTTCTCTGAACAAAAGCTGAATATTGTATCAAACTGTGATAAAATAATCAGTTTGTATTTGTGTAAACAGCTTTTTTCCTATGAGAACATGGCTGAATGTCCTACTCTTGTTTGTAACTGCCAGCTGACAAGTTCATTATAAGGAAGATGAACACATCTCAGGTTTAAAGTTCAGGTTAGTGTTCAAAGCCAGCAAGGTTTGCTGCTGAGAGGTCTGTGTGTGCTGTCCCTTATCGTGGCATAAACAAGGAAGAGGACAGGCTGAAGCAACCTGGTGAGACTGCTTGCACAGGTTCCCTAACAGGTGGTGATGACAATATGTGTTTAGTAGCTGAGAAAGGAGAGACCCAAAGAAAAACTGACTTAATGAGGAAATATCGATGTCTTAGGATGTGTTTCTGTGGGGTGTGTATTATCTGGAAGAGAAATTGCATTGAGAATTCCAGGAAGACGCAGGAAGACACTGAGGAGAAGCTGAAGGACTTCTGTTTGTAGGTGTAGGATGAGCAGCCAGTGAGAAGGTAGCTAAGCAGTCCCAGACAGTTGAGAAGAAAAATAACTGTGGAGGCTCACATGGCCATGATGCATACCTGTGCGTTACATAAAACCAGCAAACACTAAAAACAGAGTCAAAAAAAAAAAAAA